>JADMLL010000009.1:7541127-8069153 GCA_016920875.1 Columbicola columbae | reverse complement strand
AAGATCGGACGAACGTTTCGAAAGTTTGTCAACTGGAAGGTAGACTGAAAGCATTAAACTGTGCAGTATTTTTGAAATAAGCTTATTGCCAACTTAACAACCTACTAGAAAAATCTTGAATAAAGAAGAAAAGCGAATCATTTGACATGAAACAACCTGAGGAATATGTTTTGAAAGTGTTACCCGATGTCCTTTTAGAAAGCTGTAGAATGAAGGTAAAATAGTCGAAGACTAAAGAAGACAATACAGTTGAGAAAAGTCCGCACTAACGTTTCGAAAGTTTGTCTCCTGGAAGATAGAGAGAAGGCATAAAAGTGTGCAGTATTTTTGAATTGATAAATTCATTACCTACAGAACAAATTACTAGAAAAGTCTAGAAGAAAGAAGAAACCTTTGACATAAGACAACCTGAGAAATATGGTTTTGAAAGTGTTACCCAATGTGCTTTTAGAAAGCTGTAGAATGATGGTAGCAGAACAATATTTAGGTAAAGTACTCGAAGACTAAAGAAGAAAAGATCGGACGAACGTTTCGAAAATTTCTGAACTGAAAGATAGCGAAACAGCATCAAAGTGTGCAGTATTTTTGAAATAAACTCATTACCAACAGAACAAATTACTAGAAAAGTCTAGAAGAAAAGCTAAACATTTGACAATCTAAGGAATATGTTTTTGAAATTGTTACACGATGAGCTTTTAGAAAGCTGCAAAATGAAGAGGACGATAGCCTATTTCCCGTCGGTCACAAATCCCTGACACCGCATATGCCCTTCCACACTACCATCCACTGAAAAGGTTCACTGAACAGGAGTCAAGAGGAGGGTAGAACGTTGCTGAATTTAAATTCCGAACACGGTCGCACATGTGTTTCCCTTTGTCACCTCTCCTCCTCCTCCTCCTCATCCTTTTTCACGCTCCTCACTTCTTTTTATCTCTTAAATTTACTCTTTTTTTTGACTTTCTAAAAACGATACAAAGAGAAAGAGAGAGAGAGGCAGGCTCTTTCACCGTTTTGACCGACTCTTCTCCTGCTTTTGTGCGAAGAGATTTATTTTTACCAGCATCCCCTCCCTCCCTCCATCGTTCCTCTCCTCTCCTTCCACCCAATTCGATTAGATGTCCGGCATCCGTTTCGAACTACCTGGGGTTTTTGATTTATGAGCTTTCGGTTCACCTCAAAATCATTTTACTCTCTCAATATTTCTTCAACCATATGTTCGCAGAATCTATTCGAGTTTAAAAAAGGTTCTGGATTGAAAGAGAGGAAGAGGAGGAGGAAGAGATAATGAAAAGTAGTTCGAAAAACTTTAGGCGCGTTGCTAACGAAATAATTTTTTGAAATTCACACACAACTCCAGTGAGTTGTTACATAAGGACATGTGAACCTTCTGAAACCCCAATCGCTTGCTTCATAAATCTTTGTGAAATTTCTAAAAATTATTATCTATCTATCTATCTATAACATTACTTCTGGCCAATGACTGGATCGATATTAAATGTGCATTATTTATGAAATAAATTCTTCAAAGAAGTAACCTCACTCATGACAATCAAACGTCCCTGGATTATTTACAACTTGCCACGAATTATTCACCAAACTGTGCATTATTTATGAAATGAGTACTGTATATAAATGTATAAATTACTAATCAAATGAAATAAAGAGCAATATCTTAATAAATAAATAAATAATGTTTGTAAAGTAAATTAAATATGTGCATAATTTATGAATGAGATTGATGTGGTGTTTATGATTGAACTTCTTTCTAGTACTGTGCAATATTTATGAAAGATAAGTGTTCGTCTTATTTTTGAAATAATATCTTGATTCAGTGTGTAGTATTTATGACATGAATTCTTTTTTGGAAGTGTGCATTATTTTTGAAAGTGTTGAGAAAGTGTTTTACTTATAAAATGAGTTGAGCTCAGAAGTGTGATGAGAGTGTGCATTATTTATGAAAGATGGTGTCGATAAGGGAGAAAGTTTTTATGATGTGATTGAGAGAAGTGTGCATTATTTATGGAACCGATAGAAGCGATACTGTAAACTCAAACAGTTTTAACTGATTTTGGTGGATGATGACACCATACCCGCTAGTTCTGCTTAATGTTTGTCGAGCCTTTCAACTGAATCTGAAAAAAGGTTCAGTTTAACCCATCCTAACCCATTTTTCATTTAAAATAATCACCCAGCTTCAAGTGTTGACGTAAAAAGATATAAAAAAAGAGGTTGACGAGGTGATCCACGCGCTTAACTCGATGACGTCCGAACTTCCATGTACACATGACGAACCCTTTCCTCGCTTCTCCCAACGGTCTTCCTTTCCGGGGTTTTTGCGGTATCAACACACACACAACAACAAAAATAGGTTGGATAAGAAAAATAATAATGATATTAAATAAATAAATAAATAAATAATAATAATAATAAAAATAAAAGTTAACAGCGGGGTACAACACCCCCGGGACGATAAATCAAGTGACCCTAACCTTCCTCCGCTTCTGTGCCCCGTTTAAAACTAAGCTCTAATCCTAATTTAAATCCAGCCCCTTGTAACGACACTTAATATTCCTCCGAGTTGAAACTTCCATCCTGAGTTTTTTCTCATTTTTCTACCCCTCCCCGCCCCCAGCATCCGCCATCTCTCTCATCTCCGCCTTTTTCCTGCTTTTAACAGACTTTTGGAGAACAATGCTTGGATGTAATGCTCCTCCGTTGGCGACAAAAACCTTCTTTCATTTCCTTTTCTCTTCCATTTTTCTGAGGGGTGGTTGGGGGTTGAAAAAATGGATTTGCTCCATGGTTTTTTATAATATATGTAAAAGAGAAGCGTTCTCAAAGCTCCAGCCACTTAAAAAGACGAGGGATTCGATATCGAAAGCGGACACGTTCAAAGGAGAAAGCTTTTTATTAGGTTATATTAGTAGGGGTAGGAGTTTCATGCGTTAAAAATGGATTCATCCAGTCGGAGAATGCGGGAATTGCGTTTTTGACAGTCCCTAGGGAGCGTTTCGATTGGTTTCAATTAGTTCAATGAGGGAAATGTTATTTATTTGGATACCATCGAGGAGGAGGAGGAATTTTTTTTTCCTCGGGAGCGATTTAACCGAGTTGAGATGTCACAGTGGTCATGTGGAATCCCATCGGACGGGAAATCAAGATCGCATCTGTACTGTTATGTCGACAGACCCAGTTTCGTGAATGTCAGAATGGTAAATGTTGATGGAAGTTTTTCTCCGGTACGAGGTCGGACATCGCCTAAGGTTGTTGGACTCGCGACTGGAAACAAATTATTTATTTATTTATTTTATTGGTTGAGACAAGGTTCGCGAAACCCATTTGTTATGACGTCGACGAGTTGGGAATTTGTATCGGTTTGGTGAGATGGAGTCTTGTTGGTTTGTTTTTGAGTTAGTCGAAGATCAGACTTAGGTCATAAACCCTCCTCCAAAAGCTACAAAATTTGTCTGCAGGCCTGAGAACCCATTCAAAAGCTTTGACCAAATTATTCAATCACTCCGGGAAGTTCTGGAACAAACACTCAACTCAAACCTAAAACCATAACACCAAAACGCTCCCCCTCGCGTGACCATAATCATTCTTCAGATAAAATCTTTCGGGTTAATCATACTAATTAATTAATTAGTAAGTTTAAGAGACTCGCGCCTACAAAATTTTTTAATAATAGTCGTCTTAATTGCCAAAACATGGGGGTTGTGTTCTGGAGGAGGGCGGTAGTTTGAATCAAAGGTCTAATTGTGGTAGAGGGTTTAGAGATGGACCCATAGCATGTTGCCATCCTCCGGGGTATGTTGTATGTACGGCGCGTTCGCGTGCGTGTCGGCCTTTGTCAGCGTCTCGAATGATTTAGCGGAATTTCATCTCGAGGTCTACAGGTCTGTTATTAAGAAGGAAATTATTCGAACCGGTGTGAAGGTTCAACGAGTCATGTTCAAAATAAAATTACAGCAGCCATTAAAATTAATGTTCTTGTTTGATTGCTCTGGAGGATTTCACATAATTTCCTCTTCTTCTTCTTCTTCTTCTACTCTCCTTTCCTTTGGGAGGAAATGTGTTTCATGATTTTTATTTCCACGTGAATTCCTTTGAGTTCTCTTCTTTTTCTGTTTTAATTGTTTGTTGCGTGGGATTAAAGAATATTTTTTCTTCTTCTGAACAGTTTCTAAACAAATTTATTGGGAGTGCCAAAGTTATCCGAACCCGCTTTTAAGTTATTAATTACAATTTTATACTGTTTTCCTTTTTTTTTGCTGATTCATTCCAACTTCTGGGGTGTTTCTTTATTAGAGTCTGGCTTTTCGCCAAAACGATAACGGTTTTCGCCTTCATCATATTAGGGTTGTGCGATTTCAACAGGTTTGAACCTGATTTTTGTGTGTAGTGAAGCCTGTTCGTCTTTTGAGTTTGTTAAATCGAATCTTTTTGTTCTTGAGGAGTGAAGGATGAATTTGTGTTGTTGTTGGTTTTGCTGAATTTTGTTTCTTAATTCTTGACGAAGGGTGGAATGTGTTAAACAAGGCAACAAAGGAATCGTCTTGGAAGTGACAACGATGTGGTTATAGCGCGAATCACTGAAAGTCGAATCGGATTCTTAGACGTGCTGTTAGCTGCAGCGCGTTGTCAATAAAACGCATAACCCATTTCAATACCAGAAAAGAGGCAAAACCTATCTGCGGAAGAAAGACAAACGACTTTGAAAGCTGTTGAACTCAGAACGAATTATTCCAAAACAGAAGTCAGCAACACTACTACAAAACACCAGGAGGATGACTGAAGCTGAAAGAAAAAGGTCTCAGGATTGAAAATTGTAAGATGTCAAACCATAATTACAAACCGGAAGTTGGGAGACGAACCAAATCTGATAAGAGGATAGGTGGACAAATAAAACAACCAGAAGTTGAGGTAACGCAAAACATGGCTGTGAACAAAATAGAAGACAAGCATAACACGACCTTAGAATGCATTGTCGGGTTGTGAACCAAGTGTTACCTGCTCGAGTTCAGGTATTCAGGTTCGTTTTACAAGAAGATGTTGTCGCCACTTGACCCAGATGTTTACAGTTCAAAATAAAACCGATTCGACTGAATCCGTGAACGCTCAAAAATTAATAGAAGGCAGTGGTGGTGGTTTGAGTGAGCATTGACCCAGTGGTCCCGGGTTTTCGTCAGAAACGAGTTTCACTCTCATCCGAGATGAAGTATTAAAGCTTTCCTTCCTCTCAGTATCTGTTTAAAAGCTCTTTCGTTCACATGATTGCTTAGCTGGGTCTTCGCAAATTAACCCAAGACCCATCCAATTAGACAAATGAGCCTGAAAAAAAGCTATTTGAGGGTAGAAACTTAATAAAAAATGGCGTCTTTCCTCCTTTTTTTTTAATAACATCGCTTTTTTCATGCTGGGACACCAAACAAGGGGTGACTAACTACCCTTGACTACTTCAATTCCTCTTCCTTCTCCCTTTTTCCTCTTTTACGGATTGCCACAAGCTGAAAGTAATGTCGGTCTCGTCTTGAAAACTGCCTTCCCATCGTTTTTTGATTGAAAAACTCATTTTCCTGTGTCCCGGGAAAGAGCAGAGGAAGGGATGTGAACGGGGGGATGGGGATGAAAATTAAACCCAGCTTTCAACAAGATGATTGGAATCATTTGGTGTTTGCATTGCTATAAGTGAGGCAGGGGGAGGGAAGCGAAGATGAATTAAAAATTTTTTTTTGTGCTGTACAGACCGACAGGATAGCAATTTCGCCCAAAATCGTGGATGTAGGAAACAGGGTCAGCCGGTTCACCCGCTGGTTTCAAAACACGGAATTCTTCCTACCGGTCACCTCTTCCCTAAAATATGAATATTTAAAATGAAAGATGGCGGTGGGAAAAGGTGGGAAGGAAGGAAGGAAGGAAGGCAAAAAAGCTCCCCGAAAATCAAATCATGTACTCGGGTGGACACGAAACGGGGCTTGAATTTTAACGCGTTTGATTTTTCCCCCGGTGTTCGACCTGAATTTTTTGCAAAATTTCTCATCTTGTAAGCTCTTTTACTTCACCGTCGCGTAAAAATAATCCTACCAAGTCCCTCACCTCCATCACCGTTTACCGTTTAGAAAGCTAAAATTACAATTTTTGGGGTCGTAAACATTTAAAACGTGGCAAAGACTCAACCCCACCAAAAGCTCCATTAAAGCTAACCCTTTTTACGGACTCTAACAATCAATTGAGTCCTGTTAGCTTTCGGTTACAAAGCTTTCGAAAGTCTTAGATGCTGAATAGATTCTATCTAGTTTCGTGAGAATCTATTTTTGAAAGGATTTGTAGATCGGTAGATCATCGAAGAAGGAAAGAACTTTCTAGAAATTTTCTAAAACGCGATTCAGTTGATTAGTAGATACATTTTGTAGGGTTTTATCTTTATCTATCGTTACCCTACTATTATCTACTCAGTTTTGGCGTCATCTACTGTTTTTCTAAAGTCAGTGTTGGCTTTGAAGAAGGTCACAGCAATTTTTCTTCTTAGATTTTAGTCGCACGTTCTTCCTTCCGCCATGTTGACCTGGAATCTTCGATTATGGTCAAGCAGAATCAATATTTCAAAAGTTCTTGAGTAGATTATCGATGAAGGTGCCTCGGGATAGATGGAAAGAAAGATAATTTGATGGTGGAAAAAGTTTCGTGAAATACACGAGCTGAATTTGAACTTTCTAAATCTTTTTCCTGTTGGATGGTGGGCTGTGGGAGAGTTTCTGAGGAAAAGATTCTCCGAGAAAAAGTTCCATCTATTAATGGTATTAATGTTGGTGACGTCATAACAAGTCCCGGGGGTAGAAACACCAGACTACTAACTCGAGTAATAAAAACCTCGAAAACGGTAAGGTCTGCCAATTTTTGAGAGAGAATTTTCTCGCCCGCCCACCAGCTCACCTTAATTTATTATCTCGACTTCCTTTCGCTATTCAAAAGCTTTTTTTCTTCGTCCTCTCCTGATGGTCGGTTGATAAAACGAGAGGAGTGACGTCTGAAGAATTTTTAGCCATGTGGGAACTGGTTCGAGCAAGTATGTGACAGAGAAAGGTGGTGACAGATCACTGTTGCAGTTTTGGTGCACTCAACTCAGTCAGTTTAGCCAGTTATTTATGGACATCAGTTTCAAGCCTCTTTATCCGCTGTTATTTATTAACCTCCTCTCTCTCTCTCTCTCTTACATACCACACACTTCCACAAATGATCCTGAAATGATAGTTGCAGTTCCATTTGCATATGTTAAACTGATTTCTTTGATTAGTTGAGAAATATTCTGCACCACGAGTTGTGTCCGCCATATTGTCAGAATGTATAACATGAAGACAAAAAAATAAATAAAAACATTTTGTTGGGCACTTTGTATACTAACTGGGGTGTTGTTGTCTTATACTATAAACAGCCATTCGAGTTCGAGGCATATAATGCACCGAGTTCTGCTTCTATCAAAAATCTAAAATTGAAACCAGTGTCTATTATTTTTTAAAACAGTTTCCCCTACAAGTGTGCAATATTTATGAAACCACTTATAAACTGTGCAACATTTATGAAATTATTCCCTGAAACGATATCATGATACAGTCACGCCATAATCGAGATGTAGCAAACTCTCATCCAGTATTCTAAACTAAGCAAAGACAGATGCTCGAATATTCCTCACAATAGATTCTGATTCTAATTCTGATTCTAGTCATGGAGGCAATCTACGATAATGGCCACGGAGATAAAAAAATTTTCAAATTTTAATGACGTCATAAAAAAAGTTGGAAACAAACAAAAAAAAGAAAATGAAACCAGGGACCATAATTAAGTGCAAACAACCGGACGGCATCGTAATTTTTCTCAACATTTTATTTCTCGACATCATTAAAATTTTAATAAAATGAATAAATAAATACATAAATAAATAAATAAATAAAAATAATTAAACTCACGCAGGCGCAACGTTTAAATTAAACAAATAAAACGGAAACGATCCGTAAAAATCAGGCACAACCAGGTGTTAACCCATTTTTACGCCGAACTTTACAAAATCCTCAGAGGCGACTGTCAGACAGACGGACGTACAGACAGACGTACAGATATACAGTAGTTTGGGTGTTGTAATTCGTCATCGCCCTCATCCCTTAACGGGGGCCTTATTAATCATCTGACGTTTTATAAATCGATCAAATAAATTTGTCTCGTGTTTGAGTTGAGTTTACCGTCCACCCGTTAATGGCGATCAGGGGCGGAACTAGTTAATCGCCCACTGGGGTTTAATAGTGGAAACATTAATTTTGGTTGTGTTTAAGGTTTTTGACCTTCCTCATTGACGGCGGAAATTATTTTTATTTGGGTTACCTTCGGAGGTGGAGAAATAACGAGGCGACAAATTGGAGAGACAGCTCTTATTAATATATTAATATTATATTATTATGGATATTAATGGGTTTCGTGTTTATAGGCTAAACATAACAACGGGATAAATTAAATTTATTTTCTAACGGGGTGGGGGTTGGTGGGGGTGGGTGGGTTTCATTGGCGAAATTAAATTTTCGCTTGGGAGTTGAATAAATGGCGGTAAAAAGGGCGGGCACTTAATTTAATTTTGATTTAATTAGTCATTTAATTGCTTTGGGGGTAGAAAAATTTTTGGGGGTAGTTTTTCCGTTGCTGTAAGGGATGCGAGAGAATTTGGAGAAAATACGAATCGGATTCGTACGGTTTGGGTAGGGGGCTGATCGATGGGCTCAACACACACTAGGAGGCAGAATTCGTTTCATAAGTAACGCACACCTTCCAAAAAAATTTTTCTTCACAACTGATGAGTTTAATATGAGTTCATTTCATAAATACTGCACACTTTAGTAGATGATTTATTTCAAAAGTATTGCACACTTAAGTCGATAAATCATTTCGTAAATATTCCAACCTTTGGCTAAAACTCTCCTTTCAATACGGCGTTCAGGGATTCATTTTAGAATTTAGGTAGTGTTGCCAACTAAATAAAAATTCATTTCGGGAACTTTTGGGATGGATCCTGATTGAAAATTATCTGACGAAGCTCTGAAACAATTCTGTCAGTGGTGGATGGTAGAACGATAGTGGTTCAGATGATAGTTCTGTGGTAGTGGATACAGGAAAGCGCGTCGCGACACGTTTCTATTAAATCCAAGACGCTGAGACTAGATAACTACGGCCCTAGATAAATTATCTGTTTCATCAAACAGCCAAGACAAACAACAGAACTTTAAAATGAAAAGAAAAAAAAATAAAGCTCAGTTAAAACAACGGGAGCGAGAACTTAAATTAAGCTCCTTCCTCGTTCTCAAAATACATCCCGCCAACTACCACCCCCGTCAGCACGCTAAACCTTCATCAGCATTCAAAATCCGATTTCTTTCATCCCCGTCTTCTTCCTTATTTATTTTTTTAATGACAAAGAAAAATGGAAGACATGAAAAAAAAAAATTTCTTTTAAGAAAAGCAACAAGTTTCCAACAGCAGATGAGGGTAGTAATAGAAAGACGTACACAAAACCCGGGATTACGCCTCCATCTCCTATACACCCCCCACCACCCCAACAGCAACGCTTTCATGTCTTCCCTTAATTGCGATATTAACGTTCTAACCCGTATGGTAATTAATCATTATCATCCTTGTCGGAAGTCTAAATTCCTTTATAGATAAATTAATTCTTAAAAAACAAAATGGCGGCTAATTTTGGATTTCGGGGGTTCGGGGTTGGGGGGCACATCGCTCAATAAAAAAATCCTTCGCTTCGGTAATCATCATCCTCCGAAACCAATCTCTCGAGTTCTGAAACTTCGAACGCTGGGAATCGTTCAACCGGAAGTCAGGATTTCTAACCAGAAAATTTTTTTAGCCGTTCGCGAGATGAAAATGAAATTAAATCAAAATTAAAAAATCCGTTCGACTGAAAATTTTATTTTTTAATAAGTTCTTTCAAACAATTTTAATTATTAGCCGAACAAAAATTTTATTTTGGACGGGGGCGGGGGTTGGAGAGATCGGGGAAGCTGTTGTCATACCCTTAACGCCTACTAGGTCATCGATATCGATAAAAAATTAATTCCATAGAGTAAATAAATGTTTTCGGTTTACATGTTTAGTTTTCGAAAATTTCAAAATTTTTTGGTGGAGAGGGGAAAGGAGTGACCTGGGATTGAGGGGACAGGGGGCATTATTTGAGGTCATGCGCTTATTTATTTATTTATTTTTTACTGGAATTGATTTCCGGAATTTTTTTTTTGATGGAAGATGTGACTTGAAATTTTTGGATTCTGTTGTTTGTTTGATTTGTGTTGAATTTTGCCTGCAGATAATTAACTAGATAACTTTTGAGAGATGTTGAGATTCACTCGACGTGTGGTGTCTGCTCTATGAAAACGATTGGTAAATTAGAACTGGTTTGTTTTAAGAAAATTCATTTCATAAATAATGCACAAGTATTGTATGAGTGTGCAATACTTTTGAAATAAATTCCGCTCCAAAGTAGGGAGTGTTTTTGAAATGATTTTCACTTCTAAGTGTGCAGTCGTTTTGAAATGATTCCTCTCCAAAGTGTGCAATGTTTTTGGAGCGAATTCGTGCCTAAAGTGTGCAATATTTATGAAATGAATTCCTCCAAAAGCTGTGCAATATTTTTGAAATGGATTCCTCTCCAAAGTGGCAATATTGTGCAGGATTTTCGAAATGATTTTCACTCTTAGTGTGCAGTATTTTGAAATGAATTTCCCTCCCAAGTATGCATATTTTTGAAGTGAATTTCTCAAGTGTGCAATACTTATGGAATAACTCCGCCACTCCACCAAAGTGTGCGTAATTTAAAAATCGAGTTTTAGGTAGTCTTGGGCATGACTTTTGAGATGGATTCCTACTGGAAGTGTGCAATACTTTTGAAATAGATTTCTCTCCTAAGTGTGCAATATTTTTGAAATGGACTTCTGATAAATTCCAAATGAACAATGATTCCTGGCAAACTCCTTCAGTCGATCAATCAAAATTTCAGTTCCCCAACTCTGTGCATCCAGTATCTACCACCAACCACCTGACAACTCTCTAATTCTTCTCCCAAACCTAAAACAGTGTCTTCACCAAAACCTACCCAAAAAATCAAAAGGAAATCAAAACTTCAGCAATCAAACCAAATCCCATGAGAGGTTCCAACCAAACACAACAAAGCTCACAACAGCGCACTTGAGAGCAGAAAGCGAAAGCTCTCGGGAAAAGTCTTGGAAATTCGGAAAAAGGCCGGATCGCCTTAAAGACATAACAAGCGTCAGACTTTCCCCAAAAGGAGAAATCAGATTTTCATTTCTTTTATAGATAAAATGGAAATAAATTTAAATTTTTGAAATAATAAAAACAAAAGAAAGGAAGGAGATGAAAAGGAAAGACGAGGAGGAGGAGGTGGCGGGGAGGGAGGACTAACAAGAAGAGGAATAAACATCAATTCGAAATAATTAAAATGAAGTCGGGGAGAGGAGTAAAGAAGATACGGAAACAGAACAAAAAGGAAAAGTCGGAAAGACAGACATCCATATTGAAATTTAAAGAAAAAATATTAAAAAGAAGAAAGTGCGGAGGGAGGAAGGGAGGAAAAGAAGATGAGAGAGAGGAGGCGGATTTAAGGAGAGAGGGGGATGAAGGGAGGAATCGATTCTTTTTGGTATTAAATTAGTGAAAACGTTATTTCCGAAGAGATGGATGAAAGAAGGTAGATGATTACCATCGGTAGATGAATGATAGACAAAGCTGGGAAGAGAAAGAGAGAGAGAGATTGGGAGTTGGGATGAGAGGTTTTGGACCAATTAAAAGCACATCCTCCTCGGTGGAAGATGAATGAAACCCTCGTTAACTGGAAATCTTTTCAGGGCCCTAATGGGGGGCCTTAAGTAAACTCCTTTAAATTACGTTTCATGAAAAAAATGAGCCTCGTAACAAAAGCTCCGCAGAGTATATTCCTGTTGAAAGAGGGTGTGCGGGTGACGGGGAGTAACAACAGCGTTGGTGGTGGTGGCGTGTCCTTTATGTTTGACGACATATTTAATTCTCTTGTGTACAAGACTCGGGGCGGATCCCCCGACCCCCTTCACCTTTTTTCTATATACAGAACGCCCGAGTGAGCTTATGTGAGTCATTTGAAATGTCAAAACCCCCGGATTAGTCACCCTTCCACGGATTCAATTTCTAGATGCTACCCGAATGACAACTGTTCAGCGGAAGACAAGAAAGACATCGACTAACGGGATTTTGTAAAAGCTCGAATCCATCCCAGTGACATGTCTTGTCGTGTTCCCATGATGGCGCACGTCATCGGTGAACAAGTTGCTCTGATATATCTGGACCGCGATCTTGTGACATCACTCGGGAGTATATCGGATGGATTTCTGACAGGTTTATGGTTTTTTGGTTTCCGGTTTTGAAAATGATTACGGTTGTCTATCTGTGACGTTTCTACTTCCCATGTTTGAATAAGCGATAACCTCAACATCCTACTTCTCCCACCACGGATTTAATTTGAGCTTTCGACAGGTTTTCAAGGAAGATTATTTGTAGAGAGGGAAAAGGGATAACAATAAAAACAGGGCAGACGGACGTCAGCTCAGAAGGAAATGAAATGACTGAAAAAAGGATGAGGCAGGGGTGAGAGATGGGCAAGAAGGGCAAATAAAATTCCAAAATGGAGTCGAAAACTTTTCTTCTTTCAAAAAACCCCTTTTCAAACAAAGATGGTGGATTCATAAAGTAAGGATGATTTCGCCTGTTGTCGACAGGTTTTATTTTCTACTCGTTTCCCTTCCCAGCCTCCCATTATTTACCCACGAAAATGGGAAATCCCCTCCGCTCCCCAACCCCCGGCCAGTGATAAACGAAAGCTTCAACAACCTTCCAACCAATATATATTTATACTGTATGCGTATGAAATAAATAGAAGTCTTTATTGGGGTGGAAATCCTTTAATTCTTCTCTCACTTTCCAGAAGCTCCGATTTCCAAAATCTTGGACAGTTCTTGAAAAAGCTTCACACTCCCATGGCTACTCGCAGCTTCCTCTCTGTACCATTGACTCGTGACTACCAAAACTTCTCTTAAGACGATTTTTGAGTGACGTCAGGCAATCCTCAAAAGATATATATTGATAGTCAATATATTGACTCTATTTCCGGTTTGCGGTTCTTTAGATTGGTGTCTTAGAATTTGTTCCTCATCACTGCTGGGGTGCTTAGTCTTCCAGTTTTTCTACTTCTCCATTTGCTTTATCTGGTTGCTGACACCTGACTTCTGTTTCATTGCGCCTTAATTTTGAGTTTTATTTTTCTCCCTTTTCTATTCTTCGTTCATTTCATAAATATTGCACACTTTTAGAGCGAATTCATATTATAAATACTGCACATTTTTAAAATATAAATTTAAATGCAAACTTTTAAAAATTCGTTTCATAAATACTGCACACTTTTTTTCAAAAATATTGCATAAAATATTGCAACTTTTTAGGGAATTCGTTTCAAAAATATTGCACTTTGAGGGAATCCATTTCAAAAATATTGCACATTTTAGGGAATTCGTTTCAAAAATATTGCACACTTTTAGAGAATCGTTTCAAAAATATTGCACACTTTGGAGGGGAATCCATTTCAAAATATTGCACACTTTTGCGAGGAATCTGTTTCAAAAATATTGCACACTTTTAGGAATTTCAAAAATATTGCACACTTTCGTTTCAAAAATATGCACACTAGCACACTTTCATAAATAGCACACGAATTCGTTTCAAAAATATTGCACACTTTGGAGAGGAATCCATTTCAAAAATATTGCACACTTTTAGCAGGAATTCGTTTCATAAATAATGCACACTTGTGGGAGAATCACTTTTACTCTAACATAAATATCGTGGTGTCGTTAATATTATGATATAAAAGCTTACATCATAGTATATATATCTAACTATATCAGGGTACATCCCCATTCTTGCAAATTAAATTAATTATACAACGGTACATAAATATTGATAAAAATATCAATATATAACGAATTCGTTAAATGGATAAATAATATAAACGAAAAATCGATAAACCAATAAACCAACCGATAGGCAAACGATAAACCATAAATCATTGATAGATAAATAAATAAATAATATATATATACATAACAATATAAGTGGGAAGTAACTGATAAATAACGACTGTACTTAGTCCTATAGATAAATATGTTAAAAATTGTTGAAATAATATATAATATAAATCTCATAATATTGTAAATGTTATAAATACTCACAACCTGAAGGGAGAAAGTTGAGTATTTCATAAGTAATGCACACTTTCGAATAGTAGGTCGATTTGAATAATTTCGAACAATGTGTGAAGATGTCATTTCATAAATATTGCACACTTTATCATGAATTAAGCTCAAGTTGGCTTATATTTATTTTTAAGGTGACAGTTGACAGTGTCTTTATGATGGTTGTAGTAGAATCAGGTTGGAACAGGAAATGATTCTGGCGCTGAGAGTCTTTTTGTCACTATTCAGCAAAGCGGAAACGGTTTTGTCTGTTGTGGTTTGGGTTTTGAGTATGTTTCACGTGCATATGCTTCTCCGAGTTTCTCTTCGTGACATATTGTGCATAAAAGCTCGGGTCGTCGCTTTTTGTTTTCTTCTTCCTGTTCTTAAAGTCAGCGATGGGAGACGGAAAGTTGAGTTTTGCATTCGAAAGTAAGCGAAATGATTTTTTGCTGTTCCTGCAAAGCTTTTCTGATAATAAAACGAAGAGAGGGGAGGGGGCAGAGAGAAAGCTCTTGAAACCAAAAATGCGAGAAATTAAGCACAGTTTAAAGTGGCACTTGAAAAACGTGACGTAAGGAGCTCTCGAGAGAATTCCCAAGTGACTTACAGCCATCTTTCTCTCGCTGAATCCCTTTCATCGCGACATTTTTTCGCCTCCTATTTAATAATCTTTTCATGAGGGAAGGTGGAAGGAATCGACGAAGAGAGAGAGAGAGAGCAGAAGAAGCAAAGGCAACAAGCCAGAGGCCGAAACGTAAAACGTTACCATGTCAGCGATAACCGAAATGCACTTACCAAACCACGTGTCATTTTGTTTTATCACTTTTGAGAATCTGCCTCACGGCTAATGAGATAATAGGTTGGACGTGTTTTTGCTGTCGACATAATCTACCTGGCCACCCCACCCCCATCCACCCTCTCACACACTTCTACCACTTCCATCTGGTTGGCTGTCGTTCCTTCTGAATGAGGCCTGGTAACTTCGAAAGTTTTTCGTATGTGTTTCTGACTCTTGTTTTCACTCCAACTCACAGCCTTCTTGATGAAAATGACACCTGGTTCCGGGATTTAGAGTCTCGCAAATGTGAAATGACTTTATGAGCCCGCATCGGACTCGCCCTGGAAAATGTCTCCTCTGGGAAAGATGAGAAACGCGAGGGGAAACGAATTTCCGGAGGAAGTCAAAATGTCGCGGGGAAATGTTTCTTTTAATTACTGTAGAGGTCGTAAAAGACAACTGCTAAGGTTTCCAAAAGGGTGGTGAAAGGGTTTTAGGGGTAGTCCGGGGAGGAGTGTCATAAAATTTAAAACTAGTTTTAATGTCGCTGAATTTTTTTATAGCTGTCTCTTCAACCCAACCGTCCACCAATCAAATCATGAACGACTTCCGCTTCGGAGTTAGATGAGCTTCCGTTTAACCCAAATTCATATCAGCCATCTTCCGCCTAACCCACCCTCACCTTTGCGAGCTTTTTTGTGGCTGTCATTTAGTCAGCAGTCATAGGTGACAGAGGTGACAGACTGAGTGACGTTTCCATCGCTGAATATGTTTTTAAATGAAATTAAATTTTAATAATTTTTTTCCTGGAGAAGGAAAACGCGGATTAAGGGATGCAGGAAGGGAGGTAGAGGAGAGAGGAGGAGGAGGAGGAGGAGGAAGGAAAAGCGTGTTGCTCGAGATAAACAGAATTTTAGTACGCAAACCGGACTCCAGTTCTATGTTTCGACTATGACCGACCGACCTCCTCGGCTTTTGGGTTCTTCTCCTTCCGGTTTATTTTTTCTTCCTTTATTATCATTATTATGATTGATGGATTCTCGCCGCAATCCAATAAACCTTCTTACAGAAGGTTGAAGAACATTTTAGCCGGAGAAAAAAAAGGTTTCTCGTGAATATTACTTCCAGAACCTTGCTTTCTCATCCTCTTCCGACAGCATTTAAATTGAAATCACGTTCGTGTAGAAAAGAAAAATTATTTGTCAGGCATCGATAAAATGATTTTTGCATTAACTCGGGTTGGGGGGATGGGTTAGGGGTGGAAGGAGAGGGGGTTGTGGTAAGTTTGAATGAAAATTCCAATCAAACCTTTTCCTTTAACCTTTTTATGAAAAAGAACTTCAGTAAAGCTTCCATGAAAACAGTTTTTAAAGCTTTTGGGTTATGAGCTGTTGTTTGGACATGTTTTATGACTAAAGTGTGCAGTATTTATGGAACAAATTCTTGCAAAAAAGTGTTATATGTATGAAACAAGTTTACGCTAGAAGTGTGCAATATTTTTGAAATGGATTCACCTCTAAAGTGTGCAATATTTTTGAAATGAGATTCCCTCCAAAGTGTGCAATATTTTTGAAATGGATTCCCCTCTAAAGTGTGCAATATTTTTGAAATGGATTCCCCTCTAAAGTGTGCAATATTTTTGAAATGGATTCCCCTCTAAAGTGTGCAATATTTTTGAAATGGATAAAGTGTGCAATATTTTGAAATGGAAAGTGTGCAGTATTTATGAAAAATTTATTTATATTTTAAAAATGTGCAGTATTTATAAAATGAATTCGCTCTAAAAGTGTGCAATATTTATGAAATGAATAAAGAATAAAAAGAGAAAAAAAAACTTAAAATTAAGGCGCAGAAGATACAATAGAAACAGAAGTCAGGTGTCAGCAACCAGATGAAGCAAATGAGAAGTAGAAAAACTGGAAGAGTAAGCACCACAGCAGTGATAAGCAGTAAAATTTAAAAGCAATGAAGGCGGTCAAAAGACACCAATCTACAGAACCGCAAAACCGGAAATAGTCAAAAAACAAACGGAGACTAACCGGAAACAGTTTAGTTTGATATATAGCTTGAAGCCTGTTTTCACTTTTTGGTATAATAGAATGTGAGAGAGGGCTGTAAGTGACGACCATAAGTTAGGTTGTCAGCTATCTAGTCTGCTGTTGTGATGACCATCACCTTAGACCTTCCAAACCATTCGGTTCCGGGAGCCATCTTCTAAAAATGGCAGTGCAACTTTTAAAGACATTGATTGCTGACTTCGGTCATGTTCTTTATTTTGTTTTTCGCTTTCTGGGTCTTTCGTTTTTTCCGAGGAAAACTTCCTTTATATTATGTCATAGATAATGACGTCACGTATTGAAACTGGGAAAACCAAATTTGCAACCCGAAATAGTGGTGGGGGGTTGTAGGAGGTTCTAAAAAGTTGTTAATAACAGAAACAAAGTTAAACGTCAACCCAACTCTCGTTCAGCAGGGAGTAGTGCCAACTTTACAACCTTAAAAACAAACCCGAAACACTGTCAGCATCCTAACCCAAATCATTGTCGTGAAAGGCAAGAAAAAATTTCGACAAAAATATTTTCCCGGAAAAACTTTCAGTCTCACGTTCTGTCTTATCTTATCTCCTCCGAACAGTTTTGTTTACTTGGAAGCCTTCGGGAAATTCCTTCGGAAGGAGACATTTTCCCCTTTTTCCCGGTGTTTGTTTGTTCATCCCAAATTAAAAATTTATTCAGGAGGAATTTAAGTTAATCTCTATATTATTAAGTTCATTATAATTCAACAGGAATCGACTTTATCAGCGGACGCCATTTTCCACAAGGAGGAGATATAAAAAAGGGAAAAGTCTTAATTTTCCGGATTGCTGAATAATCGTCCGTCATTCTTCTGGAAATGAAGTTGAGAGAAGGATATACGTGTCAAAGTCCATCCCGGAAATCATTCGTCCGATTTCGAATTACGACAGGAAAAACAATTTTTTTTGTTTTCCTTTTGAAAAGTTTTCCCGGGAAATTTTTGGAAGGAGTAAAAACAAATTTTCCGGTTTAATATAGTAAAAGGTTTTTGTATTTGGAGATATGTCAAGATGGCGGACAAGTGTTTTTCTTAGCGCCGTTCCTAATGGACTCTTTGGAAAAGTTTTTTTCTTTGGAAAATTGGAGTTTCCGGTTGATTTGAAATTTTTTTCTTTGGAGGGCTGTCACGTTTTTCGGTCAAACTTTTGTGTGATTCTATCAGGTTGGAGGAGATGCGTAATCGGTTTGAAAATTGTGGTTGGAGGAAGTATCCTGAAACAACCTAAACCGGAAGTAGATTAATTTCAACCTGTGGGAGGAGTAGTGTAGTGGTTAAGTTCCTGACTTGGACGCAAATGGTCGTGAGTTCGAATCCTCCTTCCGCATCCTATTACACCCAAGAATTAAGGGTGAGAAAGAGGATTAAAACCACCCCCAAACCGGAAGTAGATTAATTTCGACTTGAACTTAAAAACCGGAAGTCGTCTACTTCTTTCACTTATCACTGTTTTTGGTTGAAAGTCTTACTGGTGTCTTCGTGCTATTGCTTTAAACCAGGGGTGGTCAACTTTTCTGTATAGAAGATCTACTTTTTGGTCTTAAAAATGCGTCACAATTGGGTTGGTGTCTAAGGAGAGTGAAGGGGTGGAAGCACTGCTTTAGTATAAGTTCCCAGAATGCAGTTCGCTATTGCTAGAAAGTTTTGTCTTCTTCAGGGTTCCATTCCAGACATTGCGAACTATCTACTACCGACTAAAATAGGCCTCGCGATCAACTTATTGGCTACCCTTTATAGCGTCTGTCTCTTCTTTTATCTACAAGACGTATGAAATAAACCAGATAGTTTGAAAGTTTGAGGAGAGGTGGAAACTTTTCGGAGAAAGTATTGAAAAATGAAAGTGAGTCGAGATGGGAAAGCGGGAAAACCATCCATCCATCCATGGACCATGTGTGAATATTAGATAACTCGTTAATTAAGAGCTAATGAGATTTTAATTACCTGTAACAAAAGGAAATGAAGAGACAATGGAAGGACGAAAGGTTAAATTCCCAATGAAATTTCTCATTTCCGTCGTGGAAAGTTCGCGAAAACTTTTGTCAGCTTTTCCCGTGGAATCGATTTCCGTGGTGGAAAAGGGGGATGAAGAGGAAGGAACAGATTAACCGCAAAACTTTCGCGTGGAAATTATAGATAATTTTTTTTGACAGTCACACCGCTGAAACTTTTTCCATTTCCCGGAAAATCGGAGGATCGTCTTAGAATCCCAACGAACGGTGTCAGACTTCTTCGTCTCCTAATCTCCTATGCAAATGAAGCGATTTTGTTTTAATCAAATTTGCCTCGTCACTGTGTAAACCGTTTAAGATCTTAAATAAGATTGGAATCTGAGGGAGTATGTAAAATCAACATCTCCGGAAGATTTTCTTTTTGTAGTTTTCCTCCCCCAGCCTCCAAATCTCTTTTTCCTTTTATTTTCCCTCCCAGTTAAATCTTGTTTTCCACGAGTCTCCTTCTTCTACTTCTACCTTCCTTTTGTTTTGTTCAATTTACTAGAAACTTTTTCTGTTTACCTTGTTGGAAAATTTTAATCAAATTTTTGTTTTGGAAACTGCGGGCGGTAGGAAAATTGTTGTTGTGTTTTAGAAGACTTTTGAAGGACGCACTCAAGGACAACATTCGCGGAAACATTGTTTTGGAAAATTCTTTTGGAGCCTGATAATAAATTTTTAGGTTTGTGTGCCCATGCTTTAAATTTAGGATGATTTTACTTCCGGTTGTGTAGTTTTTGTGTTGATCACTACTGTGGGTCTCAATTTTGTTGGAGTTGTTATCACAACTCTTTTCCTGGTTCTGCTGTTGGGTTTAGTCTGCTTTGTTCGTTTCAAACTTTCCGTTTCTTTCGTTCTGTCTTCTTATAATCAACTACTCAATAGGTTTGCTGTTAAAGCTATAGTCTGTTGGATTATCTATACATTTGAATCTTTATCTATTTTGTGGTGTCTGACTTTTGAGAAGACAAAACAATCAAAAGAAACTTAAATTTCAATTTTAAACCAACAATTTCTGAGTCTGCTGTTTATTCCTGACGTCGACAGTGAGGTCAAAGGACGACAGGAGATCTTCATCTACGATAAGTTTGTCAAGACCAACACCTGTGATACTCCCGTGTGGGACAGTCTGTGAGCCGGTGAAATTGGTCTTGTTCTCTTTGCTCGAGAGAGAATCATGAACGACACCAACAGCTTCTACCTTTCAGGGTAGATTCGAAAATCATTTGGAGGTAGTAGAACACCTTAATGGCAATAATCAACCCCATCCAGGGAATGCTTGTCTTCAGGATTTCTTAGAAACTTAGATTTTACCTTTTTACTACCAACCGGAAGTCCTACAGTGCATTTTATACATAAAGCTACCTTATTTTCAAAATATTTAGAGTAAACCATTTCTTTGGGTTGGTAAACGACAGCAAAGGACGAAAAATTTTTCATTTGGCCATAATTAAAAGGTGGAAAGAGGACTTTAAGAAGAATTACTTCCGCCCGAATAAATTGTCATTTCCTATAAATCGATAAACCGGAAACTTGGTAGAATTACAAGCTACATCTCCCTTGAAGCTTTGTTTATCTATCTATCTACCTTTTATTTATCTTAATTACAATTTCAATTAGCTTTCAACTCTACTTTCTGTTTGATACATCCATATACTCACCGACAGAAGAGCTTTTGAGAAAAATTTTGGGGAAATGAAAAACTTGGGTTAGAAATTCGGTTTCTCACCCAGGTAGAGAGAGTAAAATGCTTTTTCCACGGGTGAGTGGTGGGAGCTAAGCTTTTGAAAGCTTTCTAAAAAATTTTTTCCCTCTTTAAAATAATTTCTAGAGCTTTGAGCATCCGTTCTATTAATCGCTTCGGTCTTCCTTCCCTTCTCTTCTCAAGACGTTTCAATCATTTTTGCTTTTCAACTGTCAAAAGCTTTGAAAGACTTTTCTCCTTTTTAATGAAATATAATTTCTGTTCTACCTTTTAACGAGTTCCAAGATGGAAGAAAGGAAGGAAGGAAGGAAGAGAGAGAACGCGCCTAAAAATCACTGAGAACATTCTATGATTTATTGAGAATGGATGGATGTAGAGGTGAATTATTTGTTACTGTCAAAATGGGGTTAAAGCTGCCGAGCTTTAGCTAGAAACTGATAAATAGAGGTATCAAGGAATCGAATCATAGTTGTAGTCGTGTTGCGGTAGTTTGTAGTGTTAGTCGTGGTTCTGATAAACCATAACAGGTTACTCTAACACAGTTCGATAGAGTCCCTTCAAACTTAAGCTCGGGAATATTTGACATAAGCAACATAACCACTTTGTTCTACCACGGTCACCACAACTTTGTGTGCACTTCAACACGAAAATGTCTTGTTTCTTACACTACTTCCCGGTTTATCTTTTTAATGTCTGACGTTTAGAAGATGAATGAGTACCTGGGACAGTTTGAGAGAATAACTTTTTCAGGTTTCTCTTTTTTTACGGGGGTTGTGAGGGTGTGTTTCTGCTTGAATCTGAGTTTTTTGGGGTGGTGATGAAGTTTCTTTTCGATTTTGGCTCCTGTTTAGCTTAAAATTAAAATTCTTGCTGTGGTGGTTTTGAAAAGCCATAGTGCAAGAAAAGAAGCTGGGAAAACCGAAACCGGAAGTAGAGAAAGAGAGAGGTGACTAAGGAAATAACAGCGTCAAGCTGTTGTCAGTATGTTACGACGACGATGTTATACCAGAACCCAGACTGTGGATCAGCCGATTGTCCAAGGATGACTCCAGTCACGACAGTTTCTCCAGATAAAAATCCAAAACACCTTTTCCCAACGTTTTTCCTTTGTTCTGATTGTTTTCGTGTTGAGAGTTTGTTACCAACCCGACATAGAACTCCTTACCGGAAGCGCGATTCTGCTTGTTACAGACTGCAGCATACACATTTTTCTAAAATTCGAATTGCGACGTCCAACGTAATGAAACTGACCTTTAGTGTTTCGTAACGCAGTATTTTTGGCTAAAACTAAATTAAGACCTAAACTATGAAAACAGCTTAAACTAATAACACCCAAAAATGAGAGTCTAGAAAGCATGTCGAGAAGCAAAAGATGTAGAGACCAAACCACGACTTTCAAACAGTGGTCAAGAAATAAAATCGAAGAACAACAGAAACGATCAACGGACACTTAAAAACTTAAGTAGAAAATGAAAGACGGAAGTTAAAAACCGGAAATAAAATCACACAGACACTAATGTATGAAAATCAACAAACGAACCAACCGGAAATAGTTAAAACCAATCCACAACCAAAACCAACTCACATTTAAGAAATTTCTCTGGCTATTCCATTTCCGCTTTCTTCTCTTTTGGTCTATCCTCCGGTTGAAGTTAACTGAAGTTGGGAAGAAGATGATGCAGAAGAGTTGTAGAGAAGATGAAGAGGTAGACAACCACAATAACCAAAGGAGGAGAATATTAAAACGAATGTCGTGGGATTATAAAAAAAAGTTTCTGATTTAATAAAAGAAGATTTGTGATTTGAAACTGGTGAAACTGTCCTCTTTGAGGAAATTTATTATTTCTCATAAGGAAGTGGACGAGATGGTGAGGGGGTTGAAACGATGAGGGATGAAATTTTTACGATTCCCGCATTTGAACCGAATGACTCTGAGAATATTTTCGTCTTCTTCCTTTTTATTTGTCTCCTCAAATATTGAATTCCTTTCCCAGTCTAACGGTTATCTTATTAGATGATTATGGTTCTTATCGGATTTTTGTTCTTCTCTGTCTGTTTGTCTGTCGTGGAAGAAGAAAAGAATTTTTTAATTTTTTGTTAAACTCTGATATTGTGTAATACCACACCCCCGGGGTGTCATTGTCCTATGTTTGTGATTTGGTGATGCTCAGAGTCATCTAAGTGCCTGGGGATTTTGGGTAGTAGATTCAAATATGGTTCACCAACCCAAAGGAATTACTACCAAAAGGATAGACGGAGAAGGTAGCGTTAGGGTAGCGGAAATCTGTTGATTAGGGAAATCCACGAGTTTCATGCCACATTGGAGGTAGTTCTGACAGTGTTCACCCGAGTCAGTATAAATAAAACTGTTAGTATACAGTATCCAGTGCTGTTAGTGAGTCCAAGTCAGTATATAGTTGTTAGTAGGAAGTTAAGGGTGAATCCATAGTCCAAGGAAGTCCGTCAGTGAGTAATCCAAAGTCAGTTTTATGAGTCAATTCTACTCCTGCAAGAATTCCAGCACGTATGTGATGTAAGTCTGGATATCCAGAACAATTCGAATGACTCGTAAGACTTAGGACAACCTAGTTCAGTTCAGCGAGCGTTAAATAGACGAAGACAAACAAAACAGCCATCCATCAGTTAATCTGTTACTCCAAAAATTCCTGTAGTATTCCATCCACTACAAAGTTGGTGTCAGAAGACTTGGAAGAGACTGTCCTCAGTCTCATACAGTTTATCACATTATTGTGTCGTTCAACTCTCACGTGGAAACGGAAATCGATTCGAAAGGAAAGTGTTTTGGAGGTTAGGGATGCTTTCCACGAGGGAAATGTTCTGGGATTTGCTATCGGAGAGGAAATGACTTGGAACGAGTCCAGAGAGGTATTTTAAAGAAAACATTTCCAGGAGGTAGGAAATAAGGAAGAAGAAAAAGTGGAGGAATAATTGACCGAAAATTATCCCGAGGACACGGTAAAAGAAAGAAAGAGAAAATCCCTTTTTATGGCCGATTTCCGTTAAAATAACCGAAGCGTTAAATTTAAGTTGGTCCCCTGGAAAATCCAAACATCCTCCTCCTCCTCCTACTTCCTCCTCTTTCTCTCGAGAAGAAGATTGTGAATTTGGTGTTGCCTCGCTGAACCCAAGTTGCTTAAAAATCTTTAGAAAGTGACTAACTTCTAAATCAACACCACGGAACCGGAAACAGAAAGAGACGCGAAGAAGGAAAAATGATTTTTTGGTTTTGGTCTGGGATGGTGGGAAAGGATAAAAGGTTGAAAGAAGGTTGGGAGGAGGCTGTGTGATTTATGTATGCATTAAGTACTCGGATTTGGAGAGTTACGACCGAATGGGGGGCCTATCTTTGCCAACTTCTCACCTCTGGGACTTATTATACTTTCACCGTTAACACTTACGTAATGGAGGTTGTTGTCGTCAGGTTTCCTTCGAGTTTGGGGGTATGAACTTCCCTCGAATTCAATTTTGAGTTTGTTTCCCTCGTCTTGTGTATAGATTCAAAAAATTCAAACAATTTTTCCCGTCAGAAAAAAAATGTCAGCCACACAATCAGAAGTTTTCTTTTTGGAATTTATGAGAGAGGGGCAAAGTGACTAATTCCGATTATTATTGCTGTCGAATGGTGGAAGGCTGTGAAAATCGCACCTGCGTCACATTTCCCTTCATATCTGCGGATGATTCACCCCTCCAGGGCAATTGTCTGCTCTTTTGTTTGCTAATGGTTTGTTAGTCGTACCCATTAATCCCTTTTCCTTAGTTTCTTTTAGGGGTTTCTGAGTTGTCGGTTTGTGAGTTTGATTGAGGAAACCACCCCTTTAAACTATCTCTCTTTACTAGAAAGCTTCTATCAACCTCGAACATCTTTATATGGAAATTTGTTTTCCTTAAACAAACACAACCTTCGTTTCACTAAAGGAAATGTGTAACCTACCTCCTACCCTTGTGCCCTCCATCCCCCAAAAACAAAATTCAACAAGTGTTTTACTCAGCAGCGAGAAGAAGAAGACCCGGAGAAAATCTTATTAAGCATAAAGGTTTTGGAAAAAAGGAATCAGATAAGAAAAAAAAATTTTTTTCCAAAGTTTTCCCAAGCCTACAACAAACAAAAAAAGCTCGGAAAAGCTTTCTTGATTACCGGCGGAACTATTTCTCGGAGAAACTGCCAAGAACAAGGAACGGAAAGCTTTTTGTCGTCGTCATCGAGTCAGCGAAAGTTTTTGTTGTTGTGAAGGTGAAAGCTGAGGGGAGCTTTGTTTTGAGCTTTTTTTTTGTCTCTGCTGGAAAAGTGATTAAAAAAGCTGTCGAGGCTTGACTAGAAACAGGCGTGGTCTCCTACTTTTGAGAGATGGGGAGAGGTTGAAGGAATATTCGGGAGACACATAATAATTACCTGAATTTAATCAGGAGCGGAAGTAGGAGTGTGGGGTTTGAATTTATGGTTCTCTTTCCTTTCTTGAAGCTTTTTTTCATTCAGTTTCTGTTTGAATAAAGCTTTCAGTCGTCCACTCCCGTTTTGTATTCGGTGTTTTTTTATTTGTATTTCTGATGGAAGTGTGCATTATTTATGAAATGATTCCTTCGTAAAAGTGTGCAGTACTTTTGAAATGAGCGATCCAATAAAACTTTTATATGTATTACCTCCGAAAAAAAATTTTTTTTTGAACAAAATTTCATTTCACTGGACTAGTCGAATTGGTTGCTTCTATGAGTCATATTGACTCATTTTTTTGCAGAAAGATTTAGTCAGCATCCACAAATCTGTTGGAACTGTTTTTTAGTTGACTCAAAATTTTGGAAGACTAAGAAAATTTTCTTTTACACTGTACAGAGCTTTCGCCTTGTTTGGAAGCTGTTGTCTTCAGGATTGGTGAAGAGTTTTGTCTGAACTCGTAGTCGAACAATTTCATAAATATTGCACATACTTTGGTATATTCATTTCAAAAGTCTTGCACACTGCCGTTTATTTTATTTATGTTAAGGAATAAAATGTTTGCAAGATGTTTGAAGAGCCATGAGCAGCTTATTTCCGAAAGCTCTGACTAAGCAGCCGAACAACCAAAGGAATAACACAGCAACAACAGCGAATTTGGATCATCCATCCATCATACACGTTCTCCTCCTTCTGGAGCTAGCAACAACCCCATACAATCTGTTAACCTATTACACACTATACACAGCCAAGATTTGAGCTACAACCTCAACAAACGACTATCCCGCCCTAACACAAGACATCCATCATCCAGTCTCAGTCCAAGTCTTAATAAAAGTTCCCGGAAACGATTTTTGCTGACAACACCCTCAGGACGTTCCTAGAAACTCAGAACCGCCCAGTTATCTGTTAGAGCTTTCTCACAGGAATCATCATCTCGGGTTTTGAATTTGTAAAAAAAAGAAAATCGGAAAATTGAGAGAATTTCTGTATGAATTTCCCGGAAATGCTTTCGCTGATAAACAAGAAGGGACGGACATTTTAAAAAGCAAACCGAGGAGGAAGCTTGTATGTCTTATTCATTATTTTCCTACCAAATAATCTCTGCTGTCACCGTGGAAACGCAATTCAGCCATTAAAAAAAAAAGAATAAGAATGAAAAAAGCAGCAGCGGCAACAGCAGCAGGGGTGAGCTTTTGTATCAACCCCCGTTGCGCCTTCAATTTCTCTCTTTTTGTCTGTGTTTGTGTGTTTGCACAATAATTGTTCCCCGCGTTATTTTTTTACTAATGGAATCGCTGACGGAGGCGTCAAATTCACTATATTTATTTATTTCATTAGGAGAGAGGGCGGATTTCACGTTCGGAGTCACCCGTTCAATCTCGAGGATTTCATCCCCGGAAAAACGTTTCGCAATAATAAATCAAAAGGTAACGAGAAGTGGGTTACCGCCACACATAATTGTAATCCGGGGGAGGTTTTGCTGTCGTTTCGAGGGTAACCATGGAGATTAATTTGAAACCTGAAAACCCCTCCGGGGGGGGAGAAAACAGTGAAAGCGGGTTTAAGGATGATTATTATGCTTTTAGTCCTCTCGGTTTGAATGTCTTCTCGTCGAGGAGTCTTTAAGGGATTAAGAGAAGAGCTTTTAAGGGCGCGGGGTGTGGTTACCTTCGGGGTGTTTTATTCACAACACGACTGCGTTAAGGTGTTCTCGCTCCTTTTCTGTTGGTTTTGTTGATACCAGCACAAGCAAGGATTCTGTTTTTGGAGTGATCATAGAATAAATAAAAGTCAGTGTTACCAACGTGAAACTGTTAACTTGATTGTTTGGTTTGTTTGTATCTCTATGACTTATGTTTTTGGGTTTTGTTTGTGTGTTTCAGGGTAACGTCACCATCAAACCTGTTCTTCTAGTCATTTCACTATCGGGGATCAAAGTATGCAGCACAGACGGGAAGGTAAGTCGAAACATAAACATAAATCTCTCTCTCATTTACAGAAATAAAAAAAAAGCAAAATGAAGTCGGGTAATTAGCAAAAGGTAATAATTTTTAAAGGAAACAGAGCGAAAGAGGAAGCGGGAGAGGAGGAGGAGGAGGAGGGAGCTAACGACGATTATCTCTGTACAAACTTTTTCATTTCCCGGCTTTTAGGATATTTTTCCGTAGCTCGGGAAATCCGTTATTTATCGAAAAGACTCCTTCCCGTGATAAATGAGTTCAATCGGAAAAGGCAGAGGGAAGGAGAAGGGCAAAGGAGGAGTTAATGAAGACTACAGCCAGAACGCGGAGAGATGAACAGTAACGACTCGCCGATTATTTCGAGGGAATGATTCCGACGCCGCCTTTCGTCTCCGAATATTAAAGGAAACATCCGAAAGAGCTTTGCAAACATTGGAACGGGCTTTTGGAGAAGTGTTTGCGTTCCTTCCGAAAACAAGGATCCCTTCTCTTAGTTTGATTTTCAAGATGTATTACCCAGAGGAAGGAAAGGAGTTAGAGAGAGGCTGTGTGGGGGGATAACACTTTCAGAAAATCCCTCATTCAATTATAGGAAACTGTGAGTTTGAATGAAACAAGATTCAGGTGTGTTGTTGTTGTTGTTGTTGCTGTTGGGGATGAAGAATTCAATATTTTCGAAGTCTTCGGAGTGGTAGAAAAGGGGGGAGGTGGATTTATGGAGGAATGAAAAAGGAAAAAGCTTCCGAGTGACAAATTGAAGAGGTTCTTTTCCTGGAATTTATAAAGCTCTTTCGAATAGAGGAAAATCGCAATTCGTCAGAAATTTTATTTTTATCGGAAATCGTCAAAATGATTTCCGCTCCTTCTTCCTCTTTTGTATCTCGCAATTTTCTGCTTTTCTTCTCTCTTTCTTCCTCTCCTTCTAGTCTGAATGATTTTTACGCTCGCAATTTGAGTTTCTAGAAAGTTTAAACGGATTTCGAATAAAGATGAACCCCCCTCGCTAATCCCTCATGTCGTCACATCATCTTAGAGAGACTCCTTGAATGTAAAGATGAACCTTTAATCAAGAAATCGAATCTACGACAGCGTTTAACCCATCCCGTCAGTTTCGAATTAGAAAGCATTTTCGAATCACCTTCTTAGTACATAGCACTCCGTTTTAAAAGCTCGAATATGGAGACCTAGAGGCATGAAAGCATCGAAAACAATTTTCCCTCATTTTGAAAGCTCTGAAAAACGGTCTCATTTCGATGTCGTCGATGACCTCGTTGGCAAATTCTACATTTTTGAGGTTGAAAAAGAATTCGAATAGAATTTCGTATTATTGTCTTGAGTTCGAACGGGGTCACGACTGGTTAAATGTCATTCTAGTTGGAAATGGTGCTAAAGAAATGGGAAAGGAGAGAGAGGAAGAGGAAGGGAGTGAGGGAAGGAAGGAAATTTTCTCCTCGGGGACTCTCTCACCGAATACTTTTCTTTATTTCGTGAAGTTTTTTCCTTTTCTTCGGCCATTTTCTCCGTCTGCTTATCCTTTAGATTCTCTTAGAGCCTTTCTCTTTCTTTTGTTTGTGTTTTCATTTCTTTTTTTGTTTCCCTACATTTTTTTTCCTTTTGTCTTGACTCCTGGATAAGTAATTAGTTTTGGAGGAATGTTTCTGTTTGATCCTTGCTTGCTTCCCCACTCTCTCTTTCTCTCTCTTGTTTGTGTTACACTAAGACAAAGTTGCCGACCGTTTTTATTAATCATTCCATACCGATGACTTCTGTGCTGTTTTGTTGTTCTTCGAGGTTTTCGAAAAACTAAGTGGATACCTACTCTCAATCCCCCTTTTTGAGCAAAACAAAACAGCATCTGAGAGCAAAAATTCATTTCGTAAGTACTGCACGGTTTAGTGTAGAGTACAATTCAAAAATATTGCACACTTTGGAGAGGAATCCATTTCAAAATATTGCACACTTTGAAGGAGAATTTATTTCATAATTTCTGCCCATTTTGACATAAATCTGTTTCATAATTATTGCACACTTTTAGCAAGAACTAATTAAAGAATTAATAGAAACTAGTTTCATAAATATTGCACATTTTTGGCAATAAAACATCCGAACAACAACGCATAAACAAAAGCTCTTCCAAAATTATTTTCATACAAACGTTACTGAAGCTCCCTTACTGTGATTTATTTCTTCAGTAGTGGCAGCCTTGGAGGAAAAGATGGCAACATACGACTCTCAGACCACTTATTTATAAAAATCGATTCATTCCAGATGAATGGATGAATAACATTTCAGTAAGAGTCTGGAACTTGAGTATTAATACAAACTGGGAGGAGAAGGGAAAGGGAGGATGGAATGGGAGGAGAGAGGAAGAGTGTCAGAACCTTTGAATCAATTTTGTGGTTTTGTTATTTCATTTCCACGTGTTGACGTCCCCTCATCTGGGGCTGTAGAGTGAGAGAGCTCATTCAGCTCACCTTCCTCATCGTCTTTCTGTGGTTAACACAACCAACATCTGCCGTTCTTTTTTGGCCCGAGGACACGAAATCGATGGGAGTCATTAGAGGGTCATTTCCGGTCCGATTGTTTGCTCATGTGTCGGTTTTTTATTTTATTTTATTTATTTATTTCAATTTGAATGAGCCTCGAAGGCAGGAACCCTTTGATGTGACGCGTCTACCCTTCCGACCGTTTCCGCTTATTCATGCTCTTTGGGCAAGAGAGAGAGAGAGAGGAGGATGAAATGGGGGTGGATAGGAATGAGCTCACAATTAAAACAGTCAAATTCACAGTTGAAAGCTTTTTTCAGTAAACCAATCACGAATGAGCGCCGGAAACAGAATGAGAGAGGAAAAGTGGAAAGAATGTCAAATTAATTCATTCACATAGGTTCTACAGAGAAGTGTGCTGTAATTATGAAGCGAAAACTGCGAAAAATTAGCAGCATTTATGAAATGAACAACAGAAAATGAAATATAGAAAAGTGTGCAATTATGAAAGAGGAACTGCAGTACAGTATTCATGGAATGGAAAGTGCAGAAGAGTGTGCAGTATTTATGAAATGGAAACTGCAACAAATTGTGCAGTATTTATGAAATGGAAACTATAGAAAAGTGTGCAGTAATTATGAAAGAGGAACTGCAGACAATTATGCAGTATTCATGAAATGGAAATTACAGAAAAGTGTGCAGTATTTATGAAATCGCTATCTCCTTAAATTGATTCGAAACAACACAGATTCGTGGTTCTGTTGCTCGGTAACTGACTAACATACAAGATTGTTTGGAAACTATCCGGAAGAGCGTAGTATATCAGTATAAAGAAAAAATTTTGTTTCAGACCCAAATTTGATATTCAAAATCGTCTGAAACTTTTTATCAACAGCATGAGGAAGGAAGGACTGATTATTCTAGAAACTTTTAAATTGATTTATAATAAAGAAACAAAGTTTCTTCTTCCTTTTTATTTCGGGTAGAAAGTAATTTGTATGCCGCAAATGAGGGTAGAAAACTTCCCTCTCAACCCCGGAAAACAAATCCGAACGTCAGCAACAGATATCTTGGAAAAGGGTCGAGGCCAAAATCGGAGCAAATGACTTTTTTGTTGTTGTTGCTGTCGTTCCCCAAGACGACGTTGTTGATGTTGTTTGTTACTTTCATCGGGGGCTAGTTTTAGGTGGGAGAGGGGAGTGGTGGTTGAGGATATCCTCACCGGAAGGTTTGATGAAAGCTATCTTCTCCGGGAATGGGCCCGGGACTAACCTGTGATGGAGACTAACGAAAGCTCGGATAAATTGTTTACCTAATTAAAATTCACTGAATTATCAGAATTCCTCTCCTCCCATCCCTCTCCCAGCCTCCTCATCTACGCTTTCGAATTAATTATAATTGAAATTTAATAACCCTGAATCAAAATACCAGTCTCTCTCTCCCTTCTTCGGGCTCCTGCTGTCGGCGGGAGGACGACAGGGTTTTCCAAATTCATGAGATTTTATTTTGTAATAATTATCCCCGTTTTGCTTTGTTAGACTTTTTTGTCGTCAAGGGTTTGGTGCCCTTTTTCTCGCTTTATCTCCTGCTTTTTGCTTCGCTTATTTTTGGTTCTTCCTGATTTCCTGTGACTACTTCACCGGTTGTGTGTTGCTTTCTGTTTGTTTTCAAGTGTTGAGTATGGTAGCAGGATATGGGAGAGCGGCTTGAACTCTTTTACCTTTGCTAGTCTAACGTATCGATCACACGACTATAGGCCTACTTTTGACTTAAATTCGCAATGTTGGCAAACTTGTACAGCTACCTCGTTTCAAAAATAATGCACACTTGTATAAAACATTCATTTCAAAAGTCTTGCACTTGTAAAGAGTTTATTTCAAAAGTATTGCACAATTTTATAAAGTACTCGTTTCAAAAATATTGCACACTTGTATAAAGCATTCATTTCAAAAGTCTTACACGCTTGTTTAGAGAGTTTCTTTCAAAAGTAATGCACAATTTTATAAAGCCCCCGTTTCAAAAATAATGCACAATTTTATAAAGCACTCGTTTCAAAAATATTGCACACTTGTATAAAGCATTCATTTCAAAAGTGTTGCACGCTTGTTTACAAAACATTCATTTCAAAAGCAATGCACAATTTTATAAAGCCCCGTTTCAAAAATAATGCACACTTTTATAAAGCATTCATTTTAAAAGTGTTGCACGCTTGTTTAAAGAGTTTATTTCAAAAGTAATGCACACTTTTACACTGAATTCATTTCAAAAATAATGCACAGTTTTCGGAAGTAATGGTTTCTTAAACGTTGCACGAGTCTACTAAGAATCAATACCAGAAATTTCTTAGGCTGGAACAGAAAGGTAGACAAAAGGTTATACAAAAGGAAGTTTGTTATAAAGTATAGTCGTTCGTCGAGATGGACTGATGCCAATAGATCGAAAATAACCGTTTCAAAAGTAATGCACACTAAAACTCCTCAAAAACCTGTTTCAATTTTCCGCCTTTCTCCTCTATAAAATTCAAGCAAAGTCTAATCTGCTAAAAGAAAATATTTCATGGTAGATAGATGGAAATGTTAGTTGAGGAGATGGAGAGTAGACGGGGTGTTGGTGGCGTCGAAATCTATTTTCACGTTGTTGAGTTTAATTAATGTTTAATAACGTCAATAAGACGGGATTTTCGGGAAGATTTTTCCGGCAAAGCGACTCGACACACAACTCGGTCTTCTGGAAGATATCTATTAATCGGATTTCGGCTGGTTAATTTTCTCTTTCAATTAACTCGAAGGGAGAAGTCCATTAGTTAAGGGCTTATTCATTTACCACAGTTTGGATTTCCCTTTTTACCAGAACCCATCTCCTCTCCTCTCATCCTCCTGAAATCTTTTCTTACTGAGCTATCTACTTTCGTGAATTCTTTATTTGGGAAAAATCTCTGTTGTAAGCACTCGATATCTTCTTAGAATTTGGACTAGAGATAGATGTAAAGAGTAGATATCTGTAATCTGTCTTTTTCTTTTCTGTGACTGGATGATTTTAGGGAATCACAACAGCAGGATTACAAACTCACCAAAGAACGAAGAAATGAGACAACTACAGAAGCTTACTGACTCTGGTTTAATAATTAAAATCCTTTTTCCTTTCGTTTAACAGAAGAAGAGAAGGAAGACGAAGGGAAAGTGGAGGAGAGGAAAGAGAAACAAGGAGAATAAATTTTAATAAAGTTTAAAAGGAAACCAAGAAAGGAATAAAGGATATTGAAGCAGACATTTTGTTTCGGGGGGGCTAATAACCGGCAAGGGCGGAAGCTGGACAAAAGAAAATCCTGCTGTAGGAGGAGAAGGATGTGTGGGGGTGGGAGGAGAAAGAAGGAAACTCCTGTTCCTGCCATTTGATTTCTCTGTTTGCCCAAACCTTTTTCTCCCTTTCTGTGTAGACCCCTCGGGGTTTTGTAATTTGACTTGGACATTGACAGACTAAGTATATAGGAAACCTCGGGATTTACAGGAAAAAGTTTGAGGAAGTGGAAGAAGGAAGAAAAGATTGATTTTGGTTTTTTGTTTCGAAAGCTCTTTTCCTACTCCAATGCCTGAGGGCAAAATCACCGTCCCTCCCGGTTTCATTTCGAAATCTCCTTTCTTCTGGAATCCCTTTCAATGTAAATATTTTGGGATTCAATAATACATAGATTTTTGGAAAGGAAGATGGAGGTTTGAGGGTTGGAGATTCCGGTTTCGTGGTCTCGTGCAATAACCCGAGGCTTTATATTCGAAAGTTTTTGAGCTCCGAGATCAACAGGCTTTCCTCCACTCTCTCTGTTGTTAGGTAAGCAACGGTTTGACGGGTATTTGCGGAAGGGATTATTAAGGTATTAAAGGTTGCCGACGATCTTCCTAGGTTTTCCATCCTCTCTTTGTCGAGATTATGACACTTTATTGGATTCCGACTCGGAGATTTTCCGTTTCCTCTGTTTTGTTTCCTTTTTGGGTGAACTTTATCTATTCAGTCTGAGAGAGAATGTAACTGAAGTTGTTTGAATGTCGTCTTTTAAACCACAAAACTGAAATCCAGACAGCTTTCGTTTCAAAATGTAAAAATCAGTCAGACGCTTTTCATTTCCGATTCTGTTCCATCTTCTTCCCACTTACAAATCCTTTTTCTATCAACAGGAAAAACAAAACAAAGAAACAGGAAACAAAAACGAGGGAAAAACAGGATAAAAATAAATATCAGCGATTTCTTTTCTAAAAATCGATCTCTCGCACGGATTTGTGGAAATTTTCCAATCAAAAATAAATCTCTCTTGTTTATTGTACCTCCCTCAAAACAATAGAATTTTATTTTGATTCTTTTCTTTCTCTTTTTCCTCCCGGATGAAATATTCATTCGAAATCTTCGACTCAGTGCATTTGCATATATATGCGATTCCTATATCTGTATGTACAGCTAGAAAGCTCTAGTTTCTAGTCTACAGAATATGTTTTCTCTTGAGGGGGTGAGAGGTTGAAGAGGTGGTTTTCGGTTGAAAATTTTGAACAAGCGGTTCAGTTGAGTTTTGATTCGGTTTCTAGAAAACTTGATAGAGATCACATGTATGTTGTTCGGGGAATGTTAAGGAAGAGTTTATTTCAAAATACTGCACAACTTCCTGTAGTTTTCATTTTACAAATCCTGCCCACTTCCCTGTAGTTCACATTTCATAAATACTACACGCATTTCTTCAGTTATTATTTCATAATTACTGCACGGTTTTCTGTGGTTTTCATTTCAAAAATATTGCACACTTCCTGCAGTTCCTCTTTCATAAATACTGCACACTCTTCTGCAGTTTCATTTCAAAAATACTGCACACTTTCCTGCAGTTCCTCTTTCATAAATACTGCACACACTTCTGTAGTTATCATTGTATATTTACTGCACAGATTTATGTGTTTTCATTTCAAAAATAATGCACAATTTCCTGTTGTTCTCATTTCATAAATACTGCACCGTTTTTTGCAGTTATCGTTTCAAAAATACTGCACACTGTCCTCTGGTTTCTATTTCATAAATTTTACACACTATCCTGTGGTTCTCATTTCATAATCACTGTACAGTTTTTCTGTGGTTTTCATTTCAAAAAGTTCCTCTTTTATAAATACTGCACCCTTCCCTGTAGTTCTCATTTCAAAAATACTGCACTTTCTGGTTCCTCTTTTAAATACTGCACAGTTTTCAAAAGTACTGCACAGTTTTTCGCAGTTCCTCTTTTATAAATACTTCTCTGCAGTTTCTATTTCATAAATACTGCACACTCTTCTGTAGTTTCTTTCATAAATACTGCACACTTCTCTGTATTTCATAAATACTCATTTTATAAATGCTATACGGTTTTTTGCAGTTATCACTTCAAAAATACTGCACACTGTCCTGTAGTTTTTATTTCATAAATAATGCACACTTCTAAATTAAATTCGTTTTAATACTAACGCAAAACAACTTTCTCAGAGTTTTCCTTTCATTGAAACTTCTACGCCTTTTATAGAGAACTCGATTCATAAGTATTGCACACTTTTATGGAAAATAAATGTTGGGCTTAGGGGTTGAAGGGAAAAAAAGAAGAAAATTTGTGAAAGTTGAAATGAAATCGAGACGGGAACGGAGGTCGAAAAGTTTCTTCGTCTAATTTACACGTGTACACACCCTAACTCATCTCCCGCACTTCCTTTTAACCCAATCCGCACGCAATTTGATTACATCTGTCACTTGGATGGTTAATCCACTTCCGGTTTTATATTTTCCGGCGCTTATTTCCCGTGTCTCGTTATTGCGAGACCCAGATGGAAGAAGAGTCTGGAAGGGGGTGAGTGGGGGAGGAGGAGGAGAAGATATAAAATTCAGGAGAAGACAAAATGGGAATCAGACGAAAACCTTTAATGACGATTTCATGTTCGCCTGACGAAAATGTCACGGACAATTTCCTCCCTCTTACATATTCAACTTCCGTTATTTCGATTTCGCGTGTTCAATTTAGTTTTCGTGTTCCACCTTCATCCCCCCTCGCCCATCCATCCATCCCTTACCTCCCCAACCCCTACGTTCGCATTATTTATAAATAAAAAGATGTCAGCGTGTAGTGTGAGAAGCTGAATCGCGCTTTTCTCTCTGGAGCTTCCAAAAAAACGTTTAACGAGCTTTCGCTAGATAGTATGAACCATTTCCGGGGGCAGAGTGACAACAGGAAAAAAAAATGATTAAAAGAGGCGGATTTAAAGAGAGTAATTCCGTCAATCAAACGTGCAAACATTTTTTTTTTGCCATCCTCCCCGGTCAAAAGCTTCAAACCCCAATCCGAGGTCCATGTTTTCGAAATTCTGTTTCCTCGATTGCCCATTATTATCGAATGATATCCTCTCCTCTCCCTCCCCCGCAGCATCCCCTTTTGCTGATGCCCTGACATGTTCTAATCTTGTTTTCATTTTTCATTTTTTTTTCCCTCATCGGTTTTCATTTTTCATTTAACTCATCAATTAATTTAAATTTGAAATTTCTTTTTGTTTTTTGCTTCCCTCTTCCACCCCTTTCCACCCCCTTTCGCTGTCTCCCTTTGCATCCTCCGCTGACGGCTTTTATTACATCTAAATAAAGGTTGATGGTATCTAGGGAACGATGCGAAGGGATTGTTAACTGGCGGAATATCTCTTTCGTTGGTGGGTGAAGCTGAGGATTTTTACTTTTTCCGGTGCGGGTTTAAGGATGAAAGTCTGATGAGCTTTCGAAATAACTTGTTTGCCAGAGCTTTCTTTAAGGAGGTGATGAGGAAACGATAAAAGTTATTCGATACAAAAAGGAAAGTTTGTTCGGATATCGCCGAGGGTGGGATTGAGACTAGAAAACGGGGGAAAAGCTTTAGAAAGCACAAGCAGACGACTCAGAGGAATAAGAAGTGGAGGAGGAGGGTATAACGAAAATTTCGAACGAACGAGGATGGGATAGAGAGGAGAGAAAATTTTTTTTCCTTTTACTGCTCGTCTTCTTCCTCCTTTCTGTCTCTCTCTCCCTCTTCCACTTCCGGTGACCATTAATTAAAATTTACTTCGAAAATGTCGAAAATAATCGATTCTGTTAAAACAACCCTTGACAAGGAAATGGAGAATGGCCAAAGTCAAAATCAAATTATCTTCTGGTGGGTCAGCAGTTGATTTAAGCAAAGAGCTCTTCAATTTATTACATCATCCGAAAGAACTTTCAGACAAAAAGGAAACTAATTTATAGCCGAATTCCCACCCTTCCAACCCCCATCCTTTCATCCCCTACTCTCTCCTCTCCCACTTTCGAAATCGTTTCCTCTCAAACGGAAATGCGAAAGTGGAAAAAGCTCGCCCGAGAAAAATTCCCTCAGCACAAAAATTGTTTCCCTTTTTTTTCATTATTCAAAAAAGCCCGGGAACATACGTCACTTCCGGAAGATGGTAATCGCCAACCTCTCGGCGCCATCATATATTTAAGAGTTGAAAGATTCGAAAAAGGAAGTCGAGATTTTCGAAAAACGGTCTTGCGAACGGAATAAAGTGTTTCTGACTTATAAACAATTTTTAGGCGCGTTTCTATCTTCCTATAAACCGGAAGTAGATGAGTGATGGTCGAAGACATGATCCTCATTCACGTTATCGTGATTTGGGTGGATTCTCGACAACGACTAAGACATAAATCAAAAGACGAAGTTGAGTTTATCTTGACTAGATAAACAGTATCGGAGTAGAAAGCTCGCACAACCAAAAGCTCCATTTCCGATTTTATAACTTCATAAAAACATTTATTTATCTATTAATAGATAAGACTGTGATGGATAATTTCAGAAGAGATAGTGTTGCCGGTCGGACAGTGAAAAATGTTTATGACACTCTCTTAGAAATCATTTCGAAAGCTTTTGTTTTAGGCTGGGAGACAGACGGTTTCCTCATCCGGTATTTGGTCGTAGAAAGCTCTTAGTGCTTTATCTGTTACGCTGTGGCTGTTTTATTTATATTTTTGCAACAGCAGTGTTTTTGGAAGCTTTTACTTCATGTTTAGGTAACTCTTTCCGGTAGAGCTTTCTAGCTCTTTGAGAGGTATCTAGTCGAATTTCAAAAGAGTGCTTGGAGGATGTTCGGAGAATTTTTTTCTTTAGCTGATTAAGTCGGTCGGGAATTCGAAAAGCCCTTTGTTATAAGACACCCTAAGTGGAGCTTTCGAGTTTTCCCGTCGAAAAATTTCTTCTCTTAATGAGTGAGATGAATGAAAGCTCATCGGAGAAGAAAAATATCTTTTCTAAACATCTTGAAGACTTTTAATTAGGAATGTTACAAATGGCTGGAAAGCTTTCGACGACTCCTCATCGCTTCTGCAATTTATTATGAAATTCTTCCAACAGCAATTTTTCCCTCTTCGTCCTTCAAGAAATGTTTTTGCTGACAGCGAATGAAACTCCATCCATCCATCCATCCTTTGGGGAGAGTTCTTGGGGGTGGATTATCACGAAACCTGAAAAGTTTTCCTTTGTTATCCTCCCCCGGATTTGGACGGGATTAGCCATCGGGTGGATTATCTAGAAAGCTTTGACCAGATCAAACATTCCCACCAGTTAATTGGGTTTTGTCACCGGAAACGGAAGCGAGATGGGAAAATAATGCGGATATGGTTTTAAGAAAAGAGCAACGCGGAAAGAACGGAAGTCGGTGAGGGTTGGAGGGGTTATAGGGGATGATCCGGCAGGGTGGAATGAGATGCTGATGAAAAGAGGATCCATTAACTCAGTGATCCATCATCTCTGATAGCTCAGTTCCCAGTTCTGACACGTTCGCGGGGAGGAACCTTATCACTTTCCCAAGCGTTTGAAACCTGGTCTGTCATTCCCGTCAGATAATTTATCTACGACATTAATGTCAGTCAGTCGGTCATTCACCGTTAAACCCTTAACCGACCGTAAAGTTAGTCGCGGACACCGGGAAAGACTTACTCGAAGCTAATTTAGTGGCGTGTAATTAGCTGACATTTTTTATTTAACCCTTTGGGCTGAGGAGTCACGATAAATTTCCTTCTTTTATTACCATCGAAGACATGTCTTCCAAACGTGAAGTCATTAATCGCGAAAAGAAATCGTGTCATCAAAACCGGAAACATTTCGTTAGCGGCAAAATGTTGCCGCTTTTTATTTGTGATCTTGAGACGTAACGCTGCAATCAAGACTACAGCAGACGTATTTACACTGATACTCGTTTTTATTATATTATCTGTTGGTGAATAAACATTTCATTCCAACAATATTTATACATAAGACCAGAGATTAATTTATATGCTACGGTGAAAGTGATAAACCAGACGAATGTATACATGATTCCAGCATTATTCATAATCACCGACTAATCTTGATAAATGTGACGAATTACTGAAACATTTATCACATTTACCAGCTGATGTGAGCAAACATTTACTAAATTTTCTATTATGAGCAGAAGATGTTGCAAACTAACCGGTAAATTTGATAAATTTCAGTAATTTTCACATTAACCAACTTTACTTGTTGATATTGAATTATCGTCAGGATCTATATCCTCCTCGTTTATCATTTTTACCTTAAAACGAAATCTTAATGGGGAATTCAATAAAAATGTCTTCAGATTTCGAGTTAAATATTTTGTAAATTACCCGGCAAATGTGATAAATATTTAGTAATTTATCACATTTACTACGATTAGTTCGTAATTATGAATAATCGCCGCGAATGACATATATATTCGCTCGATTTATCACTTTTACCGTGAGATATACGATATAATTTAAATACTATATGAGTTTCGGCGAGTATTCATAATAACAATAATAAATTTTTTCTCACCTAAAACCTTAGGTGCAGATGGGTTAAACTGACTATTTATCACATTTACCGGGTAGTTTATACAATACTCAACTCACAATCTCATCAAACATTTATTAAATTTCCCATTGAAGATTATATAACTATCCGGTAAATGTGATAAATTTTCAGTAATTTATCACATTAACCAACTTCATTTGGTTATTATGAATAATCGTCGGGAATTATATATATATTTGCTCGATTCATCACTTTTACCATAATATGTAGCTCAGCAGGAATCGGTTAAAATATTTTTCCACCCAAAACCTTAGCTGAAGGTGGGTTAAACTGACTATTAATCACATTTACCGGGTAGTTTATAAAATATTCAACTCATAATCTCATCAAACACTTATTAAATTTTCCCTTACAATTTGTAGGATATATAACTATCCGGTAAATGTGATAAATTTGTCAGTAATTTATCACATTAACCAACTTTATTTGGTTATTATGAATAATCGTCGGGAATTATATTTATATATTTGTTCGATTTATCACTTTTACCGTAACATATATGTGGTATTACTTTCTGGTGTGTATTGTATGTAATTTCCGGCGATCATTCACAATTATCAGGTAATCTAGTTGAATCTGACAAATTAATAAATATTTATCACATTCACCGGTTTGTTTATGAAATACTCTTCTCGTAATGAGGAATTTGATAAAATTTACTTATACCCTTGGCTTCTGTATGTTGTTTGTATAAATTCGTCGCTTTTTGTAGGGAGGTAGGTGACTGTTATTAGCCAGAACATCTACTTAGGTTGCTTGACCTTTGTCAGAAGGTGTCAGAATCCGAGAATGTAGGCAAACTTTTCCGGTACGGGCTGGAGATTTTATAAACTAGCCGGTAAATGTGATGAATATTTAGTAGATTGTCACATTAACCAGGCTTAGTGAGTGATCATGAACAATCGTCGGGAATTAAATATATATAAACGCCCGATTTATCACTTTTACCGTAATATGTGAACAATATCAGTTTCCGGTTCATGTTTCTTAGAATTTTTTCAAGGTTTATAAAAAGCTCAGCAATCAAAACGGGATTATACAGAAAAATTTTTAATTAAATAGAAACGTGGAAACATACCAAAGAGTAAACAATATAAGAAGAATGAAGAGGGAAAACGTGGAGTCACCGGAAGTGTACAAAAGGGAAACTCACCACCCCCGGAGGAGGAGGAAAATGGAAAAATGAAAAAGACCAACTCGAGCAAATAAGATAAAAGAAGAAGAGAAGTGTAGGAAATAGAAGATGGAAGAAAAGACGAAAGATAGATGGGAAAGTCGGTGTAGGTGTTTTCCTGTGGTTTCCCTTCTCGAAAATTTTAGAATTTTTTCACCGGGAAAAGGAAAACTTGTGGGGGGGAAATTCTCATCTGCCTCTCGTGAGAGATTTTCTTTTTTTATGCGTAAACACGAATGCGTTTTACGGATAAAAAAAGATCTACAAACGCATTTGGATTATGAATTTATTAAAGAGGAGGAAGAAAAATCTTTTTCAACTTTCTACATCTTTCATGCGTCACGTTTTTTCCCTCTTCGAAAATCTATTTAGAAAATAATCCCTCGAAATCGAACCTCAAATCCTATTTCTAAGTCCTGAAGAAAAGTCGAACAATCTACTCATGTCTTCTTCGATCTTCTGCTTGAGGTGGAATGAAAGGATTTTTTTTACGCGATGACTAAATCAATTCTCAGAAGCGGTGACTGGTTCAGCGATGTCTTCTCGTCATCTATCTCTTGTCTTTGATCTCATCTTGGAGCCACCCCGAGGCTGTTTCTTTCAAATTTTTCCCCGGATTTTCCTCCCATCTACTTCTTCAATTGGGGGGGATGATTGTAAGATTAAAACGTTACATCGAGTCGAGTTTTTAACTTCCTTTCCCTTTTCGAACGGAGCTTTGAATGATTTCGAAACTTTCTAACAACTCTTTTAAAAGTTTCCAACCCTCTGGAAAAGTTCCAGGAATCGTTATTAATCTTTTCCTGTTTTGTCCTTTTTTCCAAAATTTTTTAAGGTGGTAGCTGAGTAAGCTTTTAAGTTACCACCGCCTTCTTGAATTGGTATTCTCACCCACAGCAACCATAATCAAAAACAAATCCCAAAATGAAATTAGAAGTTAGGCACACCCGCATTACAACAAAGTCGTGCAAATAGTCTAATCAATCATTTTAAGGCGCATTATTTTACCTTAAATCTCTCGAGAGAACTGACGTCGGATTATAACACGAATGAAAGGAGGACTGGGGAGGGAGGAAAGGAGAGGCTGAAAGCTGGTAACACATGTCGGAAAGAAAGTAAAAGAAAGGCTTTTCCTAAGGCTCGAGAAATATTATTGCCGATTTCCTTCTTTCTGAAAATAAATTAAATTAAGTAATAAAGGAAAGACATTATCTTGATGCACCAAAATGAAATGTAGCAATTACAAGGCTAAGCCATTTTCCTTCTGCTTTTTTCTCCGGCTGAGTCCTTTCGCTTTTTGACTCTTGGAGGATAAAGCTCGTTAGAGGAATAATGAAAGGGAAGCGGACTGACGGGAGAGAAAGCGACTGCGGAGGAGGATGAGAGAATATCAGAATTAAATTTAATAATAAGAGTTTGAAAAACTGAAAATTAACGAAGTAGAATCGGGCGAGGAGGAGAGGAAGAAGAGGAAAAGACTCAAGGAAGGGAGAGAAAATGGCGTCGGGGGATATAAAACGCTCTCAAATTGTCGATTTGGGAAAAAGCCATCGAAAGAGTCGAGATTTTTCCTTTCCTCCCACTTTTTTGCATTGTGGCGTCTACACCACCTCCAAATCTTCCTGTGGGAAGAGGGATTAGCATTTTGTGAAAATTTCGTGACGTGTAATGCTTTTATAAATGATTGGAAAAGGGCTCAGGGTCGGTCGGGGAGGTTGAATGGGGCTCTGTGAAAGCTTTTCAAGTGCATCGTATCAATCAAATATCGGCGAATATGCGGACGTTATTTTGGCTGGTTGGGACGTAAATTACGAGATGAGATGATTAATGACGGGTTTATGAGAGTCGCTGACATGATTCGAAATTGATTTCCGGTTTTATATTAATATCCGGAGTTTATTTACATAATTCTTTCATTTTTTTTGTCGAGATATTCCACTAAACAAATATGCAATTTGGAAGTGTTTGAAATATCTATTTCCTCTCTCTTTTATGAAATTTCGTTTTTTGGTATCTTGTTTACGTCAAATTTTATACCACTCCCTCTCGACTATATTTTCTCTCCTTCTATATAATCTATATTGTGTGAGTATAGAATTATATAACGCTAACACTCGTTTTGGAAGGTCTATACTTTTCGTATAACAGTTAAAAGGTTTTGAAACATGTTAGGACAGTCCCGCTATGTCTATTTAACACTCTTTGGCAGTTTTTATTGAGTATAGAACTTATACAGTTCAATATACAGATAATTGGTAACAGTTGCGGGAGGTTTGTGGTGTTGTGGTGTATTGCCAGACTAAGAAGTCACAGTCGCAAGTTCAAATCCTCCTTGTTATACCCAAAAAGAGCAGAAAACGGGATTAAAACCCAGCTATAACTATAACTATATAACTGGTAACAGTTATTAATGCTTACTTTGAAAATATGTCAGCAAGTATATAATCAACTCAGCTTATAGATAAGATATTAACGGAACTTTCTACAGCAGCTGTATTTGAGTTTCAGTCGCATTTTTCACTCATGGAGAGGAGGATGAACCTCCTTATCGTCATTGGTTTGTCATCCGCAGACATCTGACTCATTTCAAAAGTAATGCACACTCGTGTGAAGAATTTATTTTAAAAATGTAACCTACACTTGCTGATAGTGTAGATGTAAGACTGAACTATACACGTACCTCGAGGATCTGAAGAAGAGATGGGTAGCATTCTATAGAGGTCTGAGCAGAATGGATTCAAGATGACTAAGATCTTCCAGTACTTCCTGAATAAATAGACAAGACCGGGTTGGTTCCTAGAATTCGAAAAAGACATTGAGGAACTAGGAATCACACAGCAAGATCATAATCAGGATACGAAACCAGACTGAAGACAGGGAAAGACCAGGAGTATTGTAGAAGGCGAAAAGAAGAAGCCAGAAGGAAGTGTTGACGACGTGGTCCGAACCCATAAAAGCCGAAATGATTTCTTATGTTTACGTTATGGAATTAATTTCATAAATACTGCACACTTTTCCAAAGACCTAGTTTCAAGTGTAATACACACCTTTCCAACAGTTTTGTGTCTTAAATAATTTTCGAAGACGATGAACCAGAACAGTAAAGCCAAGAAGACACCAAACACATTTCCACAATGACTCCAAATTATTATTCATCATGGACTGAGGAGACATAACCAACTTCAAACAAACTTTCAAAAAAGAAAAGACAGATGTCAGTCAGCAGAAGAGTTTTAGACGAACGAACAAAACACATCGACGCCTAACTCAGGAACACCAATAAAAAGTGTTTTAATTAATTAAATTTTAATGAAATTCAATTTTCCTGTCCTCTTGAGAGAGAGAGAGAGAGTCCATGGGCCTAACTCATTCTCGACGAGATACATTTATATGAAAAAAAGGAAAAAAATTAATTCAAAAATTTGTAAAAACCTTTCCAGGAAAACCTTAATTTCAATTTATAACCCCGTCTCTCCATATATATACAGTCATCCTCTTGAATCTGATTACATCTTGTTACTTGAACCCTTTTTGCATTAATTAATTAGCGTCGAGTTTTCTTGAAGCCTCTCTTCACGAGTTTTTCCTTTTTTTCCTCCTGTAACTAGGAAAAGGTAAAAAAAAGGTTCTGAGATATGTAAAAAGGATTTAGGGGAGGGGGTGAGATGAAAAAGTTGAAATACTTAGCATTACCGACAAAGGAAAAGTTTTGAAAGCATAACTGGACAAGTCGAGACGTTCGGATGACCTTTTGCACCGAGGTTTGTTTGTTAGTTGGAGGTTGTGAGAAACTAGACTGAAGATAAAATTTGATTTCGTTATCTGTAGATAATTTATGGGTTATGTACCAATTGTGTTGTTATGTATTAATTATGTTTAAAATGGAAGCTCTGTGCTGTTAAACCCATCACAGCTTCCATCCGAGTTCAAGTTTCATTTTATCTATTCCCCAGTTAACTGAAACACTGTCTCCAAATTCAATGTAACATGTAGTTGATGTAGCTTTGAGGGATGTTATCTAGACACCACACCAGTGTTAGTGTGAAGAAGGATTCAGTCGGGAGAAGAGTATAATGAAGACAACACTCTTTCACTCAAACCCAAATTTCTTTTCCAGTATCAATGACCCACTTAATAGGATACCCAAAAGCCAAACGAAACAAAAAAAAGGCCCTCAGGCGTGACATCATCACAAAACTGCATCTCTAAAAGGAATGTAACTCATCCTAACCCAAAGTTGAACATAATTTTCGATCGCATAACACGGAAACGCAAGGTCGGTCGCGATACTCGAGGGCGTTCGTACAGTTAGACTCTAAACCGAACTGAAGAATCTCGAAAAGGAGACCCGGGAAGGAGGTGTTGTGGGGGGGAGGAGGAGGGGTTAATGGATAAAATGACACGACGGCGACTATTAACCCGGATACCATAATCGAATTCTCGTTTTCGTGCGAACCTCCAGTGTCTTTGGATCGGTCGTAAAACTGGAGCGATTTCGAATGATGGATTGCGGTTTTACGACTAGTTCAAACATTAAATGTTAATTATTAAAATCGAGTTCTTTCCTTCATTTTCCTCCTCCTCCTCCTTCGTCTTCACAGCCTTCTTGAATAAAAGTTGAAACGATAAATTTATTTTTCCATCCGAGAGGAAAAAGGCTCCCCCCGCCGCCGCCTGAAAATGTTCGCTGATTAAACTTTTCTCTTCACCTCTCATTAAGCAAAAACTAATTTAATTTAATGTCTCGGTAATTAACTCTTCCGTTGTTGCAAAAAGTAAATAAATAAATAAAAATAAAATAAACCGGAAGAGGAATGAGGCGTAAAATTAAAAAGAACAAAAACCGAGAGCTTAACGAAAATTTTGAAATTTTCGCCGCCCCCCGACTCCTACCTCCAACAACCTCTCTCCCATACACCCAGAGTTGTACCCAATCCAACGGACACAAATTTATTTATTTAAATCTCCCGCCTTTTTGATGTTCGAGGTTGGTAACAAAACGAGAAGATAAAACTGATTTTTTGGCGGGAAAACTATTCTTTCAAATTAACGACCAATTAATTCGAGTTTGGTGGATGGGAGACATTTTATTTTGAATGGCGGGGCGATTAATTTTGGAAATGATGGGAGGTGGGGGTAGTGGAGATGTACATCTGAGTGATTTGGCTCTTTGTCAATGGGGGTAGGTCGTGAGGATTGGTTTAGGTTAGGAAGTTGAAGGTGTCAGAGTCTGTGGGAGGAAGGAAAGAGAGACGGATGGTGAGTGATCGCAAGGAAATGTGAACCCGGAATTTACGTTTTGGGTGTTGAAAGCTTGTCTGAGGGTGAAAGACTAAGGATCTTAGAGAAACTAAACTAATTTTGTATTACTAAAGATGGGAGATAGCTCAGTAGCTCAGAAGGAATCGGTTAATATATATTCCCACCTAAAACCTTAGGTGTAGGTGGGTTAAACAGACTATTTATCACATTTACCGGGTAGTTTATACAATAATCAACACATAATCTGACCAAACACTTATTAAATTTTCCTTATAATTTAGAGGTTATATAACCATCCGGTAAATGTAATAAATTTTTGGTTAATTTATCACATTAACCAACTTCATTTAGTTATGAATAACCGTCGGGAATTATATATATATTTGCTCGATACATCACTTTTACCGTATTATGTATACGGTATTACTTTCCGGCTTACACTATTACCGATACTAACTAATCTTCATAAATGTGACAAATTATTGAAGATTTATTACATTTACCGGCTAATTTATAGAACATTAAACTTGTGATATGAGCGAACTTTTGTTAAATTTTACATTACGAGATGGAGAATTTATAAACTAACCGGTGAGTGTGATAAATATTCATTAATTTGTCACATTTATCATGATTAGTTGGTAATTGAATAATCGCCAGGAATTACATATCATGTGAGCCGGAAAGTAACACCGTATACATATTACGGTAAAAGTGATGTATCAAACAAATATACATACTATACCCGACGGTTATTCATAATAACCAATTGAGTTGGTTAATGTGATAAATTACTGACAAATTTATCACATTTACCGGATAGTTATATAACCTCCAAATTGTAAGGGAATATTTAATAAGTGTTTGATCAGATTATGAGTTGAATATTTTATAAACTACCCGGTAAATGTGATAAATAGTCAGTTTAACCCATCTGCACCTAAGGTTTTAGGTTAGAAAATATTTTAACCCATTCCTTCTGAGCTTCTGAGCTATCTCTCATCTTTAGTAATACAAAATTAGTTTAGTTTCTCTAGATATCCTTAGTCTTTCACCCTCAGACGTTTCAACACCCAAAACTTAAATTCCGGGATCACATTTCCCTCCTATCCCCAGCATCCGTCTCTCTTTCCTTCCTCCACAGACTCTGACACCCTCAACCTCCTAACCTAAACCAATCCTCACGACCTACCCCCATTGACAATAAGCCAAATCACTCAGATGGATCATCTCCACTTCCTCCCACCCCATCAATTCTCACCTCATCAAACTACCCGGTAAATGTGATAAATATTCAGTTTAACCCACCTACACCTAAAATTTTAGGTGGGAAAAATTTTAACCGACTCCTTCTGAGCTACTGAGCTATCTCCCATCTATACCAACCAGAAAGTACTTTAGTTTGTCTAAAGACCAGTTGGTGGTTATGAATAATCCCCTAACATATATACTATATTACTATAATAGTATGCAATACCAACTAAATAAATAAAAAAATTTTCAGTGGCTAGGTGGAAGTCTAACAAACCTACCAACTCATAACTAACCCAACTCTCGACAGTTTAGTGTTTCAAATTAGTTTCTTTGACTTCGGTATCCGATAACTGAAGTAGAGTTTTAAACAAAATAGCAGAAATAAAAACTAGAATTTCAGGTACAGGCTGAGATACCTATTTTATTAAATCGATAGTAACATTAAGACTCTAACCCTTTCTGGTTTTGTGAAATAGTTGTCGGTGAAGGTTTGAGAGAAAGGAACAAGAATTGTGGTATGTTGAACCTAAAACCTTACATAACCGAGGTTTTGTTGTTGGGTATATATAAAGAGAGTAGGCCGTTGGAGGGTTTCCATGCCTTGTCGGAGTGAGCAGCCTGATTAGTTTTAATGTTTAATCCCATTCACTTTGCATAAATAACCGATTTCCCTCTAATTTTAGTCAATTTGACTCGAAATTGTTTTCATGTTATGCAAAATTTATTAACTAATATAAGCGAGGGGTCTAAAGGACCCCGACTCTTCGATAATCATCTCTCCCCGGTATAAAGTAGCTGGAAACGAGTTAGAATACCCTTTGGGCCTCCTCTCACAAATTTTTTGTCTTTTTACTTTTTATTTTTTCATAAATTTTCCTTTCCCAAATGACTTTCCTTGTAAAAAATAATTTTTATTTAAAATTGTCTAGGTTACAAGAGGTTGAACCTGATCCTAGGTACCAATCTCAGCCTGGGTCTCTGCGTTTGGGTTCTGATGCCAACATTCCCTCTCTCCCAGACCTATAACGTCGTTGAGCTATTTGCCCAATCACAGAGATTTGCGTTTCTTGGTTTGAAAATTTTGTTTTCGCGCCTTTTTCAAACCGGAAATGGATTTTTGTAATTAATTATGATTCAGTGCTTGGTTGATGAAGAGATTTGTTGAAAGTTTTGATTTTTGTTTCTTACTTTTTATCTGTTGATTCATTTAAACTGTTTCCGGTTTCCTTCAGAGGTCCTTTAGTTTGTTTATTTTGGTATATGCGTGAGATTCGAATCGTTTCCGGTTGTTTGGAAAATTTTAGCGCCAATAGTTTTTATTTTTCTGATTTTTATGTAATTGATTTCGCCGTTTTTTTTGAAACCGGAAATAGGTTCTAAAACCGGAAGTAAATTATAATTTATAATAACCTATAAATGGGATTTGTTGGGTTTTGGTCGTTGAAGATGGGTTGGGATGTTCGTTAGTTTGGAAGGTTTGGTTGGAAGATGGTTTGGATTGGTTGCTGACGGTTTTAAATTTTGGCGCCAAAATGTTTCGATTTTGAATATTCAACTGTTTCCGGTTTATTTTGGTTTGATGGGGACAACCGACGGGTCTCGGTTACTTCTTTTTTATTTTACAGCTGGAGGAGAAGAAGTTTTCTAGTAGATACCATCTTCTCGAGCCTCAAGATTAGGTTATCTACCAAACACAGCCTTGCTGTAGTATGACAAGTTGGTAGAAAGACAATTGGCTCCCTAATACTATGGGTAAGAAACTTCTACAGAAGAGACACCACTATGTACTGTACTACCGGGCAATACTACATAGATACTGGATAGATAGACAGAAGGCACTAATAGGCACTATTAGAGAGGATACAGAAGGGGGACTACCCGGTAGTACAGTCCCAGGTACTGTTCCTAAGTATTATCCAGTAGGGGATCCTAAAAATTTAAGTAAAACTCTGGTAGGAGGTTTTAATGTGACGTCTGTATCGCGCCTAAGAACTTTTTTGATTGGAAAATCCAGCAGCAAAAGCTCTTATAGTGATTTTAGAAAGTCTTAAGGACTTACTTCTGATGTGTGGAAACTGGAAGTAACGGAAAACTCGTTTACCGAGCTTTTGTACCTAAAAGCTAAAAATGATTTTGAAAAAGCTCTTTTGTCATTTCGAAAAGCTTTCGAAGTTCTAACAACCCGTTCTGATAGCTTGAGAAGATCTAAAAGGAGAAGTAATGAACACACCAGCTTTTAGTGATTTCGAAAGCTTTCTAAGTGCTCAGAACCTGTTTCCAAAAGGGGTGAACATCTCTCCCGTAACAAAACTGACACCAAAGTCCAAGAACATTATTAAACAAGTTCTTCATCTTGTTGCCATCGTCTTTGAAATAGGATTCTCTCTTCCTTCCGGGGTGGGGGGGTAAGGAAAAAAGCTCAGTTTCGACTACAACCAGGCATCCTCTCTCATCATCCCTCCTCGGGTCGCTTTCCCTTCTCATTATACTAAACAAAGAATCGAATTTCTCTTTGGCATTTCCTTCTCGGAGCTTTTTCCCAGTCACCCAATCTTCGGCTTTGAAACCTTTTCCGGATTATACATCGCCGTAATTATAACTGATCGACGGATTTGCTGTGGGGGAGGGGGTGGAAATCTCAACTTCGAAAGCTTTGAGAATGAAAAAAAAACGAAATTTGACTCACCTTCGCTATATCGTGTTTCATCCTTTTCCTTCCATCTTTCCACTTTTCCTGTTTCCCCCATTTTCCAGGGATGGTTTCCTTAGAGACCAGAAAAGAAAATTAAAACCTTTCAACGAAAGCTCAAGAGCTTAAGAATTTGTATCATTTTTATTAACTGAGGAATTTTTTTTTTGATATTAATATTAATATTAAAAGGAGGGAAATGATTGGAAAATTGATTTTTGTGGATGGAAAATTTTTGAACCTCGAAGGATATTAGAAGAAGACTGATACGTGGAGGAGGAAGGGAGGGACATGGCGTAGGTCTTTAAAAAAATGGTTTCGACAGCTTTGAAAGCTCGGAAAATATTTTCTCTTCAAGAAGCCAGAAAAGTTTTTTTTTTGTTCTTTCCTCCTTGTATACCGAAAGTTTTCAGAATTTTTCTTCCCCTCCCTCCCCCGTCCTTCTTCCTTCAAATCGGTTTCCCGGATTTCACAGTTTTCCGTTCCTGTTTTGTCATCTTATCGGATTAATAAAGATTTTTCCGTTTGATGGAAGAACGGATATCTTATATCGCTTCGGCTCAATTTCGAATCGAAAGTTTCTTCTAATAAAATCGAAGAAAATAAGTTTCCACCCCCCTCTCCTCGTTCGTATCTCTTTATACCTCTCCAGTTTCCTTTCCCTTTTTAACTTTTCCGGAAACTTCTTTTATGAGGGAAGCTTTTTCCGCAGTGAATAATCTGGGTATTGCTCATTCGTCGGTTTTCTTTTGATGAGTTTTCCTTTTTTTAATTAAAAATTTTCTTCTTGTAATACTGTAGTGGTCACGTGATTTGTATTCCGGTTTTTGAAATTTGGGAAGAGGGAGACAGCAATTCATAGCTTGCAATGGGTTACATTTTGTTGTGCCCCCATCATGTTGTTGTCTTGGAATTTTTGTTCTTCAAAGCTTTTTCAGGTTCCTAAAAGCTTTCTGTAGGTTAACCTGATCCTCCTATCTGGCTTTGACCAACTACTGCTGATTGCTAATTGACATGAGACTAAATGATCGTAACTTTGACTCAGTATTTAGATGCTTTTTTGTACACTAGTACTGTAAATAAAATTATTTTCGTACTAAAGTGCTATATTCACGAACTTATCATCACCTAAAATTGTGCATTACTTTTGAAACGACTTCGTTGTAGAACTGTGCAGTATTTATGAAATTATTAGTCAGAACAATGTGAGAGGGTTTTGAAGCCTAGAGGCTAAATTAAAGTTAAAACTGAGGTTCGAAACTCCTCCAATTACCAGTTTTCTAAGTGTGCAATATTTATGAAAGAAAGACTCACGATGGAATGTGCAATATTTATGAAATGGGTTCTTCACATTGATTTGCAAGTCACGATCACTTGGATCGATCCCTTCCTAAAATTGTGATATACCCTTTGAACGAATTCTTCATGGAATTGTGCATTACTTTTGAAATGACTTTGAAGTAGACCTGTGCAGGACTTATGAAACTTATTCAAGTCGGAACTTGTGATAGTCTGTGAAGTCTAGAGCCTAATTAAAGTGAAAACTGAGGGTTCGAGACTCCTCCAATTACGAGTTATCTAAGTGTGCAATATTTATGAAATGGGTTCTTCACACTAATTAGCAAAATTTGAGATTATCACTCCTTAAAATTGTGATATACCCTTTGAACGAATCCTTCATGGAAGTGTGCATCACTTTTGAATGAACCTCGTTGTAGAACTGTGCAGGACTTATGAAAATTATTGTAGTCTTTCAAAAGTAATGCACACTTCCATGAAGGATTCGTTCAAAGGGTACATCACAATTTTAAGAAGTGATAATCTCGCAAAATTTTGCAAATTAGTGTGAAGAACCCATTCCATAAATATTGCACATTCCATCGTGAGTCTTTCTTTCATAAATATTGCACACTTAGATAACTCGTAATTGGAAAAGTCTCAAACTCTCAGTTTTTACCTTAATTTAGCCTCTAGCCTTCACAGACTATCACATTGTTCTGACTTGAATAAGTTTCATAAGTCTGCACAGGTCTACTTCAAAGTCATTTCAAAAGTAATGCACACTTCCATGAAGAATTCGTTCAAAGGGTATATCACAATTTTAGAAAGTGATCGATCGAAGTGATCGTGACTTGCAAATTAATGTGAAGAACCCATTTCAAAAATATTGCACATTCTTCGGGAGTCTTTCTTTCATAAATATTGCACACTTAGATAACTCGTAACTGGAAGAGTCTCAAACTCTCAGTTTTTACTTTAATTTAGCTTCTACACTTCAGAAACCTCTCACATTGTTCCCACTTAAATAATTTTCATAAATACTGCACAGTTCTACTACAAGTCGTTTCAAAAGTAATGCACAATTTTATGGGGTGATAATTTTCCAAATATTTCAAATTAGTGTGAAAACCCATTTCATAAGTATTGCACATTCTATTGAGAGTCTTTCATAAATATTGCACACTTAAAAGACTGGGTTCGTTTATAATAAACATGGAGAATTCATTTCGTAGGCTATATAGTGCAGATTTGTAAAAAATGTCCTAGCGGACCTTCTTATTTATTTATTTATTTATTTTTGAGGTTATGTATTTGAAGTAATAATTAATTATATGAACAACTTAAAAATAGTTAATAGTATATGTTTGTGAGTCATGGTTGCGTAATTTACTTCCGAGAAGCCGACGTCAAAGAAATTGAGAACAACAGGGAGTAGGGAGAAAAAAATTTTTTGTGGTTTCCTTCGCTCCGGAAAAGTTTCAAAATTGAAAAACCTCGGTCTCTGAACTCTTTCAAAGGTTTCCTTTGTAATTTTCATTTGGTTTTCACATTTTGAGCTCGTGAAAATTTTCCAACCGGATTGATTATGTTCGTAAGCGCGGAGTTTCTACGTCTTCACACAGTTTCCGAGACGAGTTTCTAATTTTCCTTCTTTGGTTTTGGTTTCTTTTCAGAGTGTTCATATGGCCCATGCCTTAAAACGGATATCGTACGCGACCTGTGATCCTGAAGGTACTCAATTCAGTTTCTTGGCACGTGAACCTCGAGGACATTTCAGCCTTCAGTATTGTCATAGTTTCGTCACGCAGACACCGGAACAGGTGAGTTTTCCTTTTGACTTTCCTCAAACTAATTTTCTGTCGCTTCTCCCTTTCCCACTTCCGGTGGGTTTGATTCCTCATCCTCATCACCAAAACTTAGGTTAATTCTTCTAGTCAGCAGAAGACGAATTTGAGCTACAAACAAGGATTTGAAAGGGCCTTCGATCATTTACTCACCGGAAGTAAGAACAGAATGAAGGCTGATGGGTTTTTGACATGATAGTCGATATCTTGTTCTGTGTCTTCTGGATTTAGTCAGACGCCTCTTCTAAATCTTTGATGTGGTCCTCTTATCTACATTCACATCTTTGTTTACTCTCAGACTGATACATGTAACACATTAACGACTTCATCTGTTCTTGTTTTCATTTCATAAGTAATGCACACTAATTTCATTTTGTTTTTGAATTTCTTACTTTCCTTCCTGAAAATGAGTTGTGACGTTGGAAACTTATTTTAGGAGATCGCTTATTTGATAGAAAAGGTTTAGTTTGAATATACTGACCCTCCAAATACCCGGAAACGGGACGAATCAAAGCGGAAGTCTTGCTGAGTTTTGGTCCAAAATGCTTGGCAAAGTCAAGAAGGAATCGAGGTTGTATGAAAGGTGGAATCCTGACGTAATAAATATTATTTGGAGATACATGAGACTTATACAGTGTTTGTTGTCTAACTTTATACTATTGTTCTGTGAAGTTTGAATAGAATCGAGTACCGGGTTTTGGGGTTATACCGGCACATACATACAAACAAACATGTGTACACAAAAAAAAATTTTCAGCGAGGACAGGTAGAAACCAGCCTGACACCTGAGGACAATTTTTTATTTATACAATAACAACAGCGAAACCGGAGTAGAGAAACAAAGTAGATAGAAAGAATGAATGGATAAGAGTAGATGACAAAGAAAGGACAGACTATTAACCGGCTGCCAGAGATTGGATTACCAATTTCAGTCCGGTCTCCTATACACTCGAACCCAATTAACAGTTCCCTAATTATCTTTCACGTCCAGGAGATGTTTTCTGGGCCCTCCATCCCCAGTCCTCCTCTTTCATTTCCGATGAGATTGGATTTCCAAAGCGGGTAAATTGGGATTACCCCCTCCCCCACCAACCTCCCATCCTTCAGCCGAAAAGAAAGAGGACTTGAGCATAGAATTAACATAAATTAATAGGAGCGAAGCAATGATCGCGATTCATATTTTCGCCGATTTTCCATCCCCCTGGACCTGGTGGTAGTGGGGGCCCTAAAATCCTTACAACCCAAAGGAACATGATCCGTTAACCTTAAACCGATGAAATTTTCATTTTCCCAACTCTCTCGGTTGTTGGCAAAACAAATTTCAAAATCTAATTTTGTAGTTTTAAAGCTCAATAAACTAAATTTGATTACGTTGAGAATGTATCATAAATATCAAGTTCCGCCATCTTGTTATTTCTTTTTTGAATTCCGGGAAGAAGATGAATAAATAAATATTATATTTTTATATTCATATCTTCTACTTTTATGTTGAGAACACTGATTTTATATAATAAAGAACCTCTCCTCTCTGTCTCTTGTTTTTTGATTCCTCTTCTTCGTTTCCATCGTCTTCTTTATATCCTCACCTTTTTACACTTAGCTAGATATACTCTCTTGTTCCTTGACTACGAAGAAGAAGAGGAATGATTGTGGTGAAAGTAGTTGGCGTGTTGTTGTAAACCCAAAATTCCAAGATTGAAGAGTGTGCACAATTAATGGAAGGCTAAAAGTGTGCATTACTTTTGAAAGAATTTATACTTAAAAACGAGTAATTAAGTGCGGTGTTGGGTGTGTAATTTATACTCAAAACGAGTTCTCTCATCAAGATTTTGAGTATTCCGGTTGAAATGAGTTTATACTTAACGTGTGCATTACTTATGAAATGAATCCCTGAATTGACTTAACGAATATTTGGACGGAATAACCTTTAAACGAATATTTGAATTGTGCATTATTTATGAAACTGATTCCCACGTCGAAGTGTAAACTATTCATCACCCAAATGTGTGCATAATTTGAGAATCCAGTTTTAGGTGATTGCGTGCATTACTTTTGAAATGGATTCTTCAGAGAGTGTGCAGTACTTTTGAGATTCCCACAGAGTGTGCAGTACTTTTGAAATGGATTCTTCAAGAGTGTGCAGTACTTTTGAAATGGATTCCTTCAGAGAGTGTGCAGTACTTTTGAAATGGATTCCCAACAGAGTGTGCAGTACTTTTGAAATGGATTCCTTCACAGTGTGTGCAATACTTTTGAAATGGATTGGAGTGTGCAAAATGGATTCCAACAGAGTGTGCAGTACTTTTGAAATAAATTCCTTCAGAGAGTGTGCAGTACTTTTGAAATGGATTCCCCAACAAGGTGTGCAGTACTTTTGAAATGGATTCTTTGTTCAATTCCACCCAGCTAAAACTAAAGCCTTGAAACTCAATTAAAGGCCATCGAGGAATCTCTTCGTCGGTTTCGTCTACCAAAGTCAGTGGGCAAAATGGGAAAAATTAAAATCGTAGTCACCCCGGTTTGGGGTTTTATGCCAACTTCGTCTTCTACCCTGTGTACTACCCTTCAACAACCTCCCCCCCTCCATCTTTGAAACAAAAAACTTCCACGTGACGGCCATAAAATCGTGGAAAAGCTTTTGTCGCGAGCTTTAAGAAACCATTTAACCCTGTCCTGAGTGAGTTTCGAAGCCGGCATTCGAGGTGATTTAAATTCACTTCAGAATTTTAATAAAGCTCTTAAACTTTCTAAAAGACTTTTGTCCCCATGATTTCGATCCCCATCCACCTTCCACTCCACCCCTGAACGGGTGAGGAAAGGGGATGAAAGAGAAGGAACACGAAGAAGAAGAAGAAAACATTTTTACTTTCCATCTCTCCTTCTCTAATGATAACAAGCTTCCATCGATAGGAAACTTTTTCTACGAAAGTTTGACGGGGGTTGGAGGGTCCTTAATGACTGGAAACAATTAGCCATTAGTAGAAGGAAGAAACCAGGAGGAGAGAGGTGAGGAGGAGGAATGATAATTTCTCCGATTGCCGAAGAAGGAGAGATGAGGTTTGTCAGGAAAAGTTTTTTTTTTTACTTCCTCGTGATTTCAACCCCCCATCCCCTAAAAGATGGGGCGAAGGGAAATTGACGTAATTTACATCGATTTTATACAAATTATAAAAATTAGATTCAATTAGAAAAGCAGAAGACGTTGATTTTGTTTAACCATCCCTCCGTCCTCCTCTTCTACCTCCTAACAACCCTAAGTGAAGGAGAAATCGATGGACGTCGTCTTTGTGTTTCTTTTTAATGTTTCTGCCCTTCCAGAGCTTTCTAAAACGACTTTTAGGTCATACAGAACCGTAGAAACCATGAAGCATACAGAAGAAAGTTACAGTAGATAATATTTTCTGTCAATCGCATCCGGTGTTAGATAAACCCAATAAACGAGTCCAAATATCTGTGGAAATCTGTTTTTGGAAAAAGCTGGAGTCGGAGGAGATGTCTTCCTCCAGTAACACGTCCACCGCGAACTCATGGAAACACTAATTGGAAGCTTCCGTGAGTAGATAATGGAAATCCATAATGCTAATGTGAGTAGATAATGGCGACCATCTATAACCAACCGAAACCTGTCCCGAAGAGTTGCAAAACGAACGTGTCGTGTGTGACATGCACAAAGAGCATCCTCCTTGGTTTATTAGAATTCTCAAGAGCTCATCTACTTCCGTCTATTCATACCCAGCGTTTCTTTTTTGCGATGAAGATGATAAGAAGAACCTGACAAGGAAGCGAGAACCCAAAATTGGCACCCAAGAACCAGGAAAAGAGAAACGAAGTTCCACAAAAACTCGACAGGAAAAACAGGAGAAAAGGAGGAGACGGAGAGAAGATACAGGAGGGGGGAGGGAGGGGGTAAGAAGAAATAGACTCATCTTCCTGCTGTTTCAAGATGTTATTAATTACACAAAAAGCCATAATGAGATTATAGAGGGAGCCGGAAAAGCTCTCCCCGAAACTAATTTGTATGAAAGAAGAGACACCGAGGATGATGCCATTCGACCAACTGTCGGTTTCATTACGAATTTTTATTTTCTGTCCCCGTTTAAGTTGGTAATTCTGTCAGGTTTCGCCGCTGTTTTTCCCCTCCATTTCCGGTTTTTCGAAATTATTTTTCCTCATACTTTTGAAATGAATTTTTGTGGGATATTGTGCAGCAGTTTTGGAAGGGATTCCTCGACAGAGTGTGCACTATTTTTGAAATAAATTTTTTAAGATAGTGTGCAATACTTTTGAAATGAATTCCTTTAGAGAGTGTGCATTACTTTTGAAATCGATTCTTCATGGAAGTGTGCAGGACTTTTGAAATGGATTTGTTAGGAAAATGTGCAATAATTTTGAAAGGGATTCCTCAACAAAGTATGCACTATGTTTGGAATGGATTCTTTAAGATAGTGTGCAATACTTTTGAAATGAATTCCTCAACAGAGTGTGCAATACTTTTGAAACGGATTCCTCAACACAGTGTGCAATACTTTTGAAACGGATTCCTCAACATAGTGTGCAATACTTTTGAAACGGATTCCTCAACAAAGTGTGCAATACTTTTGGAACGGATTCCTCAACATAGTGTGCAGTACTTTTGAAACGGATTCCTCAACCAAATGTGCAGTACTTTTGAAATGAATTCCTGCAGAAAGCGTGCAGTACTTTTGAAACGGATTCCTCAACAAAGTGTGCAATACTTTTGAAATATCCTTCGTCGAACTCGACCCAGCTCTTTCTAACCCATCTTACTGAAGTTAGAGCTCATCGAGACACAACCGACATATACAATACACTACTGCGGAGGTAGATGAAACCGCCATTTCTCAAAAGACACCATCTAGACCTTACACAACTCAACCCACCACAGGTTTCAAATCCCCAAAGATCCATCCTTGAAACCAGAATCAGACAAAAACTGTTGCAAGCAGGTCGAATGTCCCTTCTTCCATCTCTCCTCAAAGGAAAACATCCAAACCGGAAGAATTCTAAACCAAACAAAACCGTAAAATGTCTTCGACAACATTCACACATGCTCGGAGAGAGTGGGCCGGCAAATATTTCGCAACACCCAAAAAATTAGGCAGAAGAAGAAGAAGTTGGTGACACCAGTCATGAACAACGTTCGTCACATGTAGCCTAATAGCCGAAAAGAGAAAACCAGATAATAATTAAAAGTGTAACTGATTTCGCTGGATCATTGTATTTTATTCGGTTTATTATTATACAGAAGACTCCGAGGATGTGGAAGGAATGTTGGTAGAGAGAGAGCAAATACCTTTAGCGTAAATGAAATACTAACGAAGCGAAATGACGAGGAAAGAAACGAAAAAGCAATGAGGAACTCCGTCAACTTAGACTGGAAGCTAAGGACGTAAAACGAAATTAGAAATTATAAGAAGACTGCGCTGGACTATTTATTATGTGGTGGGGAACTGGTTCTTTCAAAGGAACTTGTTCTCCTAATCTAATCAAGCAATGCAGGTCTCCGTGAGGTTCCTCCGTTCTGCCTTTCCGCGCATCCAGTTCTTGCGTGGTGTTCGTCTTCGACGGTCGGAACCGTGAGATTGCTAAGTGTTTTTGTGTTACCAGGGTGAGAAACGAAACTGGAGGAATCTTTTACATGTGTTTAAACCTTTTTTTGTGGTTGTGTTCCTGGGCAAGGTTGTGATTGTTGGATAGTCAAAACCGTTGGGTCCGAAGCAAAAAACGAAACATTCCACAGATTTCCTTCTGGGATTGTGACATGCACGCGAGGATACCTGAACCGTTTTTTGTTGTGTGTGGGAATCGTGTGTCTGCATGCGATGGACTACAAAACACTTTTTTCAGAAACGGATTTCCTTGTTTGGGTACATTGACTTGTGGTGATCACTGGCAGGCAGGAATCGGGATAATTGACGAGAGAAAGTTGACCAAAAATGGAAGTCTCGTGGAAGGATCTTCTTCTTGGGTTTTCGCGAGGTGTCCCCTCAGCCCGCGACTCTTACTTCGTGTGTCGATCGCCATTCGAACGACCGTCACGTGACCGTTATTGAATTAAAATTCAAATTGACTCGGATTTCTGGTATTCAGTTCGAGGTTATGCACATGTGACTTCTTCCCGGGTCTACTCGTGTTACACATGAGGGCTAGCCTAATCCGTGTCTTTCATTCTTTTCCATTTCTATTCGCCATTTCTGGGTGGGGTAACCTTTTCAAGCAACTTACCATGTTTAGGTTACAGTTTTGGTGTGAGAGTGACCACCACCAAGACATGCAGGGGCCAAAAAAAATTTTGAAAAGGTTGTTTGGGTGTGTTTTGCGAAACTAAACTCTCTCGTTTATGGGTTTTCTGTCTTTTGCTTTTTGGCAACGGGTTAACCTCAACCGAACATAAAAAGTTATTTAACTGTTGAAATGTGTGAGAGAAGGCGGTGAGAAGAGAAACAGAAGGGAGGGTGGGGAGTTTTACACATCGCCATGGCAAGACTCCAAATCGGAGAGAGAGATAGAGAACTCACCCCCGGTGCCAATTCATCCGAAATTCGGATCCATTAGTAGATGAACACATCTAGAACCGGAGGAATGTCTCAAAAGTCATTTCCCACTTGGCATAAAATCGTAAAACAAAAAAAATGTTATCAAGAGAGAGAGAGGAATTCCAAACGATCGTTTACCTTCGCCATTAGGAGTCTTCGAAACAACTTTTTTACTTTATTAGAAGAAGAAGAAGAAGAGGAAAGAGAGATAAGGATTTAGGGTTAAAGTCGGCTAATCTTTGAAACACGGCGTGAGGACTGAGTCGAGTGATTAAAGGTGGTGGTGAGGCTGAGGATTATCTCAAATGTGAAATCGTAATCCCGAGGACCACCCAGGAGGGTTAATTGGGACAGCATAAAGCCACTGACCACGTCAAGTGTCCCAAGTTGGGTTGGATGTGCGAGAATAGACAAACAGGCAAGGCCCCTCGCAACACATGAACTTGGCCGTTTCCTCGAGAAACGATTGTGACCAATTAATTATGCTCTGACACGATTTTGACCAATCGCTCTTGTCATGTTAACAGAAAGTCTAGTAGATACACCTCGACGAAATATTATTAATTTATTTCAGCCGTGGTATCTGGTAGGATGATGAGATGAATTGGTGGTGGTGGGGGGTCCATAATGTCCTCGAAACTATTATCTTCATCTGTGGATTTATGCGATGCGAGATGATGTCATCGCTTGTGTCCAGTTTTATCTTGGAATGGTTGTTGAAGCCTTGACATATTCTGCTTCTCTCTCTTTAACGATTGTGTTGTGCCATGTTTTGGCCTTTTGTGTACTCTTAGTTTTTGCTTGTCCTTGACACTGGCTAAAAGCACCTGTTCTGTGGATAGTGTTCTCTTGGCCTTTCGAGCCTCCAATAAAAGCGATCCGTCATCGATTAATTTCACTTCTGACTCAATAATTGAGATAGTGACACCTCCAGTGACAGGACCATTTGCCTCGGGGTAACCAAACCCACTCGTCTCTAAAAGACAGACGTTACGTAACATTCAATACTCATTATTCATGGCTGGCAGTCTGGGTGTTGCGAAAGAATCCTCGCAATCCCGGTCTTATTCCACCCATCGATGTGTGGTTACGCAACTTGGGTAACTTGAATCCAATTAACCCTCTCTCGACAGAATTCTGGGTGTTAAGTTAATTGGGTTTGGTTGAAGCACCCCCTCAACAGACTGGTAGCAGAAGACGAGAAGACCGTTTTAATGAAGGTAGATTTTGTAACGGTAGGTGCCACATTGTAGTTATCAGGCCATTGTCTGTGAAATGTGGACGCGGAGTCCTCGACAAAGGAACTTCTTTTCAGACCCAGTTGGAGATTTCCTTTATCGCGGGTAAAAAACTTTGTTGATTGGAGGACCCAACTCGGAGTGGTTGACCAGAAGCTCTCTTTTGCGCGTCCGCAAAATGAAGAAAAAAAATTTCACTTTGGTGGTCGGAAGGAGTCTTGACAACTCACCGCTGTGACCTCTTGAATCAAAACTACAACTTACAATTCCTTGGACGAGTTCTTGGCTTTGGCGTCACACCAATTTCCGTGTCCCATTGTCCTGGGTAGAGGGCTCAAGAGACCCGTGAGACTTCCAACTTATGGGAACCATGTTGTACTCAACTGTGTTGGAGGAGGAGGAGGAGGGTTCGCATTCATTAGTTACGGTCGATGAATGGTCTAACGGAAATCGTCACGTACCAACTTTAAAAAATAAAAATCCAACCGGAAATAGAGTAACAGTTCACAAATGGAGAGTTATGACTTTAAGTTAGTCATACTAACTGTCACATTTCCATTGATTTATTGAGTAAGGAGTCGCATTTAAGATACCGCATGTCATCGAATCGTTTGTTGACTTCTATAAAGACCCAACCTCTTCGAATGCTTTTTGCTTCGGACCACGGATGGCCAATCTTTTTATTTTATTAATCTCTGGTTATTTATTTATTTAAAAGGTTAAACAGGAAGGAAGTAGAATGTCACTTGGTGATTACGATGTTCGGGTGAATTAAAATAAAAAATCGCGTAAAAATGGACCCGAGTTCGATTTGTTGAGAAGGATTTTCTATATATCTCTCATTAATGGGAATCATGGGCCGTTTGGGCCACCATAAATTGGGGACGAGTTCGCGTCCTTTCCTCCGTGTCCATTACCGGAAGTTGGTCGAGGATTACGCGGATGTTTCTAGTCCGTTATCTCCGTTACCGGATTATTTTTCTTACTGTTGCTGTCGTTGCGGACACACTCAAAAGGTTAAGGTAAGTCTGAGAGTCGACTGTTCTTTTATGATGTAAACAGACATCTGCTCTCCTGTATGGAGGTGGGGAAGTCATCCAGTCATGCGAAACGTTCTGTCCTTTTGTGTCCGAACTTCATATTTTCGTAATGATAACTTTAACCGAACAATGGGCAGAAAATTTCTGAAGGACCCTCTCACCATCCCTGAACAATAACGTTTCATTGTCTGCTCACCTTCCTACCACCCGGTGAATAGGGGTTGACTAAGAAGCAAATCCCACCCCATGTGACCTCAGCTTAATAATCACTTTATTAAAGGAACATAAGAAGTCACATTCAGGTGGTAAATCGAATCTAAAAACCGTGACGAACGTCTTTCAGAGAGCGGAAGAAACATCTGGAACGCATAGAAAACCGATCAGGTTCGGTTGTTTTGAAAGAAGAGGCTGGAAACGTGAAAGAAAAGACCTTGTAAGAACCTCCCTTATTGATAATCAGAGCCGGAATAAGGATCGTTTCACTTTTCCATTCCTCTAGATGGTGTTTCCGAAGAACCGGAAGTGGCTGGTTATCTCTGGCTGTAAAACTAACTTCCGATCTCACCGGTTGGGATGCGTAGGAGAGATAACATCTCCCATTTACAAGCATCAGTCTTGGACTGACTCGGAAGGATGGTCATAAATTTCATGAGTCCAAACGAAAACGGTTTTGTTCGGGGTGGTAGTGGTAGTGGAGGAGGAGGAGGAGGCAGACACCCGTCGTCATAACTTTAAATTTTAATGTTACCGTATCTTATTACAATTGGAAAAGGTCGTCCCACGATGACCCGACATTAAATTACGAACGCCTGAAATTGTTCAGACTTTAAAAATGGCGGATTCGATTTCCCTCGCAGGACTTTCCCGGATTCGTGTGACATGACTCATTCTTGGTATTTGATATTCAGCGCCGTAGTCAGACTATAATTACCGGAGGCGAAAGGAGGATTTTGTTTTTACCTTCTACGTATTCCATCCACTAATGAGTTATGTTGATGATGTTCTGGTGTCTCCCGAGGCAAGGGAAAAGGTTTTTCAAACGAATGCCAAAATCGAAAATGTCATTAGTTCACAAATTATAAGACTCGATACATAAAATGACAGGTTTATGGCTGGAGAGCGGGGTAGGAGGAGGAGGAGGAGAGGACAAAAACCTAAATCGGAATGCGAACGATGATGGAATTCGTAAGGTGACTTCCGAGCAGTCCGCCAGTCAGCCGACCCAACATGGCGATGAGATTTTTCCAAAAAACCATTTGAAGTCCTGGATCCACCCCCTTTCCGATCTCCCCCTCCGCACCCCCTTTCCAGATCTTCCAAGAAGAAGATGAAGAAAGAGAAACAAACTAGTTTTTAGTTTTATTTTGGAAAGATGATAATTGGAGGAAGAAATGCGGTTCTGGAATGTCGGCAGACTGCTTCGTGATTTGGATTTTTCGTCGAGGAAATCCCCGCCGAAGAATCGAAGACGATGGTGATGGTGGTGGTAGTAAGATGAGAGAATTGGGTTCGTTGGTCGGATTGGTTCCTCTCTTGGACAGCCCTCGTTTTGAGCTGACGATTCTTGGGGTGACGTCACTAATTTTTTTAAAAGCGTGGGAAGACCATCTCCTGACTTTTCCATCTTTTTACAAAATTTCTGAGGAATGTTAATTGCTGAAGAAATGGTGATGGATGTCTTCTGCGTCTCGAGAACGACCGCAAGATATAGGTACACCCCTAAAGAGCGAAGAATTTTTCTCATAAATAATGCACACTTCCAACCGAAAACTCAAGTCATAAAGGGTCTGTTTGGAAAATTCTTCACACTGTCACAAACATCTTATTTCATAATTATTGCACACTTTCGTAATGAACTCGTTCCATAAGTATTGCACAATCAAGGTCAAAATTCCTTTTACAGATACTACGCATTCACGAATAAGTCATTTCATAAATATCGCACACTTTCGTGCATAATCCCTTTTAGAAATATGCACTCCTTCAGGGAGGTTTCATTTCATAAATATTGCACACTTTTATTGTGAATTGGTTCCAGTAAAATAAGGCGCATTACTTGAAAGAACTTCTTTCATAAATACTGCACGATCAAGATTTGTTTCCTACATCGCTAGTAGAATTCATTTTTAAAATACTGCACCCACGAATAACTTATTTCAAAAATATTGCACACTTTCATTGTGAAGGGCTTTCAATGAAATAATGTACTACTTGAAAGCCCCTGTTTCATAAATATTGCACAATCAAGATTTGTTTCCCACGTCGAAGAATTCTACACATTCGCGAATAGCTTATTTCATAAATATTGCACACTGTGGTGGAGAACCCGTTTCATAAATAATCCAGTCCTACAGAGGGACTTTATTTCATAATTATTGCACACTCTCATACCGAATCTTTTTATAAATAATGCGTACTACTCCTTTAAAGCCCTTGTTTCATAAATAATGCACAACTGATGCCGGAAGATAGTTTTGGATGGTTGGTGATGGATGGATCGGCGATTGAACTCAGCAACCAGGGTTCCTCAGGGATGCACTCGAATTCCTGTTCATCTTTGGAGCCTGAAACAAACCGCGAGGCGAATTCCGAACAGTACAAAGACACCGCTTGATGAGGAAGAATGAAAGAAAGAAAGAAAGAGAGAGAGAGTCACAAAATTAACCATAAAATTAATTAGCAGCAATCGGAATTACTGCTAACAAACGATGCGTTAACAAAATGGCGACATTTGTTCTTCGATAACAGTGTTCCTCCAGTTTGGTGGGGAGGGTGGGGCTCAAAAGAAGAAAGAAATATTTGAACAAAGCCCTGTTCCAACCTTTCCTGCCTCCTAATAGGTGGTGTATAGAATGAAATAATTAATAAAATGGGTTGGGGCTTCCATCTTTTCCTTCTTCTTCTTCTTCTTCGTCTGTTTTGGGTTCAAATCGTGGGCCGGAGCGGCGTGGGAAGAGGACCTGCCTTCGAACTAAGTGGGTTTCCCTTCTAACAAACAAAAAATTAATTAAACTTTTCAATGAGCACATCGAATTCTTCTACGGAAATAGCGGAGGACTTGGAGAGGAAAAGAAAAAGAAGTTTTTTTATGCGGTTCTCTTTTTTTATGCGGTTTTTGAATGGTGAGTTTAACGTTTCGGCTACGAGGTATTTGGGAATAGTGGCCCATCACTCAAACGTTTCGATGAATGATGACTTTGGTATTTGACCACCTTCGCATTCTCACCGAGGAACCATTCATTCCGTAAGAATCCATCTCATAAATACTGCACGCTAGCAAGAGAGTCGTTTTTCATAAATTCTGCACACTTCCATTACCCTCATTTTGTCAGTCTTATGAAGATTTTATTTCATAATTATTGCACGCTCTCACAAGCAAAGCGAACCTGCCAAGAATTTACTTCGTAAATAATTCACATTAGTACCAAGTCCTCGTTTCATAAATATTGCACACTTTCACTAGGGCTTGAGTTATGTAATTACGAAGCCCGTTTATACCACAACTTCATTTCAAAAAAAATGCACAATTTGAGTAAGAATTCATTTCAACTTTTGCCTGAATTCATTTGTAAATAATGCACACAATCACTAAGTCTTCGTTTCATAAATAATGCACACTTCATCTCATCAATGCAATCACTCTCGTGAAGGTTTTATTTCATAAATATTGCACAGTCTCGCAATAAAATTTGGTCTCGACTCCAAGAATTAATACATGTTGAGTAAATTCCGTAGGAAAGTGTGCAATATTTATGAAATGAGTCCTTTAGAAGACTGTGAATTATTTGACGTAAATATTGGACATCTTGTTTCAGCTTGGAGTCAGAATTATGTCATAAATTTTGCACATATTCAAAGATTCCTTTCATAAGTATTGCACACTGGTCTGAGGGATTTATTTCATAAATATTGCACACATTCTTGGAGACTTCGTTTCATAAATATTGCACACGTTTTAGTGGACACATTTATTTCAAAAACGATACACTCACTCTCGTGAAGAATTTGTTTCATAAATATTGCACAGACCTCGCAGTAAATATGGTCTCGACTCCAAGAATTTAATACATGTCAAGTGAATTCTCTTGGACAAGGACTCATTTCATAAATATTGCACACTTTCCTAGGTAGTTCACTTGACATGTACTAATTCTTGGAGTCGAGATCATATTTACTGCGAGGTCTGTGCAATATTTATGGAACAAAATCTTCACGAGAGTGAGTGTATCGTTTATGAAATAAATGTGTCCACTAAAACGTGTGCAATATTTATGAAACGAATAACAGTAAATATGGTCTCGACTCCAAGAGTTAATACATGTCAAGTGAATTCTCTAGGAAAGTGTGCAATATTTATGAAATGAACCCTTTAGAAGAGTGTTAATTATTTGACGTATATATTGGACATCTTGTTTTAGCTTGGAGTCAGAATCATTTCATAAATTCTGCACACATTCTTGGGGGATTCGTTTCATAAGTATTGCACATTGACTTAGGGGATTCTTTTAATGAGTATTACAAATTGGTCTGAGGGTTCATTTCACAAATTTTGCACACTTTTCTTAGGAATTCGTTTCAGAAGTATTGCACACTAGTCTGAGAGGTTTATTTCATAATTTTTGCACACATTCAAAAATTCATAAGTATTGCACACGTTTATTTCATAAATTTTGCACATGTTCTTAGAGGATTCGTTTCATAAGTATTGCACATGTTTCTAGAGGATTCATTTCATAAGTATTGCACACACATTCATTTTGTCTGAGGTTTATTTCATAAGTTTTGCACACATTCAATGTTTCATAAGTATTGCACACTGATCTGAGAGGTTTATTTCATAAGTTTTGCACATGTTCTTAGAGAATTCGTTTCATAAGTATTGCACACTGACTTAGGGGATTCGTTAATGAGTATTACACATTGGTCTGAGGGGTTTATTTCATAAATATTGCACACTTTTCTTAGGAATTCGTTTCAAAAGTATTGCACACTACCACCCAGAGCTCGTTTCATAAATATTGGACACTCTTGCAAAGGGTTTTCCTCGATGTTGAGCCTGAAAATCCGTCACCAAACTCGTGACTGGTTAGAGTCTGTCCTTCCACCTGTTTCTCCAGCCTTAACCAACTTCACACGCTCCAGAAAAAAAAATGTTTTTTACAACCGTCTTCCTTTCCTTATAAATTATCCAAACGACCTACCCTAACATTTATGGCCTGTATACAAGTAAACAATTTAATAAAAACAAGGAAGGCTAATTAGCAGGAGAGAGAGAGGAGGGAGGAGGGGAGGCTGAGGAAGAACCACATCTGATGACCGGCGCTTCCATCTTACTGTCTGTTCTTTGAAGGATGCCGTCGATCGCCATTAGCTAAAGCTCGGATTCGTCTAGCGGCTCGGACTCCTTCTCATTCCAAACACGTCGCGCCTATTTTTCGTTTTTTTTTATTAAGGCGCGACGATTGTAAAACAGGTTCACCGTGAATGCAAGGCCTTTTGGCTCTGCGAAAAGAGAGAAGGATGGGTGAGAGGAGTGGGAGGAGAGGGAACCACAATTACAATTGCTAATTTGGGATATGTTTTTGCTGGTTCTCATAAATTTGGTTGTTTTGGTTGTTGTTTGTACCGAGATTCCGGTCGATAAGATTTCGGTTTCCCAAACGGTTGAGATGGTAAAGTTAAGCAACCGGAAAGTTTTCGTTGGATTATTGTCAAAATGATGGACGGCCATGCGGTTAAGTGGAGTCCGGACTTTCGAATTTGTCTTACTTTTGTTGGTGTCCTCGACTCGGAGTTGAAATTTTTGGTTACCATCTCTGTGTTCTTCCTCTACTAGTTTTTGGAGGTGGTTTCCCAGTCTCGAAAGCTCTGTCACCCCACCTTTTTAATTTTCTCTTCGACAGTGTCTTTGATTGTGCATTACTTATGAAATATGTGGGAAGACAAGACCGGGCGAGGACTCTCATGAGATTATAGTAAACAATGTGGGGAGTGGAGTGGGATAGATAATCATCAGATAGAAACAAAAGATGAGGGAAATGAATGAAAGAACAAAAGACATCAAGATTGTGTCTGTCACAATAGGTGGAACCAGGCGACAAAGTCAACAACCCAAAACGGCGAAGAAGAAAGACTTTCTCCCTCCGTCATGATCGAACCGGTTCACGAAAAAAACTTTCATCGTCGAACCTGAAACCTGGGAAATTTCATTTCACTAATAATTGACGCGCCTAAAAAAAGTGGAATTCCTAATGAGAATCGGCTGGAAAGATTTCACTCCGAAGGCTCTCACGATGGAGACACTTGTCTTGCCACTCCAGCCCAAGAGCCCAAGAAGAAGATTGCCCTGATACCAAGGCTGTCTTCTGCTAGAAATAATTTTCGACTTCTCTTGCAAACTTTCACCTTTTCCACTCTCGATCTCCGCCATTTTCGGTTTTGTTATTAGTACATCTGATACATACGCTCACCTTCAAATGCTGGATTGATCGGTGGTGGGATCACGACTGGAAAAGCTGGAACGATAGCCAGATTTTGTGCGAGGATTGGTTTCATAGGTGTTGCACATTTCAACCAAGAATCGGTATCGTGTTCCGTGCAGTATTTATGAAATGAGGTGATATTGGTCCAAGGAGCGTTCACCAAACGAGTGTGCATTACTTATGAAACGAAGCTTCATCCAAACAGGGCGCTAAGTATGATTAGGAAATAGAAACGGATACGTGTGCAGTACTTATGAAATGTATTTCAGCTCAAAGAAAGAAGTCTTCAAAGTTGAGGTTGTCATTTTTTTGGGATTTTGGCGCTGACACGAAGGCCAGTCTTCATTTTGGGTTCTGTTTTGATCGAAATATAGACATACAGTCTCTCTGTATGTCTGTCAGCCTGGATCTGGAGTGTCTCCCATCAATAAGTATGAATTCAACAACACCACATCACCTGTCTTCATTTCCCTATTATCCAGGGGCTTATTTCATAAATACTGCACAGTTTGAGCTGAAATTCGTTCATAATTATTGCACAGTTTTTACATCCCGAATCAAAAATTTTATTTGTAATACACACACCGTCTCATTTCATAAATATTGCACACTTTTGGCGACGATCCATTTCTACTTCTGAATCAATACTGTTTGGATAAAGCTTCGTTTCAAAAGATGGGTGTGCATTCCTTTGATGAATTCCTTGAACGAACATTACCTCATTTCATAAATATTGCACACTTTGGTGAAAAATCCCTTCCATAAATAATTATTTACCAAAAACAAAATTCCTCCCGTAACAAGATTTGTTCAACAAATAACTTTATTAGTATAACAAAACAAAAATCAAAATTTATTTAAGGGTCAGACAAAAGATGTGGGGCCCCCGGGTCACTCTCGCTACACAAATCCCTACGTACTCCTCATCTCGTTTTATTGACGACGTTCTACCTTCCTCCTAGTCCATTGTTACCCGTTTCCGAATGTTGTTGTTCTTCTTCTTCAATTGTGTTGTCGGAAACTGTTTTTCCAGGTGTTACAGGTACAATCGAACCTAACTTCCTCGCTTTTCGACCTATCCCAATGAATCCGAAAGGCACCTGAGGGGGGAGAGGGAGGGAGGCGAAGAAACAAAACAAGGTGGAGTTTATTATTATTTTGTTATCCTCGGAGGATGGAAGTTTATTATTTCCTTTGTTGGGTCCTCTCGAGGTTTCCATTGGGTGTCTCCCAGTGGGTTCTTCTTTCATTCTTCCAATTCTTTTCACCGGAGTCCCTTTCCTTATCCTTCCTCCCTCTACCTCCTCCCTTCCTCCTCTCTTTTATTATTATTATTGAAGAGGAATTTTCATTTTTCATCCGTGGAATTGTTTTCTTTCTTCTCATTTTTGCGTTTGGCATTCCTTTTTGGGTTGGATCTCACTCCTCGGGAGCATCTCCACGGACGAATTCCTTCCAGATGAAATTGTTTTTCTTTTTCTTTTTTCATTCAGTGAATGAATTGAATTAGAATAACGAATTGACGAGGTGGTGGGGAGAAGGAAGTTTGTTTAAGAGAGTCTGAGTGCCCCGTGTCAGTTTGTTTTTGTTTTGGTTTCTGTCTTTCTTTCTTCTTTTAAATTTTATTTCATTCGTTTTCCGGGCCCTCCTCAGGGTCGAAATAAGGATTACATGTTCATTTTTAGTTATGCATTCTTTTAAATAATTTCTTATAAATAAGAATACAAAAAATAAATTTTGTGAAGGAGAAGTAGACAGTAGGCCGGTAGTGGTTCCCTACAGCGCCGATTTAGGTCCCGGAAAGCACGTAAACCTGTTTTGGCTGGATTTAGGGATAAACTACTGTCTGTGAGTTTGTCTGGATTTAATGTGTCTCTTCCCAAAAATTTTTGTTTGCAGAAATATACATCAACTTGACACACCCGGTTGATTTCCGAGCGTTGTCCTTGCGTTTGCTTTAGTAACAATTCACCACTTTTGTGTGTCACTTCATTTCATAAATATTGCACACACATTAGCACAAACTTAATTTCATAAATATACAGTTTAGTGGGGTAATCCTTTTGTAAATGATTCGTGGTGGTGGTTTAAATTCTGTTTTGAGCCCTCAATTTTTGGGATGCGGGAGGAGGATTCGATCTCACGATCAAGTCCAAGTCAGGAACTTAACCACTACACTACTCCTCCCTTTCTTTCATAAATAATGCACATTTTTTGAGAATCTTTGAAATCATACATGTGTGTGCAAAGGAATTTACTTGAATCGTTTAATTAGTTTGTAGGCGATTTTGGAGGTGACCGACTAGTGACAAACCTTTGATCTAATCACCTGCTGAAGGTATCTAAGGTGTCAGTGGATTCGGTAGTAAGGTTCCTTTGTAAACAGATTATTTCCAGTAATTATATCGTGCAAGGTGAGAGAGAGTAAGAAATTGAGATCTTGATACACGATAATGAAACGCTATAATTAATGAATATTGTCTTGTGCGTTAGAAGGCAACTCGACCTCGTCCTGGAAATAAAAATTTTTACCTCTTTAGCCCGGCAATTTTAGTTCCATTGTCTCCAAAATTCTTTGTCATGTCAAACCCAACAATTATTCTAAAAAATGTTTTTGTGTTAAGCCATGACTTCATCGCTAAACATTCTTTCTCTGAGCAAGAAAACGGAAAGAGAGAGAGGCGTCTGCTGACCTTGAACGATGAAGGTCGAAAAGGAAAAATATTTGCCTCCAGGGGATGAGACCAAACTCGCGTGCCTTCCACCCTGAGGCCATGAAAAAAATAGAACCATCGAGATTACCATCTCGGCTAATTGTTCTGCTACCGAATCAGCTACCTGAGTACCTGACCTTTTTTTCCCTCATCATTCGCGTGCCTCCTTAACCTTCCTGAATTCTCCTTTACGGGGAGTGAAGACGGTGGTGCGGGAACCATCATAATCATTGTTAGGAATCTCACCTCGAGAATCGGGGGCAAAACCAAACTCAAAACCGAGATTAGAATCTCTGATAGAACACCTGTGCCTCTTAAATCAAGGTTTTCTGTTTCTTCTCTCGAATTTGATCTGATCAAGGTTTGCCGGAACCGCATGCGTGTCTGCTCTCCTTGAACGAGAAAAAATTTTTTTTCTTTTCTCTCTCTCTCTCCTTCGGGTTTGGGTTACAGAGGTCAAGCAAAAGCCAGCAATTAAAAAATTTTTCTGAGAAGGTTTTTGAGAAAAAAAAATTTTCTTTCTTGTCGGATTTCGTGTCAAACGATATTCGGATCGTGAAGGTTCCGGAAAAGGAAGAAAAACCTGTTCGTGTTCACGTTTTTCTTTTATTTTTTGAAAGATCCGTTATGTAGTCCGCCATTTTTTTGTTTGTTAAAACGATCCTTTCGAGACGACGAAAACAATCGTAAGGATTTTTCTTCCCCTGGATCCCGAGGATGTCTTCTCTCACTTGGAACCGATTCTCGTTAATCAAAATCCTTCGCCAAATTAATTAAAATAATTACAATAATTATTTATAAGTGAACTTAATTGAATTTCCTCTAATTCACGGATTGAGTTTCCGGTTTTCGCTTAACTGGAGAATTTCATTTGTTTCTGCGGTTTTTCCGACTCTCCTGTCCGTTTGTCCGCTCGCCCGTTCCGCCTTTCTGAGCCCGGCTTTGAATTTATTTCGAGTCTGATTCAATTACGGTGGGGAGACCAAATTGTCACCGACATGTTATATGATGTGAAAGCTCCAATTCTCTTTCTTTTCCCTTCCCTTCTTCCTCTCTCTCCCCTTTTGTGTCCCGATCATCTATTCTTCTTTTGTCTTTCCGCAGTTTGACTTTTGAATTTTTCCCTGGAAGAGGTTTTGGTGTTTGTTGGGTTTAGTTATTTCGACTCCATGTTTAGCTTATTTCTCGCGTTTTCGTTTTTTGTTTTGGTGTGTCTTGGGCGTGGTGGTTGTACCGCAGTTCAATATAATGAACTCTATATCCAACTTATTTTCCATTTTCGGAGTGAAAGGTGGTTTGATTGGCCTTTCTCACTGATTTCGGTTGTATACGATCGTGGATTTGCATGTCAGTGACCATCTTCTGACTTACGTAACCGTGTTTTGAATTGCGAAAAATTCAATTAAATTTGCAAATCATTAGTTTCTAAGCGATTGTGTTGCTTCAATGGAATCGTAGATTGTGATTGGTATATCTAGACATAACCCAAATCCTTGGTATTGTATACTCATCCTTCCCTGTGGTTGTGGTTCAACACAACACAACCCTACGATTGGTTCTCTCAGCCTTTTCCGCCTCTTTTCACTTATGAGATGCCCTACTTCCGGTGATAGTGGTTATGTACTACCTTACAATACAGCTAAAACAAAAAATTTTCCTTATCCACACCCTGGGCGCACCTGTTGTAGGTTTGCTACAATCATGTCTCCATAACTTTGTCATCTAAACCGTTTGGATCCTTCCTTCCCTCGTTTTCCTTACCACCATAGTAACCACTGTCCTACTTTCAGTCGTACGTGACTTGCTCACCTCAATCTTTTCCATTTCATGACCCCCCAACTGCATCCGGCGATACGATGAGTATAATTGGTGAAGTTTCACGTTTTGGAATCTTCGTAATTAGCTCCTACAATTAAAAGAGAGAGAAAAACAAAATGGCCGAAAATTGTATATAAAAAAATTTTAATTACAAGAACGAAAAGAATTTCAGAGTCTAAACTGCGATGAGTTGACGTCTCCATTTCTCAACGAAACCTGGGATTTAAAGGCACCGTGGAGAAACTCCGGTTTACCAGCCGCCATTTTGTTTTTTGTTTTATTTTGCGAGACCTTTTTGAAAAATAATGAAAACAAATTTCATCAAAATTAGAGGAATGAACAATGCAAACCGAGACTGACAACCGTGAAACGAAATTAGCTTTCTATTTATTTATAAATACCTTGAAAGGTTGCGCAAAGTCATTCTCGTTTGAAGGTTTTTGGCGGGAAAAGTTTCGAAGGAAGAAACCGGACTGAACGCGATATCCCCAAACGCATAGAATCGGGGTACCTGCTCAGGTATGGCACGAATTGCTCTACAGAAATGAAGAGTCAATCTCCTCGGGTACTTGAAATATTCAGGTACGAAAGACAACCGCATTCCTTGAATACCATCAATCCTAGGCACTCCTCCACCATTCTCTTTCGCTCTTTTGTCCGCGAGATGATTCATCTCCCAATTTTTTCCTTTTTCTCCGATTTTTTGATTTTTTGCATCTTTTTTTTTGTTAACAGGCTGAAGAATTAAATTCGATCGTCGGGAATGCGTTTAGGATGGCATACGCCGCCCAACTCCAGCGACAGCCGACATTTCAGGAGGTGATCGCGTCACAACTACAGGATTCTCCCGGTTGGCAGAAGAACGTCTCCCCAGTTGAAATGAACGTTAAAATCCGAGATTCTCCGTCTCTAAGACTGTTGGGCGGAAAGGATCCTCCCAAATCCATTCCGGGACTGCGGCCCGTTCACAATGTCGATCCGGACTCGAACCAGAGCACACCCAGCAGCGAGGAGAGCAATTCGCCCACTGATTTGAACTCGTACAAACGTTTAGCTGAGAAACCGCCATTGATCAAGAGGATCGCCATGGGTTTGACCAACAACGAGCGGACGGAAGATAGTCGACCTCTAGTCACCCCCACTACGACGTCCCCGGTTCGACGTCCCCTGTCTGGGGGATATGTTAACGAAGCTGTGACCGATACTGAACTCAACAAATCTCACAACCCGCCGTTAACTAAACAAATTGAAATCGATTCTAGCAGGTGAGGAAACAGGTTTCGTTGTTGTTTTCCCACGGCTGCGTACCTTGGAAGTTGGCCTTCGGGAGCTGACAGACGAGGGGAGGGAGACCAGAATCGTAATTATAGGATTGGGAGTGTTCTTTATAGGTTTTAGGGTTAACAATAAAAACCAGCCCCTAAATTTTAAATTTACGATTCGATTCTAATTCACGCGGAAGGATTTTATGACTCTATACCCTCCCTCCCAGCCTTTCTTCACCTGAGGACAACTCACTAAGAGTTGGAACGGGAACAGAACAAGCAATACTAGAATGACGTCTTAGAGACTAGATCATTTCGGTTAACTAGCAGTTTCTGTTGCAATTTCAGGTTGTCGCAGAGTTCGGAGCAGGAAACCAAGTCAAAGCGAATTTCCCAAATCAGTTCGAGTAGTTCAGGTTCGTGTCCGACGGGAACAACTCGACCTCCTCCACCACCGGAGCGAATCGACAGCCTCACCGGAAGAGCGGAGGAGGGTGAATTAAGGGCGGCGCCTTGGTTTCAAGCTGGCATACCTAGGTACGGTTTCCTTTCTTTGATGCGCCACCTAGGCGCCAGTCGTTCTCTAACTTTTAATAATAAATTTCCGTTTTTCTTTCCAGAGAAATAACGTTAGAAGTTTTAGGACAAGAACCAATAGGAGCTTTTATGGTGAGAGAAAGCACCAGTAAACCAGGTTGCTACGCGCTGTCGTTGCGCGTGCCTAGAGATTTTCAACCGTCAGGCATCGCTCATTACCTAATCATGAGAACGGGAAAGGGTTATAAAATCAAGGTAGGTTTCTTATTCCGACCCTGAGTTCGCCTACAGTCTCTCAAACAGTTTGTTCTCAAATCTAACTTATGTTCACAGGGTTTTACCAAGGAGTTCACGACGTTGACGGCGCTCATCACTCATCATTCGGTCATGCCGGAGCTTTTGCCCTGTCCTTTGAGTCTGAGTCGGTTCAACGCGAGTTTCACTCAATCGGACTCGAGCCGCGATTTTGCTGACACCGACTCCGACCCTGATTACGACACCCTCGCCGATTTCAGGCGGATGATGGCTGATTTAAATGTCTAGTCTACTACAAAACGATTTGTCTCTGTACTGATTTTGTTTTATTTTTTGATTACTTCCGCCACAAATGTTACTCAAAGGTTAGTGTCACTCTTAGCTAACCCTAACCGACGACTATATAGTCAGACAAAGACACAGCTAACTCATGTTCTTCTCTTTTCGCAGGAGTTACCGCGTTATTTGATACGAAACTCGTGGAATCGGTTATCGCCAAAAATAGAGACTCGAGGACAGGAAAACAGACGAGAAGGTGGAAGAAAGAAGACGAGAAAGAAGGGGATGAAGAGAGAATGTGGGGGTGGGGGGTGAGAAGAAAGTGTTTGAAAAGACTTCGTCTGTGAAAATCGATTTCCATTGTTCGGAGAAGCCATTGTCATCAGTTCATAACGCATAAGCGATTTGATTTTGATTAGGCGACGGAAATCGATTTCTTCGTTCTTCAAGCTGTCGTCGAAGATGCTGTCGGGGAGTCACAAAAAATTTTTTTTCTTTTGCATTCAAATCAGGCCGTGATCGGTTTAACAAATGGTAGCCCATTTATCTTAAGGCGAGTTCGAACTTGCTTCCAATCCGTTTTTTGCTATTTAATTGATTCGTGAAAGAAACCAAAGTTTTTAGTAAAGCAAATAAAATTTGTGTCACTTTTATTTATTTATTTGATTAGACATCCTGTACCTACCTCAAAATCCTAGAAGTTGCCATAAAAATGGTCAAAAAGTGGTCACCGGAATGAGTAACAAGTATTAGTGCCAATGGGAGTAATGGGCGCAAGGGGCGCAAACGCGCACCTGGCCCGTGCTCAATGTCCACCAAATACATGACACCTTGAATACATATTCACCAAATTTGAGCTTAGTGTCCATCAAGCTTTTAATATTTTTTGTTTATATTCACTGAATCCGTGCTCAGAGTTCACATGACACTTTGAATTCATATTCGCAAGGAGGTCGGTCAACTTCTGGGTTTAAGACTTTGTACTAAGTAACGAAGTAATGTTAACAAGTGTCGCAATTGGGAAAAAAATTCGTTTCATAAGTAAAGCACACTGCGCGCGCAAGTGCGCGCTAATTTAAAAATAGAAACTCAGTATAAATGCGCATTACATATAGAATGACAACAGTTTGCGCAACTCATTAACCTTTGATAACGTCTTTAATCCATTTAATGCCAGAAGATGGAAAGTTGTGTTATTTACTGCGCGGTAACATGTATTCTCATCTAACAAGTCAGAACCTAGTGGAACGCCTGTTCCAGTGACAGAACAGAAGGCGCAATTGGGTTGAAACCAAGGAGATGACCGACGCACATGTCCGAATGTAGGCGACCGGGGGTTGAGATGTTAGCTTGCTCGAAAATTGGGATTATAGCGATGGCTTGTGCTTGTTCAGCATTGCTCCTTACAACCGAATGCTTCAATGCTTGATTTATGAAACTGTATTTGACCTCAGAGATTTTGAACTGTTTTGGTGTCAAGTTGTCGACATCAACTCAAACAGCGCAAATGCTGTCAGGCAACTTCGCAAAGCGCCTACAGAAATTTTTGATACGAGAAAGTAATGACTCTAACTTGACCTTAAATGTATAGAATTTCCTAACAGTGTACAAAATGGTGAGAAAAATATATAATATAAACGAGGATATAATATAAAGAAACACTTTTCAGCTTTTGATTCAGTCGCAAATGACTGCATTTTCCAAGGTTTGGCCAAGGCGCCGACGAGAATTTTTATTATACGATTCATATTATATTGTAGTGGGGCAGAGCCACCACTGAGCGAACAGGCGCGCGACCTATATGGATGTACTGACCCAAGCAAATAGAAATATAGACCCGAAAAGAGAATCATAAGCCAAAAATCACAATTAGAATCAGAATTTAGATGTAACAACACACGACAACAGCCAATTTATTCCGGTTCTGTAGTCAGTATCGTTATATTATATATTATTGAGTTATACAATTGTGCTTGAAATATTTCTGTGGTGGGGTCAAGGCGCCGCAGCCAAGTCGTGAGCCACTTACCGGTGACCCCACGACAGTCAAAGTGTTCAATGCGTAAGATATATAAGAATATATGCTCTATATTGAGGAATTTTTTAGTATCCATATTTACTATTGTGGCGACCAAACGACGCAAAATGAGACACGATTCTACTTGTCGCCGACAGCGTGGAGTCACACTGAACCCTGACCAAAACATTATATCCGAACTCCCACTCGGCACTAGCCTAAAGTGATTCAGAACAGTCGCGCGCATTTTGATCTCATTATATTAATATATTATTCCTTAGTTCAGTATTAGAGTATTTATACCAACAATCAACCACCTAAAACCGACATCGTAGTACTATTATTTGCTGCGCCACCGGTCATCACCGGCGCCCAACAGCAGTCAAGTTTAAATTAACAGTTTTTCTAATCTATCTACTGACATTTCACAAGTTGGATATATTATTACTGAGTATTTATATATTTTAACGATTATAAAAGAAAAATGAAACTGATTCTTCGAGCACACAGCTTAACACTCAACCCCCGATGACCTGTAGGAGGCAACCAACCAATACAAACGGTATCTAAGAATGAAATAACAATAACAACACCAACAAATATTATTAAAAACATTTTCATTTATATTTAAACAAGCTTTTCTTTAATATAATCTTCGTATGAGCACAAAGTTCATGATGTTAACGCCTATGTACTTCTTCTTAGGATTTTCTTTCAAAGAGCCAAAACAAAAAAAAGACAAAAAAGAGAGAAATTCTACTTAACGGATTTTATTTAATTATACTTTTATTCTGTTTTATTATATTCTTAATAAAATATTTACAAAATACGTCGATTAATGAAATCAATCAATAAAGCGCACTTTCCTCCAAAAAAAAAAACCAAACCAAACAAAAATCTCAACACCCAGAAACAAAAAACCAAAAAAATCGTGGAAACGGACTGTTCACTACAACACACCCCATCCCTCCCCCAAAAACTCCAACCCAACCAAAGTGTCCTCTTCTAAACCCAACTAAACCCCTCAACATCTCAAATTTGTTTCAAATAAATTTCAAATTTAATGATTTCATAATCAACGTTAACAATAACACCATCTAAGTATTTGCTCATTTTGACGATTCAAAACAAAGAAAAAATTTTATTTATTTATTTATTTATTTATTTATTACTCTCTAAACGGCCAAGAGTTAAAAATTGAACACAATAAATTAACTAAGTAGGGTTGTCCCGTTTTCCCCCTGCTCCCCAAATCTCCATTTTAATAATTTATTAATCAATAAAAACCAGAGGGAATACATAAATACGGGGAGATGAGTGACAAGTATGATTGTCTAAAAACTAAACAAAAAGTAAAGTAAACAAAAAGAGAAAATTATTTATTATTATCATTATTATTAACATAAATAAATAAATTCGAAAACTTATACTTTCGATTAACTTCGTTTTATATACTCAAAAACCTGTAAAATAAGTTTACAGCTATTAAGATTTATGTATATATATACTGGGAGGCGGGACAGTGTGGGGGACGGGGAGTAAGTTAAAGACATCAAATTCTGGTTTTTGCAACAGGAAATTCAGGGGAACAAGATACATCGCGAGAGAGAGACACACAAATTATCCTTACTGTAAGACCTACTTATTAAAACTGACGTTCTTTTTATTATTTATTGATTAATAAACGAAATAAATAATTGTGTGAAATGTTTTTTTCCTTTTTTTGCTTTTTCATTTTTTTTTTTATTAAATTTATCTCCGGTGAGACACGTGCCACTCCCACAAAAGTCGTTTCCGGTATTTAAAAATTAAAACAAAAAATTTCACAGAAATAATTAAATAAGACTAGAAATCTAGCTGCTCGCAGTCGGTGGAGTCTCTTTCGTGGGAGGAGTAGCGGTAAGGACTGCTAGTGATGCCTAGTTCCTGACTTGAGCATCTCTTGCAGAGCGGAAGTGGTGATGACATCTTCAGATTCTTCCCCGTGTCTTCGTTGGTTCCTGGTGTCGGCTCGACTAGGGTTCTGTCGCTTGATTTACGTCTCGTTTTCAGCTGTGTCAAAGTTTAAATGGTTAGAAGGGTGTGTTTGGGGTAGGTTGGGGTGGTCGTTGTTGGTGGAGACATACCATCCTCTCTCGGTCCATGTCGATGACGTGGGGGAGCTGTCAATCCCGGCGGGCGGGCACCGTCCAAGCGGTGCAAGGCGGCCGTCACAGCTGCTCTTTGGCGGGAACCCAAATCGTCGGTCCCGCTTGCTCAGCGATAACCTCTTTTACTTTGGCGTAGATTTCTTCGGGTGTGTCTCCCTCGACGACGGCCGTGAAATATTCCGCGAATTCTTGTTCCATTTTGATGGCACGCTCGTATGTTTTCTTGGCTTGTTCTTCAGTCATCCGTTTGTTCATTTCCCTTCGAACACAAACCAAATCCTCGTGTAAGCATCATTCACCTCAACAACCTCCTCAAACTATCTTCAACTATACTTACATAATGGATTCGACTGATTTCGGTTTAATAAAAATGGCGATTGGGAAGAGCTGAGCTACTTGCAACCTTTTTATGGCATTCCCGCTGACATCCAATATGCAATGTTTACCACGCTCTGCGACCTCTTTCACCGAGGCCACCGACGTCCCATACAGATTATCATTGTACTGTCCAGCTTCAATGAACAGATGGTTTTGGATATCTTTCTCCATCTGCTCCCTCGACGACACGAAATGGTAATCTCTTCCATCCACTTCGTATTCTCTCTTTGGCCTCGTTGTGTCTGAAACATTCACAAAATCAATACGTCTGAGAGGTGAAGAACAAGAGACAACCAAAACCAAAATGACGTCACACTTACGAGGAACGCAGCTTCCGAACTTATCCGGGAACTCCGATATCAAATCATCATTGATCCTGTCCTTGAGTGGACCCAACACGATGACCGGACGCGTGTACTGAATCTGTTGCTGTTGCACGGCTTCGTAAGACAGTACGGTCTCTTCGGTACCTGGAAAAATGCAAAAACCGTTAATCCCTTACTCCAGACATAATCAAACTTTTACATCCAGAGAAACAGAAGATCGTGCATGGTCCCTGGAATAAGACAGAGAAAGAAGACGATAAGATGATGATTCCGTTACCAAGCAATTCTTTCTTTTCTTTTTAACACGGATAGACAAATTAAATTGGTCAAAGACATCCGACAAAGAGTAACACCCGAAAAAGTAATTAACTGTTTAAATCAGTTATGCGATTCAAACATGCGGCTTAAAACAGAAGAGGAAGTAGAAGAAACCCGTGACCAAAGTGTGAAATTAAACAACAAATAATTGAGTTCATGCATTCAACACAACATGCTTCCTGGGACACCTTTCCTCCGGGGTTTTCAATCCCAGGCACTGTTAACATCCTCCACTTCTTGTGGATCGGTTATTTTGAACCTGATTCTGTTCCAGTTTAATAATAGAACTCATTTCTAAGAGGAAAGATTTAGCTTCCGGATGTTATAAACCCATGATAAGGAAACCCATGGAAACCCAATAATAGAGGACAGGAAATCAGGACTTAGAAGAAACTTATGCACAGAACAGGTTCAGTGAGTAAGCAAAGAACAAAAGCTCAAGAGGAACATGACAACTGAAAAATCACAGGAAGTCAGGATTTAGAAGAAGAATCCTTCAGGTTGAGAAATGAGCTGAAAAACAGAAACCAAACAAACACCAAAGAGAAACCAAAAACTTTAGACTCTCGCTACATAGGAGAGTTTGAAACCAAACCCAACAGCACCCAAAAAAAAAGGTTTTAAAACTTCATGCAGAAACTCCGTGTCGAAATCGGCCGACAGATTTCCGTCAGCAGTCAAAACACCCATTCGCTTCGTCCTCGTCGAGGCGATGACACTTTGGAGAGGGAGGTGTGCTTTCAACAGGAATTTCTAAAAGTGGGGAAAGGAGAGAAGAGAACTGCAAACGATGTCAACCAAAGCCTACACCCAATAGACAGAGACCATTACCTTTGACAACAGCTAGTAATAAAAATGATTCAATCTCAATACCTTCTGTCGTGTTGTCGTCCTGTGTATAGCATAACATGAAAGCTGAAATGAGAGAAAAAACAAATTAATACTCAGGATAAACGCCAAAACAGGAAGGATGGGAAAGAACGAAGAAGGAATAAGAAGAAGAACAACAAGTAAGCGATGAAAGAACAACAAGAAGAAGAAGATAGTAACAAATCAAATATACTCACGCATGTTGTTAGGATCGCCATCGTTTGTAGGAGTCGTAGGCGAGGCTAAAGGACAAAAAAATCAAACATCACATCACCATGCGTGAAACACGACAAAATAAAAATAAAAATAAAAATAAAAGTTGCAATAAAAGCAAATGCGCATACATTCATACAGACAAATTATTTTCCCGCCATTTTGTCTTTTCCATATAATTTACATCACGGCGGCGGCGGCGACAAGACCAAAACTTGAGAACATAGATGAGAACAATTAATTCGGCTTCAAGGTCTCTAAAATTAGTGTTCATGCGAGACTTCACTTCGGGAAGAACTTAAACTTTGCGACACGACTTTGGATAGATCCCAGAGGGCGGTGGTTTTCCAAAACACGGCTACACTTGAAAACCTCACACAAACATTAAGAATATGACGGGACGGGGAAAAAGGGCGCCGCAACCGGAAACCACTCCCTCAGGGTGTGCAAACGGGGTGAGACCTTCCGAGCTGAAGCCCAAAAACTAAAGCTTTCGTACGGAAAAGCTCTTAAAACGCCACCCAACTCACAATAAGCAATAGTTTTATCAAGTGTTAAGGCGTCACAACTAAACTACTGACGAAAATATCAAAAAAGCACATAGTAACAGACACACATACAGACAGATAAGTAAACAAACACAAAGAGCGAAACGGTTCATGAGCAGACGGAAGACAGCTTCACAACCCCTCTCCCGAAGGAGACAAATCCTCATGAACCGATTCGACCAAAAATTTTTAACAACAAACACGTGACAAAACACAAGACAAACAACACACGTGTGTCTAAACAAAGGACAAAGATTAAGCAGTGAGAGACAATCCCACCGCCGACTACAATCTCTCATTTCCGGTTGTTCGAGATACAGTCACGCGAACCTTTCGAAACCAAAATTTCCCTCACAAAACGAGGTTCTGCCATTCCGACTCCGAACCCCCCGCTTCCACCCCCCCAAGGAAAATAGAAATTAGCCACCAAATAAATTATCTTCTCCCATAGATAATTCACAGATAAAAGTCAGAAAAAGAAACTTTCACCTGATCGTGACGAAACCCTAAACTGCCTTCCTTTGTGGAATCTATTTGATTTAGCTTCCACGGGTTAATGATCATGATCTCGATTATGGCAGCCATTTTTTTTTGGCAGGTAGCGGGTGTAGCAGAACCATTGGGTGAGGGGCGGGGGTGAAGGGGGTAAGAAAACATAATAAAAAATAATAATGATTCAAAAGAAACACTCGAAATAACGGATAATTGCAGGAAATGAGGAAATCTCGAAACACGAAATCAAGTTTCGACTTAGAAAATGGCTTCCGATTGAACGGAATCAATGGCCCCGATATTTTTGATTAAGGGGGTGGAAGGGCAGGACGGGGGCCCACTTTGGTCTAAATTTATTTTCTTGCTTAACAAATTTGGCAATTTTCGGTTGGGGAACTTACGTTCTTGATCGGAGCCGTCTTCGGATTTATCATCTTTGCTCTTCATGAAGGGAAATTTTCGACTGAACGAAAAGTTCTTCTTCTTCCGCTCGAGAGTAGATTGCTGAAAGATAGATGACTGTTAGAAGATGGAGATTTTAATGTGAGTTTGGGGTTATGTCGGTGTTTTGATCGGTTGTTACCTTATCCATGTTCTGCGGGGTGTGGCCTTGAAATTTAACGGTCCTGTCTCTGGCTCGCTGTTTCCTTTCCCAACGTCTCTTTGATGGGATGATTCCCATTCCCTCTTCCTCTCCAGAGGGTAACACTTTCCTCGCTTGCCACCATTCGTCATCGCTGGCGTTTGTGACGTGTAATATGTCACCATAGCGGAAGGGTAGTCCTCGACTGGGTAACCCGTCGTCTTTATTCGGGTCGTAATCGAATAATGCTCTGAAAGAAGACAGAAACAGACCAATTAGACTGCTGCTAGACTTTCAAACATAAAATCACTGGTACTGATCACTCACCTGACATATAGAGACTTCTTTTGAGACGTCCTCAGCAAAGTTCCGGTCATTTGTTGAGAGATCTGCTGTTTCAGGTCATGAATTTTGGCCTCGAATCGATTATATTCCTCCGGTTTGAACTGAGCGACGATGGTAACAGTCTGATCGGCTCCTTTCAAAGCTTGGGCAGCTTCCTCGTGGGTAGCCGATCTCAAGTTGATACCGTTTACGCTGAGGATTTGATCGCCGCGTCGAAGTTCTCCGCTGAGATCGGCAGGACCTCCCGCCAGTATGAAGGAGATGAATATTCCTTCGCCATCTTCTCCGCCGACGATGTTGAAACCCAAACCACTCTGGCCCTTCTGCAGAACGACCGTTCGAACTTCCCTGAAAAAGACAAAACAGGCAAACGATCACATCCTGTCCTCGTCGTCGGATATCGAAAAAGGAGTTTGACTGATACCAAAAACAAACGTCGGTTGATTAAAGGGAGCCATTAAAAGGAAAACAAAACCAAAACCACCGCCATGACTGACAGGGGAAACTGATATGGGCGGATCCATTTTAACCAACAATGGTTCTTTCACTCAGAGTAACAATTTTATCGACCAGCTGTTACTGACCGCTTGACAGACGGCCGATTTCACAAAAAGAAAAGAAAATCGAGAAGAAAACTCCGTGACAGACGCGTTTCAATCAATTGTTTCACTTCCGTCATTTGACAAGTGTCCAGTTCAAGACGTCGACAAAAGCCGACAGACAAACGACCGCCATCATCGACTAATTTCCCAAAGAACTGATTTATATGGAAATTATAACCGGAAGTTGTGTTGGTTTGGTCTAGAATAATGGTAAACGTCTCGGAGAATAAATTTCCCTCATTTTATGGGGTCTGTGAGGTCAGCAGTGGATATTGAGAACAAGCAAACAGGAAGTGACCGGATAACCGGAAGGAATTGGTATCTTGGAAGTCACCCTCGGTTGCTTATGCATGTTCTTCCTCGAGTTATGTGATAGCTCTCTTCTGAAACGGAATCAGGTTTATAAAAGTGGAAAATCGTTGCTGACTCGGTGGAAGGTTTGTTTGTCATCTTCCTCTTTCCTCTTTGACATTTTCGTCTTTGTCTCCTTTCGCTCAAATAACTTTCCCTTTCCTCCGCCGATTTCTCTTTGTCCGATGATCACCGAACCGAATCATATTTAATTGCCAATTAATTTGATGACAGGTCTTGAGAGGTGAGGGAAGGGCGACGACCAAAATAGTTTCGTTCACGAGACCAAACTCTCAAAACTTTGGTCCTGGACGATGAACAATTCCCACCAGCATCCAACTTATGTGAAAGAGAAAAGCTTTCGAGAGAGAAAACACAAAACTCGTGAAAGCTTTTTCCCTTTCAAGAAGACCTCCACAATTACCAACGAAATCAAGTTGAACTTCTTCGGTGACTTCCACTTACCCCCAACCCTCACTTCACTCTAATCTGCTTTTGGGACCACGACAGAGACAAACGCTTTCAAGAGAAGCTTTTCTACCAGAAATCCTTCAATTGTGTGCGATGTTTCCAGGAGATTTCAAGCACGATTTCGATTCCCACGATTATGAGAGGACAAGGAGGAGGAGGAGGAAGATGAAGGCTGTCATCATTTGTTAATACTATTAATAATAAAAATTTTTGTCACGGTCTCTTTCATTTATTTTGTTCAAACGTCGAGTTGCTGTCTCGTAGGAAAGCATCTGGTTTTCGCTACTTGACGGGAGTGCATCTCCTCCTCTTCTATCTACTACCACCACCACCATCCTCCTCCTCCTCCTCGGAGTGATAATATAAATAATTCAAACAGCACTCATCCGACCGACAAAATACGAAAACATTTATCGAAGCAGAAACCTCGCGCTGCTGTCGTCCTTGTCCCCATCTCCCTCTCTCCAGAGCTTTTATGGAAGTCTCCTCTTTTAGATTCTACGCGTTGTGTTCTTTCCACCGGAAATCGGGTAGAATCCGATTCAATAAAATTATCGGAAGCTTTGGGAAAAGCTTTCCCTCCCTCCAACCCTTTTCTCTTCATCTTCCACTTCCAGCAGAGAGCTTTCCTTTTCTCCAATCCTTTGTCTTCTTTTCAATTTCTCTCCTGTTTTTTCGATTGTCCTTCAATAGAGATACAGATAAATAAATAAATAAATAAGATTATTTATTGATTTGTCTCTTCTTCGATACTTTTCTTTCTCGGTCACGTTTTGTCATTCGGGTTGCGTAATCTTAGTTACGAGTTGGAGATCTTTGTCTCCTGAAGATTTTTATTTTTCGAAAAGAAGTCGATTCTAAAAATGGCGACCCCTTTCCTTTTTTAGAAGATCTCTTAAATCACGACATTTTTGTAAGAAAAAATTTTTCTCTCTCTACGTTTTACACAACCATCCATCTTTCGGTTAGAAAACTTTCCTAGTAGATGAAATAAGATTGTCGTAAATGTCAGTTCTTTTGACATTAATTATGGTTACCACCCAAAAGGTCACAGAAAAACCGGAGTAAGTCTATAAATAAATATATAAATAAATTTATTTATTTATTTCACTCGGAAGGGACTATTTCAAGCCGCCATTTCTGTTTCTGTCTTGCTTCTAGTCACATAGGAAGCGTGAATGTGTTGTGGGTATGTGTAACACACATCGAATCCCACGTCAACCACCAAACTTCTCATTCTCAGCTCTGTCTGTATGTATATCTGTATGTTTTGGTTTGAGGTGTTTTCCGTAAATAATTATATCTCTATCGAGTTCTTGCTCTCTTAATTTTGATATAAACTTTCGCGAGGTATTCATTTCAAAAATAATGCACAACGATAGCAAGAATCCGCTTCGTATATACTGCACAATGTCATACAAACATTAATTTCAAGCTTATTGATCAGAGATCAGGACTTATAAAAAGAATATATGTATAAATACGTCATTTCATAAGTATTGCACAATTTGAACAGGAATTAGTTTCATAAACAACGCGCATGCTCAGAGGATGAGTTCAACTTCATGAATGATGCACGAAATTCAATTTCACGTCGTAACACTCAGCTCATTTCATAAATAATGCACAGATGTGCTATTTAAGTTGGAAAATTTAAAACCTATGAAATGAATGATAGTGTGAACAAAGCATTTCCTCACGCCTCCTCTTCTGGCTTATCTCAAAAGTAATGCACACTTTTTCGAATCCACCATGCGCAACGGACTTATTTACTTTTAATACTGTGATGATATAAACAAACCCAGGTTTTGCTAGGAGACATTTCAAACCCATACAGTGCTCATTCTATAATTATAGACAATGTGTATACAAAGTTTGGTCAAAATCTGTTCATGAATCGTCGAGTTATTCAAGCACATACAACCAAACAAACACACATAACCCATTCGAGGGTACCCAATCAACACAACTTTCGAGGCTAAAATTCGAGTAACGTTAGTTCCAATCACCGCCTGTGTATGTTAGAAACATTTTAGAAATCAGGTTCGGTGTTTATAAAATTAAAAAATCAGGTTGAGACTGAAGGAAGGATGGAAAGGAAGCGATTAACAGCAGGAGGTTTCGAGACTTGGAAGAATCTCAAAAAGTGGAACAAGCGGGACAGCGGTCATTCTGGGAAACCTAAAATCCTCAGGTTCGTTTCTTCTTCAGGTACGGACTCCATAAATGTCATTTTATTAATTTCTAAGACAATTAAGCGAATAAAAAATTTCTTTTAATTCCAAGTCTCTTTAATAAATTGTGACTTTGATGGACCGTAAATTACCGCCAGAGCGCCATTTTACAAAATGCAAATGAACAACAAGAATGTTAATAATTAGTCCGTTTAATGGATCAAAAGTCAGGGGTGTCCAAAAAAAAGAGAACAAAGACCACTTTGTTGGCGGTTTGGATTTTCATTCCCACGAGAATCCGGAGGGAAGCTGGGATCGCTCGTGGCCATCCCTCAAACAACTCAGTTTCCGCCAACTTTCACCTCTCCTGGAAGCCTCCAGTTTGTTTTCAGTCTCCATCTTATCTCTTCCACGTCTGTCTATTTGTCAGACAGTGTCTGTATCTTCGGTCTCTTTTTCATTTCGACCGGTTTTTCTAAGCTTTGACTGATCGATATTGTAACACATCCATCTGACTTGATTAGTTCTAGAGATGTTATCCCCTCCTCTGTTGTGAGGGGTTTGTTCTTCTTCTTTCACCAGTCGGATTGGTGTTTGTTGAGGTAGCTCTCTTTGTGGAACCCGGTTTCGAATTTTTTCTAAAACCGATAACAACTTTCCAATTTTGAACACCCCCGGAACAAACGCTAAATCCGTTAGTCATTGCTGAGAGTAGAGACAGACATTTTCGATTTTCACTGATAATTATCGAAGAGAAGATAGAAGAAAAATTTTTCTCTATCTACTAAGAGATTTCCGTAGGTGTTTGGATTGATGTCGATGTCTATGTTGTCAGTTTTATTTCTTATTTATGGTCATAACAACCTGTCAGGTTTGAAAGATATATTGTCTGATTAATTTAGATCTAATTCCGTTCTCGACTTGTCGATGTCCTTCCTCTCTCTCTCCATCTCCTCGAAATTTTTTCGACAAACCTATCTACCTATCCATCTATCTTTCGAAAAATGATCGATTCGAAACTTCATTTTCTTCATCGAAAATGGATTTGTTGTCTTCTAGTGCGACGCGCGATCTCCTGTCAAAATAATTTCTCTCCGATCTTCTGGTTCTTTCAACTGCTTCCGGTTTGCCTTCGGGAGATTTGTTCTACGCTCTGACACCTACCTTCAAATTAATTTTGGAGTTTGTCCTCCTTCTCCCAACCCCCCACGTCTCTCTCTCTCTTATCGATTTTAATCGACTTGATTTTTCCTTGATTTCACTTTTTTTAAGTGTTTGATCGAGTCATAAATAACTTCCGTTTATTTTATTAATCAGACGTTTATTTGGATTAAGACACTTTCGGCATGAATTTATGTCATAAGTAGTGCACACCTTCTACTTCTGAAAATATTTATTAAGACACGTTCTCTCCAACTTTGGCTCTGTGATTTATTTATGAGGTCAATTGCCATTCATTACTTAGATAGTGTTTGAAGAGCTCGTTTCATAAATAATGCACACTTTTTTAAAAAATTTCTATTTAGAGTTGTTTCCGTCACAAAGAAAATTTCAAAACCTTTTATTATAGTTTAGCGTGCATTATTAATGAAATGAATTATCCTTAAAATATAATTTATACAGGATTATGTGTTGTCAAAGTACTCGTTTCAAAAGTAATGCACATTTGTGTGTGAGAGTGTAATTTCAGTTCAAAACTATAACTCCGACTTGTTGGAGGGATTTGATTTTAGTGTTCGGGTGAATCACAATTGAATTGATGTACGCTATAGAGTTCCATATAATAGAGTGTGCAATATTTATGAAATGAAAGTGTGCATTACTTATGAAAGGAGTTAGACAAAAAATTATTCAAGTAAGAAAATCCTCAGGATGATGTGATTCATTTATGAAATGAGTTACGAATTATGACTCAAATACTGTTTGGTGTTTGGAGAGCTCCTTTCATAAGTATTGCACACTTTCATTTCATAAATATTGCACAATCTATTATATGGAACTCTATAGCGCACATCAATTCAATTGTGATTCACCCGAACACTAAAATCAAATCATTCCAACAAGTCGGAATTATTGTTTTGAAATGAAATTACTCTCACACACAAATGTGCATTACTTTTGAAACGAGTAATTTAAAACATATAATCCTGTATAAATTATACTTTAAGGATAATTCATTTCATTAATAATGCACGCTAAACTATAATAAAAAGTTTTGAAATTTTCTTTGTGACGGAAACAACTCTAAATAGAAATTTTTTAAAGTGTGCATTATTTATGAAACGAGCTCTTCAAACACTATCTAAGTAATGAATGGCAATTGACCTCATAGATAAATCACAGAACCAAAGTTGGAGAGAACGTGTGTTAATACTGCACGCATTTTGAACATTTTTATTTAGAGATACAGAGAAACAGTTTACTGTACAGAGGAAATTTTAAAGTAGATGTCACTTATAATAATTTATTGTGCATTATTAATGAAATAAGGTCTCTTCAAAAAACGACAGGACATTTGTACAGGTTGTCTAGAAGTTACTTAGTGAGTCAGCTAGGCTTCGATTTTTCTGTTCCCTCCGATCTGTCACTGTTAGAGGTGGCTTATCCCGTTTTTGGGGTATAACAGGATGCGAGAGGAGGATTCGAACTCACGACCATCCCAGTCAGGAACTTTAACTACTACACTACTCCTGTCACTGTTTACCACTTTCATGAGCTGTTACCCAGGTGTCATCTTCTTTCATCAAAAACCATGGTTCTATGAACAGGTTTTACGCTAAACCTAAACGTCGAATGTTGTTTGGGACCGATCGAAGGGATCTGTGAGAGGATTAGTCTGGCGTGCAAACAAGCAAAAAAAAATTTTTTTGTTTATATAAAAAGTATGACATACCCCGAGTCGTAAACAACGTAAACCTGTATAGGAACCGATCAAACAAGTATTCCAAACGGTGTCGACAAATGAATACAAAAGAGAATCACAGCCACCTTTTGTTGTTTCTTGTCGGCCCCGACAAAATATTAATACCAAAGTCAATTATTCACAGAGTGAAAATCCTTTCCCTATTTGGGACCGTGGGTAAAAAAAAAGAAACAAATTCAATCGAAAACCTCAACAGTGTGAAAGAGCACATGAGATAACGTACAAAGATGCCTTCCGGCAGCGAAAGCGTTTGCAATACACATACATAAAAAAAAAAACTTATTAACAACCCAGTTTTCTCATCCGAAGGATCCCGACGTTTTCGTTCGTTATCAACGAATTCCGGTCACGAAACGCTTCCAATATCGGCAACTCTCGCCACGTGACCACCACCCCGGAATTTCTTCTCCTCACCAGACAATCTCTTGTCGGTCAATTTTGGGGAAAAACCTGAATAATCGCGCGAAGGGGGCCCCGACCGGACTGAGGACAAGTTCCGCGGGGTTCCGACACCCGACAACTTCAAAAAAAAAAGTCAGACAAAGCGTTGCCAGCGCCCTTTGGACCCGGAGCCTGCGCTTTGATCCGACTGCGCACTCCCTCCGGGGCTCTCTCTGTCAATGCGGGAATGCAACTGCTCCTGGTTATGCAAATTTCCTACTCCCTACGTCCCAACCCCCGAGGAATTTTTGGACAATAAAAAAAGGAGACACGAGGGAGTTGTTTGGTGTCCATTTTATGGATGCTGACAACTTTTTCCAGCACGGAATCGACTCCCGAGTTAGGCTATTAAATTAATTAAAACAAATTTGGTTAATTAATAGCACCATAAACAAGTCTTTTAGCTTAATAAAGGGAGTTACAGGAACCCACAACACCATCATGACCTACTTTAACACCTAAACCGAGCGGTTTCCTCAATTTCCGGTTTAACCCAAACCCAAAAAAAGCTTCAATAAATTCTATAAACCGGAAATAGTTATCATCAGGGCTTCAATTTACGATTACCTGTCCTTTACAAAGAAAAGGGTTTTGAAAACCATCGAGACGCCATTTTGTTTTGAAAAAGATATCAGATAATTGGCAAGTCAGCCACCGTCCGGGTCCTTTCATGAGAGAGGAGAAATCTCAAAAGACAAAAGTCTGAGTCGAAGATTAGCATCTCAAGCTAGCACACGGGGCACCTGTCTTACTTTACTGCCTTCTACCAATTCGAGAGAGATAATTAGTCAAAATTCGAAAATTGTTAAGCCGAAGGCGCTAAAAACATTCATAATTGTCTGGTTAAGTGCTCAAGTCAGGCGGATTTCGAGAGAGAGAGATGAAAGATGGAAGAGGAGAGAGAAAATTTTTGAGCCTCCCGGTCAATATCTCTGATAGTCTCTCTTTCTCGCTCTCCTTCTTTTTCGAGTTGTCATTAATTATATTTTTAATTATTCCACTTCGATTAAATTTTTATTTCTTTTAATCGATACTGGAAGCGTGAAGAAATTTTTTGACGCGAGGTTTCGCGACCTTTTTTTGTTCGAGTCAGGTTCGGGGTATCGCGAGTATTGTCAATTGTTCGACACGAAATTTCTCTTGACTTGCACTTTTTCCTTTTCATCGGTCTCCCAGAGAAGGAAATCGGGGAGGAGGGGGGTTTGATTAGTAGTTTGTGCCTGAATTAAACTTATAACTAAACCCACTCCTCCCTTCAATAAATAAATAAAATAAAATTATAACCAACAAACTCAGTCTACAACATAATCATCGCAAACCTACTTCCCGAGACACTAATTAGTCTATTAATGAGCTAACAATCACATACCAAACATTTCGTCAGCTTTATAATCACCTGACGTATTCAGCAACTGTTCGTAACTTCCATCCGCAAAAGCCCATAAACAAAAATCCTGTATAAGTAAGCGAAACAATCACATATAAATGATGTGAAGAGGAGGAAACAATAGAAAGGTTGCTTCAGACAAAAGCCTGAAAGTTCCAGTCATGTGTATAGGTTCGTTGATACGTGTAACCCAATTTGAAGTTAGAATCGACGGAACTTTCGAAACAAAACCGAAACTGAAGAAGATGGCCTCAAATTGAACAGAGGGCTGTAATGAGTTTGAAGACGACACAGACCATTGTCAAATGAACCTGTAGGACACATTCCAGCTCAAACAAAACTCCGATCACGTCTAAGGGTTCGTTACAACTTCCGGTTTGATGTCAAAACCATCAGAACTTTCAGAGAAAGCTGTCCCTGACTAATACTACCTGATGAAACGAAGGACATGAACCAAAACCAAACAAAATGAGTGTATAGAGTGTATAAACCACTACCGACATGAAAGGTAGTTAGGTCACTACTTCCGAAGTTAAATTTTTGAGAGCATCTCGGAAACAAAAAAATTACATAAAACAACCAAATCAGAAGTGTGAGATAAACTAAAACCAAAAAAATGGGGCTGGGGTGAGTTATTGAAGAACATAGGCCATTTTGAAAATAAACTAGATACATCCAAAACTCATCCGAGCTCGATAAGAACGAAAACCTGACAACAACACACAAAATATAAAAGATAAACGATAACTAGGATTGCTATGGGTTGTGGACAACATACACCATTTCAAAAATGAAAGTTACAAATTTTAACAGATTACAACTTCCGAAGTTTGCTTAAAATTTTAACCAACCAAACGGTGGACTAAAACCAGGCAAAGGCGGCTAAAATAAGTTCATGAACATAAACCATTGTCAAAATAAACAGAATTTCATCCCGAACCCAACAGAGCTCCCACAAGGAACTAAAAACTAACAATATCAACTACAATGTAGAAGATAACCTATAACTAGGCCTACTATGGGTTATGAAGAACATACACCATTTCAAAAATAAAAGTTGAACAGATTAAAACTTCCGAAGTTTGCTTAAAATTTTAACCAACCAACGAAGAGGTGTAAAGGACTAAAACAAGACACAGGAAAGGGTCTACAAGGGTTTGTGATGTCTTCTTAAAGAGCATATACCACTGTCAAAATAAACAATATTACAACCAAAATCCATCCGAGCTTCAAGAAGAAACCAAAACCTGACAATAACAAACAAAATATGGAAGATAAACTATAACTAGGATTGCTATGGGTTGTGGAGAACATACACCATTTCAAAAATGAGAGTTGAACAGATTTCAACTTCCAAAGTTTATTCAAAATTTTAACCAACCAAACGGTGGACTAAAACCAGGCAAAGGCTAAAATAAGTTCATGAACATAAACCATTGTCAAAATAAACAGCATTTCATCCCGAACCCAACAGAGCTCCCCCAAGGAATTAAAAACTAACAGCAGCAAACACAATATATAAGATAAACTATAACTAGGCCTACTATGGGTTATGAAGAACATACACCATTTCAAAAATGAAAGTTAAACAGGTTACAACACCCCAAGTCTATTTAAAATTTTAACCAACCAACGAAGATGTATAAGTGACTAAAACAAGACAAAAACTGCGATGATTTCTTGAAGAACATATACCACTATCAAAATAAATAATAATACATCCAACTCCCATTCGATCTTCTACAGGGAACTCAAAACAACCAATAAAACCCGAAGTAATTTAAATAACTAAAATTTTATAGCAAACGCCGATGAGTTTATAAGAACCAAGGATTCATAGACCACTATCAAAATAAAAGCTTCAAGCTTCAGGCAAAAGTAAAAAAAAAAATTAATCGACCACTAGAAACCACAATATGGAATGTTTAGTTCACTCCCAGTCTGGGTGAATCGCTTGTCTGTCTTCTTGTACCCGTATCAAGGGATCTCTCCTCCACGAGAAGAGGGAAAGAGGCTGTGGATTTAGGTCGAATGGAAAATTCGTATCTCCTCCTCCTCCTCCTCCTCCGAAGATAAGCAAAAAGTAGAAAACCGCAATTTTGTTGATTTTGTGGTTTTTCCTTTTTAATTGCGCAAAAAACCTGATTCCAAAAAGAAAAAACTCGATTACTTTAATTTGAATATTACCGTATTTAGAATTTTTTTTTTCTAAGAGAAAACAAATTACCTCGTGATTGAGCCCCTCGTACCCCCCTCGAACTCCCCACGGGGGCATTAAAGTAGGCAAAAAGGAAAACAAATATCGATTGATCGTCGTCTGATAGATTATTACCGGGGAACGTGGGCTGATTGATTTGTGCGCCAAGTGGCACCATCAGGCCAAGGCTAAATTACGTTTTGCCCCCCTTCCCCTTCACCTTCAGGAACCTCTCGAAATCCCCTTTTTTCCCTCTTCTTCTTCATGCCACATTCAGGTATCGAACTCGTGTAGGTTAGGTCAAGGTATGGTTCGGTTATCTCTTCAATGACTAAATTAATGATTCGTCTTTTGTTCCGTTTGCTTCTCCTTCGTGTTGTGTGTGTTCCTCCTCCTACCCCCCGTACACCATCCCCCGGTAACGGTAAGAAGAAGAATTTCGCTAATTGTGATTTATGGTTCCTTAGATGTGTGTCAGCAGGGATCTCCGGACAGGGGTGAAAGGGTCTTTGACTTTCGTTTCGATTAATCAAATTGTTTTGTTTGATTGGTTGGAGGTGTGGAAGATGAAGGTGGATAGGCATCGAATCCATTTGAAACCTTCTTACCTGGCTAAAAGTTTCTCCTGTAGAAGTTTCCTCCCGAACGCGGTTATCGGTTTCAGCGGTCCGTGTTTCTGTTCGCCGTTTTCGACGCAGGGACTCTTTTGAAAACACTTGAACAACATTTTCATTATCGAAACGAAATCACTCGCACCGATTATACATAACTGTTCGACTCTTTCGATTTTTACTTTTTCTAGTCCTCCTTAGTCAACTAGAGAAAACATCGACGTGTTAGATAAGTCGCAACGTTTGGCTGGAGTCACCACACCAAGATTCTGGTTGTGTTCACCGAAGGGGAATGGGTGGGTGTCAAGTTTTAGGAGATAAAAGAGAAGCAAAAGGCAACCTCTCCTGGGTCAAGTATCAGATCGTGGGAAGAAATCGAGTCTAAAAGAGAAAGAGTCAAAAGAAAAACACGCAACTTCTTGATTAACCTCCACTTGTTTCCTAGACACTTGCGATCAACTTTACCGAATGAAAGACAGACTCGAACTGAAACGAAAGAAGAGAGAGAGAGAGAGAGAGGATCGAAAAGTCAAAGCCGAAACGATAACTAAATGAACATCAGAGCCGGGAACTAATTGAAGTAAATGCTCGAGACCTGGGTCGCCTCTTTTTAAAACTATTCACCTCTTCGGCCATAAATAGAAAATCATTTCGCCATTGATGGGACCCCTGTGTGCCCTCTACGGTGCCCCCTGTTTGCTCTCATTCAAACCAAATCAAATCCGCCTTTTCCTTTCTATCACTCTCCATACCGCAGGTGGACTTTTTATGTTTCCAACCGCCCCCCTCTGTTCCCCAACCGATGACATACGAGGTTTTCGAAAAAAGTCAACCGGCCAAATCGCCAAACATCCTCCTCCGTCCGTTTTCGGGGTGAAATTTTCGTGAGTGCCCATGGAAAAGAGCCAAAATCCATAAAATTCCGGACGTAAAAATTATTATTATTACCATCGGGCGTTAGTGTTCTCCGCCAAATGTCTTTTGCCTCAAATACGGCCATAACACCAAACAGATAGGCTGACTGGAAACGGATTCCAAGTTCAAATCAGCTAAGAGAAGAAACCCCAAGTTTTCAAGACAGAAGATGAATTTCGTTGGCTTCTAAACATCTTCATTAAGAAGCAGAAGAGAAATGTCGGCTGTATCCGCTTCCGGATTGTTATTTAAATTTTTATTTAAATCCCGTTATGACAAATGATCACGCTTCCAATTTTTGTCTGTCTTCGACCTTCTGGACTTTGAACTTATTCTTTTGTGGAAGAAGTCGGTTAATGACATGGGGACTGAAATCTCTACCTCGAAATGGGGTAGATAAAAAGAAAGCTAGAGGATATGGTTGAAGAAGTTAACAACCAAAAGAAAACAAAGAGCAATAAAGGAGATCCGCGATGAAGATAACACAACCCAACACCTTGAAAGTGGATAGATCATCTTTCCTTATTGAAATTTTTATGGATGCGAGGAACAACACCTAAGAACCTGGTTTCCAAGCTGAAATAACATAAAACAGGAGGGTGGAGATAAAGGATGCCCCTCTACGCATGCGCAGAGTCACACAACCGCATCAAACCTTCTTTATGTATCTATTACGTATTAAATCATGGATGGATGGATGGATGCTGGGCCCCCCCCGCACCACACCCATGCCAAACGTGAGTGTTTCCGTCTCCGGCTAGACAAGGCGGGTTTTTTGTTCACGCACAGCCTGATCCGTTTCTGTGTGCCTTTCGCTCATGCAGATAATGACCCCTAAACAAATGAGGGGATCACTTTTGCCAAATTAATTTAACTTTAGAATGCATGTCGAGTAACGGTGTTTTACCTTTCCGACGATTAAAAATATTTATAACATTAAACCAAAAACCTTTTTTTTTCTTCTTAATTTTATTCTTTCACTCAATCCGTGTGTGTGTCTCTCTCTCTCTCTCTCACATACACACTCTCTCTCAAGTCTGCCAAAGAAGGACAAGAAATTTATCTCAGTTCATGAATCCATTACCAAATGTCTTTAAAAAATGCTCAAATTCGTCAAATTTGTGATAAGTCAACACCAGTTGTATTGATGTTGATCCCACACCTACATACAATAAGCTAGGTGTGAGCTAATTTGACTCAGTCAACAACTCTGTCTGTGATAAAATAGTCCAGAATTAATTTTAAAACATGACTGAGAACTTCTTTGTCTCGTTTATATAAGCCTCTGCTCTCAAAAGGCAGTAAAAATGAGTCAAATAGACTCAGTTTGTATATTTAGTGTTTTTAACAAAATTGTGGAAGATGGATTCATCGGATTAAATTGACTCTAAGCTTTAAATTAGGCTTTTGAGTGTATATCTATTAACAGTAACCTAAAACGAGCCAATTTGACTCATTCAACAAAATAAATCTCTGATAAAATGGCTCAGAATTAATTTTAAAACCCAACTGAGGGCTTTTCTATTTCGCATAAATAAGCCTCTGCTATTTAAAAGGGATTGAAAGTATAAAAATGAGTCAAATAGACTCAGTTTGTATATTTAGTTTTTAAGAAAATTGTGAAAATCTAAATCGGTTCAGCGAATTAAATTGATTCTCAGCTTTAAAACAGGATTCTGAGTGTATATTTCTATTGCAGTAACCTAGACATGAGCCAATTTGACTCAATGAATGAATAAAAATCCTGAATAAATGCTTTCAGACCTAACCAAATGGAAATAAAAAAACTTTTGCAAAATATTTGCTAGATTTACGGAAGTCGATTGTACAACGGTTTAGAATTAAAAATGAGCCAATTTGACTCATCAAACAAAATAACTTTGTTTTTCGAAAGGATATAGTTGGAAGTGAAATTTAATGAAAGCTAAGTAGCAAGAACTTAATTCCTACCACTCAGAACTGATTTTTGTTGGAAGACAGTTTTAGTCATGTGAGTGAGTCAAATTGGCTCTTTAAAAATATTCACAGGGTAGGATTTTATCTGGGATTTGTTTTAAGGTGTGTTGTGTGTGTGACTGTTAGGAACACCATCCTGAGAAGTGGTTCTAGTCAAAGGAAGCAGGAACTTGATGGAAAACCGTTCGACCGTGATAGAGTCGCAGAAGACCCCCACAACAACTAGATGGTGTCTTATCACTTCCGCTTTCTCTAGTTCCTAGATATAGATAAATAATGAAGAAGGAAAAGAAGTGTAAACAAGGTTTTCGATATTCTCTGGTTTGACTAACGCCGGAAGACACGTTTCTCACGTGTGACTCACTCCAGGAGGATTGGAGTCGACAACAACTGACAGTCATAGCCCACCCATCCAACTTTGGAGAAAAAAAATTTTTTTCCTCTCGAATGGTGTCATGGCCGAACGTCGCTTTTGTTTTGGTTGTTGTTGTTGTAGGAAACGCGAGAAATTCCTTGAAAAATATCTACCGTCTACTGACCATGTGGAAAGAAATTTGGCGAAATTTTTTTTATCTGCCGTAATTTGGAACTGCTACCTCGGGCAAGAACCCTGACAAATCCTTCTACCCCTCTCTACCCCCTTTCCCGAATGAATACTTTCCACCACGAAGGAAACAAAAACTTTTACAAAATAGAATCCGACGCTAGATTCACGGAAGTCGATTCTACAACAGCTTAAAATTTAAAACTGAGCCAATTTGACTCATTTAATTGTCGACAAAAAATTTAAATCGACTTATTCGCGAGATTTGTTTTCAAATTTTTTTCAACTAAACACCAACACGTGTTGATTTCAAGTGGGTCTCCCGATTCTTTCATAAATAATGCACAATTGACTCAGTTGATCATTTCATAAATATTGCACACTTGTAATAGTAATTCATTTCAAAAGTAACGCACATTCGAGATGAGAAGTCATTTTATATATAATGTAACCTTTCGTGAGATGCTTATTTCAAAGGTATTGCACACTTGTCCCACAAATTTGGGTCAAAAGCACAGTTTTGACACGAATTTATGGGAAAAGTGATGTACGCTCTTGTGAACGAATCATTTCATAAATACTGCACACTTCTGGAGACAAAGTGCATAATAAAAATGTAACAGTTTCGAAGCTAGTGGTTACATTTCGTCAGCAATGAAAGTCACGAATTTTTTTATTAACAAAGAATTTACTTCAAAAGTATTGCACACAACTGGCTAACGAATTTTTTCTTTCATAAATACTGCACACTGCACAAAATTCTTTTCGTAATAAATGAAAACGGTACAGCGAGAACTTTATTTTTCAACACAGTTGAATTGGGTCTTGTTTCAACAGAGATTCTTTTTAAAAGTAGTGTACACATTTAGGAAGAGCTTATTTCATAAATATTGCACACTTTTATGAGTGATTCATTTCAGAAGTAATGCAAACTCCTATGCGTGAGATATTTTGGTTTAAAACGAGAAGCTTCATAAATGATTTGTAGCCCAGAAACCGGAGTACTCGTTTGAATGGTTCGTTTCATAAGTAATGCACACTTCCAAGACAGATTTTCGAATGAAATTCATTTCGTAAAAACGATCGACTCAGTCCGTAAATCTAGCGTTAAAAACAAAATTAGTGAGACGTAAATTTTCGAGAGAGTGAGAGACGACCTTCAACCAACGGAAATCTTTCAAGCTTCTGATCATGTCTACTCAGCCTCCGTCTTCCCTCCACCACCCACCCCCCCAAAAAAGGGAGGAAAAATCTTCCGTAATTTCGAAAAGAGATTAATTGAGTGCCTGGGTATTTAAGCGAAAACTCCAGTCAAGCATCAACTTACAACCCAAAGCTCAAAACTGACTAAGAAATTCGATTTTCTATCTCAATAATCTATACCTCCACCCCCCAATCCCCCCGCCCCGAAACCACTACCTACTTCTTGTCGAGAGAGATTTTTAAAAGAAAGCTTTCGAGAGGATTAGAGTGGAGGATAACAAACACCAACAACAAGACCAGCAATTGAATGAAGTTGGAGTTGATGGTGTACTGGAGAGCGGGCCGGGGTGGGCGCTCAACTTATTCACAAAAACCTTCTTCGTCATCAAGTAGAGCAGTTCGACTGAGAGGAAGAGAAAAAAATATTTTCACAAATTACACTAAGAAAACACACTCGAAAGACAAAAGTCGACGACGAGAAATTAAACGAAAAACAAAACAAAAACGACAAAAACCCGGTCACTTCACTAACTATAGTGCTATTGCCTCGAAGAGTGCGGCGCGCACTTCACGAAAATGTCCGCCGCATTCGTTTCGAGAATGCAGACGAGGATCAACTCACTGCACTCAACTCATTCAGTGTTCACAGAAGGAAACCAACGTCGTCGTCGTAGTAGTAGTAGTCCGCGACTCGAAAGCCAAACCACTAAACTAATCGTCAACCGTCCGAGACACACACAATCATTATACTAAACATCAAGTCTGATTCGTCGGATTGCGTGTCGACGTTACGCACGCAGGGCCCCCCTTCCACCCGTCCCTCCGCCTCCCCCCCCGGAGGGGCCCCACCATCTCTTATCAAAGGACTTCTCTCTTGAAATTTAGAAAACGACCGTCGAAGAATCGCCGCACCCTTGGGCTTGCTCAACCTTCTTCCATCACCGAAAAAAATATTTCCCGAAAAATTATTATTCAGGACCGGATTAAGGTTATAAAAACCAAAACAAAAAGAATGAGTACGACGACGCTGGCATACAAAATTTCTCATCGTCTTTAAAAATACAACACCCCTCCTGAGCAACCCCTAACAGAATTTCGCCTCACAGATTTTGTACTCAGCATACAATCGCGCCTAAAAAAAATTATACTGAGACTCATGAGAGATTTCAAAAAACCGGAGGGACTATGACTCTTAAAGAAGTCGGAGTGAAAGAGGGTTGAAGACAATGGACTTAAGGATACACACGGGGTAGACTTTTAACGGACTTTTGACTCAGGGTCGAATCCAGACAAATTTCCTCATATTTTGAATGTCGTATTTTGTTTATGACTCAAATCAACACGATTATATCGGTTTGTAAACTTATTTAACGAGATATAAAGAGGAAGAATGTGGAAAAGACAAAACACAGAAGAGAGAGAGGGCACGATTTCATGATAACGACTAAGAGCAAAACCTCGTTGTATTATCTACAAAAAACAAAAATATTTTCATGATAAGAACAAAAACTTCTGCGGTTTTGGGATATCACACAGTTCAAAAGTGATTTCTTGTGGAAACAATCTCAAAGAACATGACTAAGTTTATGGCTTCTAAGTTCAACGATCTGTCGTTGTCACCCCTGTTCAACTCCAAAGGATTCTGTTTAGAAATTTGGTGAGTGAAATGTGTCCCCAATTCTTCTAGCTATCAAAACCTCTTAGAAGATCCAGAGAATCACGGTTATGTCCAATCTTCTTCGGCGATTGCCATTCTGTTATGCTCTTTACCAAAAGCCTGGACTAAGAATCTACAGAGTCAGGGAAGGAAGATGTAAGTGTGAAAGGAGGAACTGACATTAACCTAAACCTTGTACAAGCCAAGACAGGTGCTTCAAGGTAGCGTTACCACTAACGGATTGAGACCTTTGAGGAGGAATGCCTGTGATGATGGTTTGGGCCTTGTGGGAAGACTATGACACCAAGATGAGAAGTGAAAAAAGGCAAAAACGGTCCCTAAACCCCCGCTCCTCCTTTTCATTATCCACCTCCGTGACGAAGATTGGAGATCATCATGGCGATCATTGTGTGCATTACTTTGCTTAAAAGTCCTGCTGAAGGTGTGCAATAGTTTTGGAATGAATCCCTGACATAAGTGTGCGATACTTTTGAAATAAACCCTTGCCGTGAGTGTGCAATACTTTTGGAACGAATTATTAGACAAACTGTGCAATACTTTTGAAATGAAATCTTAGCATAAGTGTGCAATACTTTGGAATGGAATGAGTGTTGAATAAACTAGCATAAGTGTGCAATACTTTAATGAAATCGCATAAGTGTGCAATACTTTTGAATAAAGTTGAGTGCAATACTTTTGGAATGAATTAAAAAAAACTGTGCAATACTTTTGAAATGAAATCTTCGCATAAGTGTGCAATACTTTTGAAATGAATTTCTAGCATGAGTGTGCAATACTTTTGGAATAAACCCTAGCCGTAAGTGTGTGTGTACTTTGAAATGTAGTCTTAGCATTAGTGTGCAATACTTCTGGAATAAACCCTTAGTGCAATACTTTTGGAATGGATTATTCGACAAACATTGCAATACTTTAGAGATGAACTCTTGACCTAAGTGTGCAATACTTTTGGAATGAAGTCTCCGCACAAGACTCCCTTTCTCTAAGACGCGAAATCTATTAAAACCGGTGGGACAAGGAAGGAGATAGATAGAGAAAGAGTGACTGAGAGAGAGAGAGAGAGAACACAGCACACAAAACGCGACAAAAAAAATGTGAAATTTCACACGAGATTCCAAAAAGACAAAGTGCACTAAACCCACCACCCTCCCCGCTCTCCCGAATAAATTTTTACTTCTAAACGACGTGAAAGTTTTTTTTTTCTTTCTTTTCTGGTCTTCCACTTCTTCTAAAAGCCTAAATAAAGGAAAAACTTTTACCTACTTCCAAATAAATAAATAAATAAATACCAGTTGCAATAAAACAATTCAGTCACACCCACGAACACCTATAAATAAACAAACTTATCTACGAAAAAGAACATGACAAACAATAAAAATAAATAAAATAATAAATAAAGAGAGAAAGAAAGAAAGAAGAAAGAAAGAAAATCGCGGAATCCATAAAAAAACGTGCCAACGCCACAACTCGACCAACTTCCTTGGGAAAGTGGTTCCAGAAGTAGAGAACAGTCAGCGGTTTCCATGAATGTGAGCCTCCCTCCCCTCCGCCATCCTCGCCCAAAACCACCACCACCGCCACCATTCCTCAATTAATCCCCAGGTGACATAAGACAAATATTCATTTCGAAAATACCGCACACTTTTTCATAAATACTGATCACCAGTAGATTCATTCGAAAGGAATTCGCGTTTGACTGGAGAATTCGTTTCATAAATACTGCACACTTTTGTAAGGGATTAGTTTTACGACTGATGGAATAAGTGGGTATACGTTTCATAAATTTTGCACATCTTTATGAGGAATTCTGGTATGAATGTCGCGTATTTACGCCGTCGTTAAGTTTACGACGTGAATTCTCGTTACGACTGTGCATTACTTTTGAAACGAATTCGAGGTAGAAGTGCTACAAAATTTTTGAGATGGATTCCTTCATTCTGTTGTGTATTACATTGCATACAAGTTGCTACTGAAAGTGTGCAATAATTTTGGAAGAAAGTTTTGGCATAAGTGTGCAATACTTTTGAAATGAATGCCTATCCTTACTGTGCAGTATTTTTGGAATGAAGTCTTAGAATAAGTGTGCAGTGGCTTTGGAATGAAGGTCTAACATGCAATACTTTTTGAAATAGAACTGCTTGCTAGTCTTGACTAAGTGCAACAGTTTTGGAATGAAAGTAACAGTGCAGTACTTTTGGAATAGACTCTTACAATAGGTGTGCAATACTTTTGAAATGAACTCTCGAATCACCTGAGAACTACTTTTGGAATGAATTCTTGGATTAACTGTGCCGTACTTTTGAAATGAATGCCTAGCTTAACTGTGCAATTGTTTTGAAATGAAGTCTTAGCCTAACTACTTTTGAATGCTGAAATAAGTGTGCAATACTTTTGAAATGAATCCTTCGATTAAGTTTCAATAGGTTTGGCAAGCACTAACTGTGCAGTACTTTTGAAGTGAAGTCTTAGCATGAGTGTGCAATACTTTTGGAATAGACTCTTGCAATAAGTGTGCAATACTTTTGAAATGAATTCTTGAATTACCTGAGAACTACTTTTGGAATGAATTCTTGGACTAACTGTGTCGTACTTTTGAAATGAGGTCTTAGCCTAACTGTGCAGTACTTTTGGAATGAAGTCCTGAACTAAGTGTGCAATATTTTTGAAATGAATCCTTCGATCAAGTTTAGGTTTGGAATGAACTCTTGCACTAACTGTACAATACTTTTGAAATGAAGTCTTAGTATAAGTGTGCAATACTTTTGGAATGAATTTCTGGCATGAGTATACAATACTTTCGGAATAGACTCTTGCAATAAATGTGCAATACTTTTGAAATGAATTTTGAAACGAACTACTTCTGGAATGAATTCTTACTAACTGTGACTTTTGAAATGAAATAGGTTTGACATGAATTTTTGGACTAACTGCAGTGTTTTGAAATGAAGTCTTAGCATAAGTGTGCAATACTTTTGAAATGAGTCTATCATACAAACCGAGACCTAATTCTCGAATAAGCTTAATCAACGGAAGTTACATATGACTAAACCCCAGTAACAAAAGAGCCTTTTCGTCACTAATCCACTTTCTTCCTAATCCCGACATAATCCTAATCTGATTTGTTTCGTTTAATGTCTACAGCGCCCGAGATTCAGACGGGGAGGAGAGGGGGCAGGGGGTGGAGGAGAGAGGAAATAAGAAACCATAAATTTAACAAAAAAATCCATAATTATCGAGATTCTTATCGGAGTGTTGTAACCTTGCCAACTCGAGTAATCATCGAGTCATTATTAAAAGGATTCGGTTCTGACTTCTCGGCTTTGGCTTTGATTCGCGCCCCCGATTTCACGAATCAGAGAGAAACCGTGAAGGAAATCGTTTCAATCCAAACTCCACTTCCGGTTTTTCGATTTCTATTTCGTAAACACCCGGATCGGCCCAATCCCCACTTCGACCTGCCAAAAATGAATGTTTGAACCATATCCAAAGACTGAGGTAAAGAAGTTTTGACCGACAAAGAAAAAGTTTCCCACGTTAGCAACGGAAGTACCAGAAATTTAAAAAAAAATGGCGGGAAAACGAATTTCAAGATTTCATTCCTCATTTCCGTTATTGTAATTAAAACAAAAACGTTTTTGTTCATTCTTCCATTTTTCTTTGCCTTATTATAATCAAATTAACAGATGTTGATTAGGTTTTTGAGTAACTGAGTCAATTTGACTCAAAACCAAAACTCAATTTTGTGTTCTTCCCATTTTTTGTTAAGCCATTTTCAAAATACTTTTGATAAATATTGTTATGGCAATTTTCCAAGTCTCAAATTTTGCTTTGTGATTTTGTGCAGAGCAAGATCCTCGTACTCATTTCATAAATATTGCACACTTTTCTGTATCATCCGTTTTTCGCCCTTTTTTGGGGGGTATAACAGGATGCGGGAGGAGGATTCGAACTCACGACCATTTGCCTCAGAGAACTTTAACTACTACACTACTCCTCCCACCCATTTCAAAAATAATGCACACCTAAAAGGAGGGTCAATTTCATAAATGTATGCATATTTCAAAAGTAATGCACACTCTTGAGAGAAATTGGTTAGATAAATATGGCCCACTTTCAACCAACTGATCTCATAATTACTGCACACTTTTAAGAAAAATTAATTTCAAAAATAATGCACACCCGAAAGGAGAGTCAATTTTACAAATTTATGCATATTTCAAAAGTAATGCACACTTTGGTGTATAATCCGTTTCATAAATATTGCACACTTTTACAAGAAATTTATTTCAATAACAATGCTCACTTCATTTAATAATGGCAACAGTCAACAATTCATTTCAAATTCATTTTGTAAGGAACGTACGATCTAAGCAGCACCGTATTTCATAAATAATGCACACTTCTGCGTCTTATCCGTTTCATAAATATTGCACACTTTTACGAGGAATTAATTTCAAAAACAATGCACACCCCAAAAGGAGAGTCAATTTGACAAATGTATTCATATTTTCGTAACATGCTTATTTCAAAAGTATTGCACACTTTTAAGGGAAATTAATTTCCAAAATTTGGCTCGCTTTAACAAATTGATTTCAAAAATAATGCACACTCCATAATTATTTACACAATAAAGAATTCGTTTCAAAATTTTGGACATAACAAACTCAAGTTCATTTTGTAAGTAACGTACGATCTTAACAGTCCCTTATTTCATAAATATTGCACACTTTTACGAGGAATTAATTACAAAAGTAATGCACACCTGAAAGGAGGACTCATTTTGTACAAAATACATCCATTCATGAGATGCTTATTTCAAAAGTAATGCACGCTGAGGAGTTTAATTGTTGAGTAAGATCCGGTAAGTTTTTAGGAGACATTCATTTCGCAAATAAACAATAAATATGAGTCACATTGACTCAGGCCGTAAATTTAAATCAGTCAGAGGATTCGTGTTCATACTCGGGGAGAAAAGGTTTCGTTCGTCAATCTTGACAACTCATTGAAAATTGCTTCGTGACGTCATCCAAATCATGTTATTGTCAAGAGAATTATAGTTTCTACTTTTGTGTGTGCGTCGGTCAAAAGGACAAGACAGGACGAACCACTGGTTCTTGAATGACATTTTAAGGTCGAATTCTAAAAATTGTTTTCTTAATAATTTCCATGACATCCGGTTGTTAAAAATTCGTTTCCGGATGGATGGTCCTTCTCAAGCCTCCCTTCCCACCCTTATTAGGTTTGAATGTATGCAGGTACCAAATACCGAGCTTAGGGGTTACCGTTCGTCATTTAACACCACCTGCGTTTCCCTTTTCTAAAATTCATCTGAGATGAGATCTCAGCCTCCCCAGCCTCTTTCACTCACCAGACAATACCACTTCACCTCGTTTCCATTGCGCAAAAAAAAACAAAACAAAAAAATAAATAAATTCAAAATCGTTGACCCTCTTATCCGCAGCAAAAATTCTTCAGGTACATCAACCACGGCAACATCTAGAAATGCAAATTGCAATCGTGATTAAGGATTTATTCGCATAAGGAAATCGACACGAGGCACCATTTTTATCTCTCCTTTTGCCAATAGCCAACAATCAACAGATAGAAAGACGGACCAGGAGATGGAAGAGAGGAGGAGAGGGAGCTACGTTTCTCATCATTCTTTCTCTCTTTAAATAGAAGAACCAAAATGGATTAAGAAGAGTTATGAAAGAAGCCGCTACCTTGAGTGGATTATCCACTCGCATCTTCCTCCTCCTCCTCCTACTCGGGGGTGTGGACTGTATCGCATACTTTTCTCCTTTCCTTCGTTTACTTTACAATTAATTAAGAGAGAATAATGAATAAATAAATAGTCAGGTCTCAAATGCTTCCTTGTTCTTCTTCTTCTTCTTCTAGTGGTAGAAGTGCTCACCAGCAAATGTATTGAGACTTGTCCGATTCTGTTATCTTTGTGTAAACAAACGCCCATGTGGTTTGGATTTTTCGCCTCTTCCTCATAGCATCGGGTTGATGTCCTCGTTAGAAGACTGGAGAACATTCTGAGAAACCTCATTTATGTGTGACTATCGATCTACAAGGAAACCGCCGGACAGAGAAAACCGAAAGAACAGAGTAAAGAAGGAAACGAAATGGGCCAAGTAAACAGAAATATGGTACCGTACCAAAATCACCAAAAATGGTAACACATTTTAGGGCTCAGTTTATCACAGAAGTTCACCATCTGGGAAAATTGCTGACTAGGTGGATCAGCAAGTAACTCACGTTTTACCAATTCTAAGGATTGAGTATCGCTGAATTGCTAGACCACCAAGACCACCAAGGTATTAAGCGACAGCCAAATTTGGTAGTAGAGATACACTTTGAGTTTAGTGTTGATGGTCATAACTGATGTGATGTACCAATGTATAACAATATATATTCGATAATATATTACAGTATATATCTTAGTTACTTTATGAGAGGTGCTGAGATTCAAAAATAGACAAAAAGGAATAAAAAGCGCCATGACACACTCGCAGAAATGCCAACCTAAAGTATCACAGTCGCGAAAGTTGTTTATTTGATGTCATTTCTACAAGAAATAAAGAAGAGATACGGCAGGTACAGAAGAAAAATGAGGTAAAGAAATACAGAAACAGACACAGAAAGACGGAGAAGCAGACAAAAACTAGACGCTGTATGGGAGGGAGGAAGAGAGCAACATAAACAAAGCTACAGATAAACAGAAACAGCAGAAGAACAGAAAGTGGAGTTGGGCAAAAAATACAGAAACAGGAAATGAATCAAAAACAAGAATCAGTCACAAAAGCAGGAACAAAGGGAAGAAGAAAGAGAAACAGACACAAAATGACAGAGCTTTCTGAAAGACACCCAAAACGGATTCACAAGGTTCGTCACAACTTCAAAGACCCAAAACATTCGTGACACGAGCCTTAAATTATTGATTTCTTGCCAACTGTCCTCACTCAAGGACAATCCAGCCTAAAAACGAAATCAACAATCCTGAAGAATGGTATCATCATCTCCTCAGGCCAATTCTTCGAATCCCTTTGACAGAATTACTGGGTCACAAGAATGAACTCACAAAACCTGAACCGCGCGTTAATCAAACCGTACTCGAAAACGCGTAAAACAAATTCCCTTTCAGATTTTCATATCGGAAAGATGATTCCGATTAGCACGACAACATCGACGTCGAAGAAATTGATGACTATGGAGAAGACAAAAAAGAAAATAAAAGTTTCTAATCCTTTTAAGGGAACCTGGTCTAGACGTATCTAGACGTACCCCCTCACGAAATAAGACAAAAAACGCGTTCTAAACAACTTAAACGTGTGTGGTCTTTGAGTAGGTGTTACACGTCTCAAACCACAAATCCGTCGAGATTTTCTCTCTCGACTGAAATTGATATCCGAAGTTAGGAGAATTCAATCTTCAAGTTACCAAAGTCGAGAAAAAGTAAAAGTAACTTGGTCGACGTATGAAAGGCTATTACGCGGCAAACCAGAAATGTTTATTTAATTTTTTTTTTAGTCTCTCAAGAAAGTGCGAGAGAAAGACAAGAAACCGGGCCCAGGAAAGAAATTGGTGAAAACGTGAATTATCGAAGCCGGCAGTCTTGCGACCATCAACAACAACAAATCCAAAAGAAAAATTTGGCTAAGAAAGATGCGAAACCAAATTTATTTATTGGCGAGTTAACTCCGGTCAAAGTCAAAGTCTGAAAAACCTGTTCGACACCCGAATAGTAAAGGGGCCTCCATTAATTTTGACGGCACCCTCGTACGTGACCTGGTTCGGTGACGAAAATAAAAACTCGTTTTATGAGAGAGAGAGAGAGAAGAATGGTTTGTGTGTATATATCGGATGCCTTGAATTCGAAAACAGAACTGGGTAACCGTTGGCGCTTACACACCTAATTCCAGAGAATCGAATTAGTCAAACACGTGGGTGGGTTTCGTTTATGGAGGAAATAGGCGCCTCTCCTCTCTCCCAACCCTCTGGTTATTGTCAAAACGTGAAAAACTTGTTGGAGGAAATAGTTTCACGTCTACTCTGATTGGTTTGGACTAAATAACTCTTCCAAAATGGGCTTAGTACAAAGCTCCTTTCTTCAACCGGGTAACATAGTTTGGGTTTCTCATCGACAACCCAAGTTGCTAAACTCAACGCTCTCCATCGACTTTGAAAGAATTTTAGTCAGCCAGAAAGTCTCGTGACTATGTTGTATTACTAGAACTGTTGTATTAAATAATCTGCGTAATCAGGTTTATGAGGTACCGTCATGTGCGACTACTGTACCGAAGAACGATCAGACACCCAAACCTATACACCCTGGCGCAATGGGTTTCAAACAAAAAGTTTCAGCAACCCGATCTAGAAGACTAAACACCGAAAACTTCTTCACATACTTTCCACGACATGTATTCTTAACTCAATATATTAATATAATATACACAACATGATACTGAGGGTATATAGAACTGAATGAGATGAAAGAACACCATCCAGAGCTGTTGTGGGTGAGAAACACTAACACACAACCCACCTAAGACAAAGGAAAACTGTTTCTCAGACGTGAGTGTACATATCATTAAGAAAAAAAACTTTCGTGTAAATAGAAATTAGAAAGCTCAAGCCCTCCCCCGCCGCCAAAAAAACATTTTCACACAAAAATTTTCCGCAAATTGAATTTTCCGCCACTTATGAAATTTGCATGTTCAAACACAAACCGCTTGATGAAAGGAGAGGAAATTAAAAACTAACATCTTTCTTTTGTAACCCAAAAGCAAGCGAGTCCATTTCCTCTTTCTGTTCTCTCCTCCTCCACCACCTCCTCCTCTTCTTCTTTCACAAGGTAACAATAAAAGCACTTTCGAGAAAGACGAGGGAAAATACATAAAAAAAATTAATAAAAATAATGAAAAAAGAAGACTCGAGGGAAATCAAAATTTATTCCGCTCCAAATAATCAAGGGAACACCAAGTTCCAGCCTCCAACCTCCAAAAAGAGTTTCCGCGGAATAGGTCTTAAAAACGTTTCAAAAACTTTTCCTGGAGAAAAGCTTCTTTTTGTCAGAAAGGAAAATCTTTTGTGAGAAAACCGCGACCCAAAACTGATTAACTTCCGGTCGTTTTAGCAATCTTTACGACATTTCTTTCTTTAATTCCTTCTCTCTCCCACAACCAACCCCCTCCCTCCAGCCTCCAGACACCCTTCTCTCCTCCATTTTCTTCTTTAATCTAGTCCAGAAGGAAAAAATCTGGAGAAAATCCAAAGACTTGTTCCAGAAGTTTAGAATCGAAAATGTGTGTTCCACTTCGTTTTAACGTGCCGTGAGAATTTCTTTCAATTTTTTTTCCCTCACTTTTCGAATTTCGTTTTAGAAAAATAAAACAAAATGGCGGAAGAGCGTTCAAAATCCGCAACTCTCCTTTTATTATTATAATGGAATCCGTGTCGGAGGTCATGAAAGCCTTTTAAAAACCTCGGTGAACTTGTTTCGAGACGAGTGATAAATATGCCACGGGCCACTCCGAGCGAATTTCTATCAAGAGGAGGATGGAGGAACGGAGGAAGCAGAGGAAGAGGAGGAGGAAGAAGTTTATGTTGTCCGCCTGTCAGGAAATTATGGAAATGGTGCACGACCTCGTTTCCCTCTCGATTTCGTATGAATATCAGGTCGTCGAAATAAGATCCGAGCAGTCGGAATATGTGCGTTGATGTCTATTTTAAAAAAATGTGCAAACTTATGAAACGAGTTACTGCCACACTTGTGAAACTGAATCCGTTAAGACATTGTGCATTATTTATGAAATGAGATCTTTATTAGACAATACTCACAAAACGTTCTCTTCAAGAATTTTATGAATTAAATCATTCATGAAAGAGCGCAACACTTTTAAAAGAATTATTTACAAATGTGTGCAAGATTTTTGAAACCAATTGGTACTAGAGTATGTATACATTATTAATGAGGTCTCCCCAAAAGCGTGCAATAGTTTTGAAAAGAGCTCTTCGGTAATTTATGAAGATTTTCCAGGAAACTGTAGAATAAATGAAATCGTCTGAGGAAGTGTGCAAGATTTATGAAACGAGAAGTCAACGAGGCTGTGCAATAGTTTTGAAATGCATTCTTCATGAAAGTGTTCTAGGCAAAAATAAATGTTTCATACGAGTGTGGGTCATGACTGGGCTTTCTGAAGGGTTGGTCAGAGATGGTTGTTACATTCTGGAGTGTGTCCAGGCTCAGGTTGAATATTTGGGGCCCTTGGGAGTTGGGTACGTAGTCTTCGAGTAGGAGTCTGTACTTTATACAGGATGAGAGCTGAATTTTGGGTTTGGCTCAATCTTGCTCACACTTGGGGGTCACTTTTCGACAATCTATACGAGTAGTTGGGTTAGAATTCAACATCCTACTTCGTCGAACCTGGTTTCCGTTTTGAAAGCGAACCAACCTTAGGATAAAACGTGAGCGAAGATAAAACTCAAAAATTCCAGAACATTTTTCATTTTGAAAACTCCGTTGGATCCGACTCACACGCATCACGCCCCCTCCGAGGCTTTAGGCTACAAGTCAAGCCCTCCGACTTAGGGTCACACACTCGCCTGTCCTCACTTTATTAATGAATTTTTCACACAAACTGACCAGCCTCCATCACTCTTCCCTGTCCAAACTCCTCCACCTCCTCCAAATCCAAAAAATGACTCAACTACTCCCTCAAAACACCAAAAACCTGTCACACATGTCACCACAATCAAACCTGTCAGCACATCCATCATCAACAAAACGACGAACTGGCAACAGCAGGAAAAAATTCCAACCCAATCACTCCAGAACAACTCTTCACCCTCCTACCCCCTCTCCTAAAGCCATAAACTCTTTGGACGCTTTTTTATTAAAGTCTTTTTGAAGAACTCATCGACTCTCGATGGCTGTTAACAATTTTCCCATCTTTCCTTATCAAAAAATAATTTATGTCGACAACAGTTTTTGTTCGTGTTGAAAAGGGAAAGCGTCGAGTGAAAAAGGAAAAAGAGACGGGGGTGGGGGGTGGAAGAAAGATGGAAGGCGATAAAATCGAAAAGGTTTGAACACACAAAAACATATACACAAAAAAAAAATCTTTTCATGTTCTGAAAAATCGAAAACTCTTTCTCCTCTCGCCATCCCCTACAGCGACCTTGCACACGCCACTGCCACCTCCTTTCCTACCCTTTACCACCCAACCTTTCGCTTTTTATAAGAAAAAAAAGGAAAATAAATAAAAAATGGAGGAAAAGAAAGACAAAAGGAAAACATTTAGGCTGGGATTCGACGGGAAACGCCTTGTCAAAATGAATTAGGCAATTTGCGAAACGTCGGATTAAACTGAATTTTTTATTGTGTGGAATTTCGGGAGGGCGGTGGCCGAAAATCCTTCTTCATTATAGTCTTTCTTCTAAATGAATAAGACACTGACTCATAAAATCAAAATCAAAAAGTCTTTTTCTCGAAACCGTCCAACCTAAAGCTGAACCCCGTGTATCTTTCAACCCCCTCTATCTCCACCCCCTCAGGGGTGTCAAACAAACGGTTTGGAACAACGCTCAAAAGACATTTTTTAAAGTTTCACTTTTATTTACTTTGTGTTCTAAGCTGCGACACGGATGAGTAAACATGGGAGAAAGCCTTCAGGTTTACACTTCTGAAGAGGACAACAATAACAACGACAGGGCGGAGGGAAAGATGTGGCTTTAAAACTTGCTCTTCTTTGATTTTTGTCTTGAATTACAAACGGGGTACCTAAAATTAAAAAGACAATGAAAAAGCTCACTTCCGCTTCGTTTCATAACAACCTCATCACCGTTCCTCCACTTCCCTTTAATCAAAAGACTCATTAAACGACTACAAACACACTTGCACACGACTTTATCAACCTTATCCACAGCCTCCTCCCTTTCCCCGAAGACACGTTTCCAAGATTGCGTAATAAGCAAACACATCTCAAAGATTATAGGGAGTCGTTACATCACCATCCGAGTCATCGTTATCATGGAGAGATACGCCGTGACCCCGAAACGCTACACAGTTTCCCCATTAGTCCCACGTGACCGCTTTCCTCTGACGTCTTCCCGTAATTTGTTGACAAGGACTTACCTTGAAATGTCTTCGGTGCTGACGGCGCGAGGAGTTGCCGAATGTAGAGCAGCGACAGAAGAACTTAAATTACGAGATTCTTGGTAAGGTAGAGGTGATCCTTCACTAGCCGACGCTGAAATCATAACGAAATTAAACTGTATCGTCTGTCAAAAGTTTTAGAAGTCTTGAAAGCGTTCAAGAGATACAGCAGAAGCTTGTTTGATGAATTTGAGATAAATCTTAAAATAAATAGATACAGTCAAGTCTCCTTTTATGCGAGAGATAAACGTTTTCAAAATGTCCTTATCAAGTCAAGAATCGCGTTAAAGAAAGACATCAAACTGCAGAGAGACACAGAATTTTCAAATCTTCTCAGAACTTTAAAACTGAATCAACCCAAAGACCACAAACGACTTGTGAGGTAACTAAATAATCTGTCGTCAATTATAAATTAAAAATGTGCAGTATTTATGAAATGAAGGTGTAGTAACAAGGTGGGTTCTACTTAAGAAATAACTTCGCCGTTTATCAGCTACCAAAATGGCCACTACCTCTCCAACGAATGTGTTCATTATTTATGAAACAGAATCTTTGTTTAGAAAAGGAAGCCATCAACTCGTGCATGTGTGCATTATTTATGAAATGAATTTATTAATAAAATGAACGCTGCGAGCAGAACATTTCGCATTCGTTCTGAAACCACTTCTCTGTGAAAAGTGTGCGTTATTTATGAAAAAACAAGTTGAAAATCGTGTATTGTTATACATTTATAATTTGCTAACACAAATTGCTTAAAGTTATAAAATGAATACCTCGCAAAAGTGTGCATTATTTATGGAAAGAGTTCGTTAACAGAGTGAGTACTACCTGTCACAAAAATTTATTAAACAGAACAGAGCACGTTTAGAAAAAGATTGGCAAAAGGAAACTACCCACCACTCACGAATTGAACTCTTTATATACGTGTGCATTATTTATGAAATGAATCGATTAAAGAAACTGAACGTTGTGGGCATCATTAATGAGACAATCATTTTGTGAAAGGGTGCACCAGCTATCAAACAAATTCTCAGTATAAAGTGTGCGTTATTTATGAAAAAACCAGTATAAGTTGAAAATTGTGTATAGTATATATTTATTGTTTAAGTTTTTGATACAATTCCTCATCCTTGGGTATAACAGGAGAGTTGGGTATAACTCCTAAACGTCAGGCATTTTAATCACTGTACCACCGCCATTGTTGGTACAATCAGCCGCTTATGAGTGCATTAGTTATGAAATGATTTCCTCCTAAAAGTGTGCATTATATATGAAACCTGTCCTCTATAGAGTGTGATAAACGAACCACCATCTCTAACATGTGAGACATTTATGAAACTGGATCTCTGATAGCTAGTGCATCATTCATGACATGAAGATCTCAACTGTGCATCAATTATGAAACTAAGCCCCTAAGTTTTTTACATCAGTCTTAATGTGTGCATTACTTTTGAAAAATACATACATAACGAAACTGAGATGAATTGAAATTGTTTTCAAGCATAAATTTTATTCAATAACACAACCGACACAAGAGAAGACCCGACTGTATATGTATCATTCTCTTAGCAAATTCTTTAGTCTGAGAGATTTTCGGTTTGTGAAGTAGACAACCGAAAATTTGGGCGACGTGACCTTGGCCAATACTCACGTGGTAAAGGACTCGATAGAGGAGGTGGAGCTATTAAGCCCGAATCCTGTTTGCCGACTATTAATATCACTCTTTCCTGAGTTGCTTTGAGTGTAGCTACCGCTTCTTCGTGGGTGACGTTTTCCAGATTTTTATCTCCGTGCTGAAAACCGAAAAACCAAATAAATTTTGACTTGAAGAGATGAAATAACTAATCACAAGCTAGAGACTAAAACTTTTCACGCATGCTCACAAGTACATAGACAAAAATAAATGAAATTAGTTTAGTTAACTTCGGAATTAGTTTAACTAAAGGAAAATCGGATTTTTCTTGGAGTTAGATAAGAGAAAATTCTCCAGCTACATGTTCGATAATTAACTTAGACTTCAATTTTACACAAAAACTTTTTCTCTTCTTCCACTCCGGAAGAGGAAAACTAACCGGAGTTCTGACCGCCACCAGTTTATCTCCGACAAGAAGCCGTCCGTCCATCTGAGCAGCTCCACCATCCATGATTTTCGTCACGTAAATCCCATTGTCTCCGGGTATGTGTTGATTTCCGATTCCTCCGGCGATGCTGAAACCTAACCCTGTCGCTCCTTTATGTAACTCTATCTCAACAAGCCTTAAATTGTTGGAACTTCTCTTTCTTCTTATGTACTGTAAGACAAGAGAGGAATTAGTTTCGACCACGAGGGGATGTGACAAACTAATTACCAAAATCATAATTACCAATCTAACTTGGTTTCCGGCTCTCTTGAGAGCATCGACAGCGGTTGCGTGAGGCACATCGACCACGGAGATGTCGTTCACTTGAATGATCGTATCGTTAACCCGTAGGCGTCCATCGGCAGCAGCCGCTCCTCCCGATATCAGTTTAGTTATGTAAATGCCAGAATCATCGCCGATGTGAGGATTGTCCGTGCCTCCTGCGATGCTGAAACCGAGTCCGGCATTACCGCGTTCGAGAACAATTTCTTCGTATTCCCAATCGTCATCGCCATTCACCTGTAAGTAGACAAATAAGGGAAAGTTAACGTCAGTTCCGGCATCGCAAAATTCACCGGAAATGGTTAGTTTTATCTACTCCTCCCTATCTACCGCGTTCAAATATCTTCAGACTTCACCCCAAAGCCTCGAGGAGGGTTTCAAGAGTGACTGACGCTTTGTCAAGTAAGAAGGCAAACCTCCCTCCGTTTTGATCGATTACAGCCCATCACGGGAAACTTTAAAGCTTTCAAATTCAGGTCCGAAACATCTTGAACCCGAAATTTTTATACCCCCTCTCCCAACGTCCTTCTGTTAACCCGACTCGTGATTTATTATTATTATCGTCATCATCATCAACGGCAGTCCTGGCTTAATGAAAGCTTTTCCCCACTCTCTATGTAATGTAAGAGAAGTAAAAAAAAAGGTTCTACATCATCCTTTCGCTAGCCTTCCTCCCTCTCCCACCACCACCACCTCCTCCTCCTCACCAAAGCCTTTTGGATGAAACACTCGGATTACAAGAATAATTTTTAAACGGATTATTTTTTTCTAATTTTATTAAATTTTTGAGTAAACAATTTCTCGTGGTAAGCAATGGCTCCCATGGGTCTTAGCCCCCCGCCGCTGCTCCCGCCTACCCTCTACACCCCCCCAACCCGTCGTTTTTAATTAATTTCTTCGTGTTAATATTAAAAACCAGTTCCTGACCCCCAAAACCAGAAACAAAAAATTTTTCTGCCCCCAAGCCCGATGATGAAACAGTTAGGTATGTCGTCGTGAGACTATGTGACGTAAGTAGGTCGACATATTGTAATCAACTCGAAAGCTCTCTGAAGGAGAAAAAAGGTCACGTGAATCTGTTTTACGTCTTCGTTCGCTTTTCACCTTTTAAACTGTAATTCACGGAAATAATGATGAGAGAGAGCTTTCGGAAAACCCCAACCTCCCATCTGTGAAGAAGAGCTTTTCGATTGGATTCTTTCAACCCTCCACAGCATCCCTGCCACCCCCCCATCTTATCTTTAATCTAAGTAATTGTTTTTATCTACGTCATTCGACTTCAACGAATCAATCAAACGGATGTCTAGGATTCTGTACTCACGTGTTTGTTATCACCAGCCGACAGGAGAGGTGTGTGAGCCTGAAACCAAACAAAAAAAAACAGGAAATTAGTTTCTGATCTGAGGATGTGTTTGTGTTTCTCGGTTTCTGTTAATCTCGAACCCATCTCTCGTCCTTTTTGGTTTTGATAACCCCTCACTCCTGACTAACTATCCATCTCTCAGCATTTTTCTTTCTATCGCATAGAACTCTCTACCCTGCTTCCCGTCTACCGTCCTTTTTGTCATCACCTTTCGCTGTTTCTATCTATTTCTTTTCATCTATTATTTGGTCTAAAATCCAACCTTTTTCACTCGTCCTTTTTCCTTTAACTCTTTCACCGAAACCCATACACCAAACTTTACAATTAATTACAAAACCCATTTCCAACAGAACCTGAGCTTTTTACCACTTTGTCTTCAAGCTTTTTGTACTTGGAAAAGTAACAAAACCTTTTCTAAAGAAAAATTTAAGCAAAAAAAAGGTTTTGGCGAGAAAAAAGGCTGAAACGAGGCGAAAAAAAGGGGTCGAAAATAGATAAAAGATTACCAAGGTAGCGAGATAGAGTGTGTATGTGGAAAGTGTTTTTTGTATGTATGCGATAACGGCGCACAAAAGAAAGTAAATCGAATTAATGAATTCTAAAAAAAGGTTGAAAAAAAAAAAGGTTTGCGGCTCTGTGCCTTGATAAAAATAATCGCCGCATTGTATACGATTTATCCTTTGAACAAAGGAAAATATAACTCTGGCTAACCTCACCCAACGGGAATTAAAAACATAAGGCCACCCCCACACTCCGTCTCCATCTCGGGGGGAGGAATTGCTGGAAGGTAGGCCGATTTATCCTTTTGGGAAAGCTGAAAAGGCTCCACCTAAAGAGAAACCGAAAAAAAAAGGCGGAGACGAATTTCAGTGAACCTCTTTCAACGCGTTTTTCTCTTCCACGGAAACTCACACACAAAAAGATTATACTGATATTTATATCCTTTTCTTGAATCGATTAATACTATTCGCGGGGTGGGAGTGGGGGGGAGAACCACGGAAAAACTTTTCTAAAACTTTCGGGACTTTCACCTCTGTTGACAAATCGTGTTGCACGTCGTTATTACTGACAAAACTCCTTAGCAACTAACGACCTCTGCCCTTTCCTGTTGGTTCCACCGGTTCTTGTCATGATTTATGTTTCCACCTCCCCAACCAAATTAAGTCGTTTCGAAGGAAACCGACGGTTTCCCTTAACCGACTCCAAATGAATTTATCGGTTTTGATGAACTGAAGGAAATCGAATTTGAAAATCGTTAGACGCAGATGTTACCAAAATTCATTTTCGCTGATTGATGAATCGATTGTGACACGAAGGAAAGGAACTGCCTCCTTCTTCTTACCCCCCAACCTCCCCACTAACACCACCACCACCCCATCATAGCTATTCAAACCGGAGGAGATAAAAACCGCGAGTGTGGGCCATAAAACCCACGCCAGTGGGATAATGGTCCCATCAATTTTCACCGCCTTCGATATGGTCAACTTTGAGCAAGTCCTTTATCGGCCATTTTTTTGGGGGGGAAGGGGAGGTTTACAACCCTTGTCGTGTGTTTATCATAAATACCGAAATGATGATTTCATTTCCGGTTTTCTTTTTCGGGTGGGAAATGATAGATAACTCCTGTGACACGATTTTTGGGTTCAACTCCGCAAAGTTTCTTTCTAACTCGAGTTAAGTGTTTCGCAATCCGGTTTCGAATTTGACGAAACTGCGGTTTTCAGGTTTTAGAAAGTTTCTCGTTTTACCACCATGGAAAGGCCCTTAAGGCGGGTAAACTTTCCCCGATTTCCACTCACTCGCTTACTCTCTTTCAAATGACAAACTTTTGATTTCCCTTCATTATGTGTGAACTTTTCACAACTTCTCACTCATTCCCTCCGCCATATTTACTTTGTGTTCGGTCTTGAGGGAATACAATCAAAGGAAACGGAAGAACAAGAAAAGGGAACGAAGACAAAGCTCACCCACAGATGAACGTTTTTCCAAAATTTTTGAAGATTTAGGTTTGAGCCCTAAGCAAGACATAAAAACAAAGACTGAATATGAATTTCAAAAGTAATGCACACTTTCATATACGATCTAACTCAAAAATATCATGAAGATTTTTAGTCGAATTATAAATAAGTTCCGATGCAATTTTTGAAAATGGCTCACCGTTTGGTGAACGAGTCGTTTCGTAAGTGATGCACGGTACCAATCAAGTAACCATGTTCTTTTAGATACATTTTTTTTATTAAGAATGTGCAGTACTTTTGAAATGAACTCTTCCTTTAGGTGTTTTAAGCAGAATAAATACATTCACGGAAAACTGGACAACCAGAAAAAGGAGATGAACACTACACCTACTACAAACATTTTTGGAAGAATTTAGTTTGAGCCCTAAGCGAAACTATGAAAACAAAAAACTAAGATTGAATATTAATTTCAAAAGTAATGCACATTTCATATACAATCCAATTCAAAAATATTGCACACTCGAATGGAGGATTGATTTCATAAAGACTGCACGCATTTTTACTAATTTTGAATTAATCCAAAAATGACCAACAAGCTCCTAGAGCTGTGCATTATTTTGAAATTAAATCCGCTTGTAAGTGCATTACTTTTGAAAATACTCACCCCAAAAATGGGTTTAAAAATCAGGCAGTGTTTTATGACTCAGCACAATAAAAATCCCTCAAACAACTTTAAAAGTGACAACTTATAAAAACAAAAGAAAAAGTTGAATATGTAATAATACTCATTTCAAAAGTAATGCACACTTTCATATACAATCCAATTCAAAAATATTGCACACTCGAATGTAGAATGAGTTTCATCCAAAACTGCACCACGTTTACTTGTCCTGAATTAATCCAAAAGTGACCACCAAGTTCTTACAACTGTGCATTACTTTAGACAAAAAATCTGCTTGCAAGTGTGCATTACTTTTGAAAAATACCCTAAAAATGTTTTTTGACCCGGCGCAACAAATAATACAAGTAATAATACTTTCAGAAGTAATGCACACTTCTGAATACAATCCAATTCAAAAATATTGTACACTCGAATGGAGACTCGACTTCATAAATACTGCGTGTTTACCTAAAGTTGTGTATCAATTTTTTAAATAAAAACTGCTTGCAAGTGTGCAATATTTTTGAAAAACAGTCACTGAAATGTCTACTTTAAAAATAGGAAGTATTTTATGGCTCATTCTAATAGAAATTCTTTAGAAGGAGGGTTTCCTTGTGGTTTTCGGTTTATACATGTCCTTAGCGAATTAGAATAATTTTTGTCTTCAAAATGGCGGTTAAAAGTTTTCGATGACATTATGGAACAGTTTATCTATCCGAATGTGTTTCTCTGTTTTAATCAGCAATGACGCGCGCCTTAAAAATTGTTTTTCTGCTGTCGTACTTAAATAGGTTTCCGTGTTCCTTTTCTAGACATCTCGTAAGAACTAGCGAGGATTTTGGTCCGTATTCCTTCCGTGAGTTTCATCAACTCCGCGTTATCAACTTTAATTAAAACGTTAGGAGTACGTGGGAAAGCGTGGAAAATTGCATTTCCTTCCGGATTATTAAAATTTCATTTAATTTGGACAACTTTTAATTAAACCGAGAACGAACGGAAAAGAAGAAGAAGAAGGGAAAAAGTTTTTGAAAAATGTTCTGTTGCTGATGGAACTTTTGTGAAACAGTTGCGGCGGGAGAGGAGGGAACAGTAAGATGGTGGACGGAAGAGAGAAGAGAAACACGAATTAGGTTATTGGGTGGAAGCTGGACTGCTTATCGACTGCTTATCTTGAATTATTTTGGTTTACAGACATTTTTGTAAAAGGCTCCTTCTCTACCCTCTCTTCTGGGCTTTGAATTTCAAAAGTAATGCACAACTGTAAGATGAACTTGACCATTTTTGAATTTACTCAAAGTCAGTAAACATTCGTGCAGTTTTGGATGAAATCCATTCTCCGTTCGAGTGTGCAATATTTTTGAATTGGATTGTATATGAAAGTGTGCATTACTTTTGAAATGAGTATTAATTACATATTCTTCTTTTTGTGTTTTTATAGTTGTCACTTTTAAAGTTTTTTGAGGATTTTTATTACGCCGAGTCACAAAACACTTCCTGAGTTTTTAAACCCATTTTTAGGGTGAGTATTTTTCAAAAGTAATGCACACTTACAAGCGGACTTTATTTCAAAAATAATGCACAGCTCTAGGAGCTTGTTGGTCATTTTTGGATCAATTCAAAATTAGTAAAAATGCGTGCAGTCTTTATGAAATCAATCCTCCATTCGAGTGTGCAATATTTTTGAATTGGATTGTATATAAAGTGTGCATTACTTTTGAAATTAATATTCAATCTTAGTTTTTTGTTTTTATAGTCTAGCTTAGGGCTCAAACCTAAATTCTTCCAAAAAATGTTCGTCAGTAGGTGGTGTAGGTGTTCATCTCCTTTTTCTGGTTGTCCAGTTTTCCGTGAATGTATTTATTCTGCTTAAAACACCTAAAGGAAGAGTTCATTTCAAAAGTACTGCACATTCTTAATAAAAAAAATGTATCTAAAAGAACATGGTTACTTGATTGGTACCGTGCATCACTTACGAAACGACTCGTTCACCAAACGGTGAGCCATTTTCAAAAATTGCATCGGAACTTATTTATAATTCGACTAAAAAAATTCCCAGGATTTTCTCCTTCGGGAAATCCTCCGCAAAACCGTTTCTCCTTCTCCTAACCGCCTCCACTCACATCTCAAAGTGGTAAAAGCCTAGAGAGGAAGACCTTTGGAAACCCGCCGAGGAATTCTTCTTCGAACCATCGCGGTAAAGGACCTTTGTGGAGTTGAAAAGTCCTAAAGAAGCAAGTTGCTCCTTAGCCATCGCCATTTTGATACGACCGTGACGTCATTTGGTTCCTAACAAAATTTTTTTTTTATGTAGGTGGATGCTCTTGTTTACTTATTTCTATTTTCGTGACTCGTTTCCCGTTGTAATGATTCGGAACGGAGCCTTGAGGGCTTAAGAAAACTCTTTTCGTCTTGGAATACTGGAGGCTGGAGCTGGAGCTGGAGGCGGGGGAGGCGAAAAACCATTTCATGGATTAAGGACGAAATAAATTTCGAGATTAAAAAAAAATAAAAGAAAAATCTGTTCCGTTTCCGTTTCCTCTTTTCTATTTATTTTGTCTGGAGGGGGTAAATTGGGTGCTTTTGTACAGTTTCGGGAGCTTTGTGAGAGCTTTTATTTGTTCCTTTGATTCGTCCTTGTGTTTTTGAGTTTGTTCTTGAGCTGACTAGTCACACATTAAACCTACAATTTTCGGTTTTCGTGAACACAACCTAACCCAAAAGTTATGGCGGTTTAACGTTTTCTGACTCATCACCAACAGCAAAGTTTTGAGTTGTCTCCTAAACAAATTTCTAGGTTACATCACCTTTTTTTCGATTTCTGTTGTTTTCTTATTGTTTCTCGAGAAGTTTAGTGTTAACCCACCTGGATATGTTCTAGTTAACCCATAAATGGAAGCACGATACAACACGTAGTCCACTTCAGGCTAAGGTCTTTCAGGAGCACACCAACAGCAACATCTCCGCTCAAGATTCTCAGATTTAGGTTGTTCAAAAACCCAAAATCTTAACCCAACCCATAACCTTCTCCCTACTCTCCTCTCCAATTCTAAATCACCAAATTCTAGAAAAATCAAAATTTTCTTTCCCAACAGCTTTCACTCCCTAAGTAATCAATAAATCAAAGGAACCTAATCGAAGGCTACATTTCCATTTCTCTTTTCCAATTAACAAGACAAAAAATTATTTTCCGACAAATTTGATTGATGATTACTACAAACACCGACCAAGGCCAGAAGACGTGACAGAGAGGAGGAGGAGGTAGAGGAAGAGAAAGAAGACAGTAAATTGAAAAAGCCGAGGGAGCCATTCAAAATGAAAAACCAAAATGAAATACGAGCCACGTTCTTCGGACGGTACGCCGTTATTTATAGTGCGACCTGCATCCTGTGTCTCGCCCTTTAAGTTCCTCCGGATGATGGGTCATCAATTTTGAGTTTCCCCGGGGTTACCGCCTACCACTTACAACCTTTCTCCAAAACCACAGTTTCTTTTCTTCTGTTTTCGAGTCGAGGATTTCTTTTTAAGATCCTCTCTAATTTCCTCTTTCCCTTCAAAAGACAGGAAACGAAGAACCAGAACTTCTTCCTCTCAAAAACAAAAAAAAAATTTTTTTTAAATCCTTTTACCCAAATTGGCCAAAAGTCAGACTCGTTTAAGACTAAAAGAGAAATTAACTTCATCGGAAATTCTTTTTTAAAAACAAAAAAGCTCGAAAGCTCTGGAAAGTTTTAATAAAAATGATTTTACTCTTAGAATTCTTGTTTCGGTCTTTGTTTGGTATTGAGGGTGTTGATAGTCACAATACTGTCGAAAGAAGTGGGAGGTGAATGATGATACTCGGTAGCGTTGTTTTTGGTTTTATTTTTCCTTCTGTTGAGGATTTGGCAACACTGTCAAGAATAATGCTACAGCGTGTGTTAATTAAAGGAATAGTTTTAGAGCAAAGTAGTTGTCTTCTGGTTTCATATTGCTTAATATTGTTGTGGGATCTTGAAAACCTTTCGACAGAGCTTCGAATTCATCAACAGCAGCATCCAAAGTTTTAGTTGTGTGGACTTTTAGGAAATAAATTGATTTCATAGTTCTGAGTCTTTTGAGCTCTGTTAACCCACCTCAACACAGGAGAGTTAACCTAACACATAAACCATAACCCACAACAGGAAGCAAAACATAACCCATCACCTCTTCAACTTCTGGCTTTATACGACTCCCTCCCTAAGTCCTTCGGGTCTGTATTATCAAAAAAGGGCTCGAAACAAACCAACAGCAACACCTCAACCTAAGATCCAAATTTAGGTTATTCAAGAACCTAAACCATAACCCATAACAGGGAGCAAAACATAACCCATCACCTCAACTTCTGGCTTTATCTACCCCAAGCCCTTCGGGTCTTTATTATCAAAAAAAGGGCTTGAAACACAACAACAGCAGCACCCCAGCTCAAAACTTGAATTTTGGGTTATTTAAGACCCTAAAACCCATGACGTAACCCAACTCACGACTCCCCAAATGCGTTTAAAGCAGGCGGTGAACCAATTCAGTAAATAAACGATTCCAAAGTTAGTGGATCCATCAGTTAAATGAAAACCTTTTCTCCGCCATTTTGAACTTTTTTACAACTTCGATCAAGGCTAGAGCTTTCTATTGAATCCAAGTTAACTATTTTAACGACCTTTTTCCAGTTTCCCTCTCTCGAAAACCTTCCAAAACCTTTCTGTTAATTTCTTAAGTCGATACTTAAAAACGGGTGTTGCTGTCACGAGAAGAAAATTTTCTTCCAGTAAAATATGACCGGAAAGAAGAAGAAAAGAGAGAGGGTGGGTGGGAGAGAGGAGGAAAATGGGCCTACAAAAAATGGCAATAAAAACTCTTTAAACAAAAAAAAATTTTTTTTTCTTGTTTATGTTCTTGTTTACAATATTTCTTTTGCGAAAATTTAAACAAACTCAAAAGTCTTTTATTTAAAAAAAAATTTTTTTTCATAAATCTTTGAGGAGCCATTTTCTTTTTTATCGTAGTTGGAAGGTTGCTCAGTGTAGATGGCAAAAAGATTTTTCTTTCAGTTGGCGAATGAAAACTTTTAACAAATTAATTTTCTCCATCTTTTAAATGAATTGTCGAAGTGAGGAAAAGTTTCGAATCTTTTGAGAAAGTTTTTCCGGTTTTAGTTTTTGGAAATTTTCAAATAATTTACATCTGAAATCTGTCGATAACTCCCTCATCTTATTTTTAAGCAAAGAGGATTAGAAACAAAAACTGAGAAAGATAAACATCAAAAAGGAAAATATTATGTAACTGACAAAGTGATAAAACGTCCAAAGAAAACCAGAAAGCACAAAACTGGAGAATACAAAGCCATAGATACAGGAAATCAAAACTGAGAGGTAGTAGAAGTAAAAACACTCGAGAGAAGAAAAAAAGAGGGAAAGAGAAACAAATAGACAACAGGAAAAAGAAGAGATAGGCACTACAAAAGAAAAAGGAAAAGTAGATGCAAAATACAGTAAGAAAAGGTTAGAAACAGATAGAAACGACGAAAGGATAGAAAATAGAAACCCAGAGGTAAAAGAAACCAAAAGATAGAGGCAGGAGAAGTAAAAAACACAAAAGGAAAGTAAGAAAACTTGAGAATAGAAAGAAAAGAGAAATAGATTGATACAGAGTGGACAAAAAGAGAGACACATAAACAAGAGGAAAGAAAGAGATAAGTAGGAAGAGTATGAAAAAGAAAACAGATAACGAGATAAGCAAACATCTAGAAAATATGAACAGAAAGAAAGGGAAGGAAAGAGAGATAAAAGAAAAGGCAGGATAGAAAGAAATAGAAAATAAAGCGAGGGAGAAAGAAAGAAAAGACGAAAAAACATAGTCAAAGGAAGATAGATAAAGATAAAGAGAAGAGAAAGAGAGAGACAGCGAGAGAATGACAATACAGAAAGAGGAGTTACATACAAAAATGACTTCTCGGTAAAAGTGTGCATTATTTATGAAATGAAGACTTCATTCTAATGAGTGATACTTTTGAAAGGAATCTTACGTAAAAGTGTGCAATATTTATGGAAGAAGTAAGAGAAGGAAGAACAATAGACAGAAAGAAAGATTAAACACTGAGAGGGGGTATGGAATTTAGGCAGATGTGACTAAAATGAGAAGAAAAAAGGTCCGGAAATTCTAGAAATTCCTGTTGGAAGTTTGCAGGAGAGGAAATGATTCAAGCTGTACGGTTCTAACCCCAAAACAGCAATTTCGAACCTGAATAGAGAGCCACGTTTTCGTAACCAACAGAAAGATGCATTTTAACATCTTGTCTCGTGTCTCTAATAAATTTTCGACAGAACAAATCCAAATTTTGGGTTCGTGTTTCAAAATGTTACAGTGTTCCTCCCAACATGATTCCTTTACAAACAAAACTTTCCAAAAAAGTTTCATATCCGAAAGAGTTTTTACCCAAAACCCCCATTTTAAAAAATGTCCGTCATTTTTTCTACCCCCCCCTTCATCCCCTATTCCTCTCCTCCACCTCCTCACAGAAATTGTATAAAAATTGATGGAAAAGCCCGTTACAAGCCGGAAATAAAAAAAAATTTCGCATCCGGATATAAATCATCATTTGATCGACTAATGTTTTTCTGATTGGAGCTAAACTTGGGGAGGCCTCTCATTTCCCACAGCCTTTCCGAAAAACTTTTAAATGTTTCCCCGACCTTCTCCCACACACCCCCCGCCTTCTCTTAGCTTCCGTACGCACTGCCTCCTTAGATTTACGCCCCATTTTTAACATTGATTTATCGGGAAAACCGTCCAAATTTATCTTTCTTTTCCTCTTGCACCTGACTCTGACGCATTAATTCGGAAGACGTGAATGTGTAAGACCTCGAGACCGAATCCGTGAAAAATATTTCCAAGTTCCCCCGCCCGCCCCCCCTCTCCTCCATCTTTCTCTCTTCCTCGCTGTTTGATTAATGAAGCTGAAAGAATTCAAAGAGATCTTCGAGATGCCCATGAGAATATTAAAATTCAAATGAAATGACGTGGAAGGCTCTTCCCGCGAATGTTCTCCTCTTAGCCGGGAGTTTCACGGAAAGTTCAGCTGGGCCTTTGCCTCCCCAATTTGGCTCACTCTCAGTCGAGAGAGTAATACCATCAAATTTAGTGAGGTGGAAAAGGGTCACGTGACTCTCTAAACCTAAAAATCTGTCTAACATCCTTTAAGTTAGTAAACTTATCTGTAAACAAACACTCTGGTATAACAAACTTATGTAAGAAGTGTGCATTATTTATGAAATAAGCTAAAAACGAATAAACTCAAACACTTCACTGTAGACGACTATTAACCACTAGGAATACACACCCACGCTAAAAGGATCACGTCACTTAACTGACACTACCAGCCTAGCGTGGGCCAAACTCAAATTTTATTATCGAAAACTTCATTCCAGTGAGGGTACAAGCCCTCGAGCTTTCTAACAGCCCGTAAACAGGCACCAGCTTTAATCCAATCGTGTGTCTAAACGACACCCTGAGCATGAATATGATTAAGTCGCGAGGAGAGAACCACTCCATCGGGAAACCTCCTTTTCCGTTTACCCATCCAGGCATTCATTAATCCGCTCTCAAAATCCGACCTCATTGAATTTCGGTTAGTGTCATACACCCCCCCACCTCCACCCCTAAAGTCTTTTCTAAGACTTCCCGCTCATCCTCGTGAAGCCTTTCCAACCGTATGAGAAGTCATAGATGCGATGATTATCAAAATCCACAACGACAGGTGCGTAGTAGTTTACGTGTCAACGATCTTCACCAAACCCCCCTGACATCCTCTTCCATCCTTCGAGAGCTTTCGACGGCGGGGGAGGGAGGAAGGGGGGATGAAAGAAATTTGTCTTTATAGAAATTCGCTTAGCCATCTTTATCCCAACCAGAATGGAAATGACTTCACAAGGAAAAGACCGATTTTGAAAAGAACCTTTCGTTTCATTCATTCATTCATTCCTCTTAATTCTTTCGTTTCACGTCATTAGAATGAATTAAATATAACTCTACCACCCCCACCCCCACCCCCCAATCTACTCTCATACCCCGAAGCACAAAAACGAAAATTGTATTCTAACAAATTATTTCGTTTTTGAACAAAGCTCCACCGCTGTTTTCGACATCCCACCACCACCACCACCAGCCCAGATTCTCAGATTTCTCATTTCGAAAACAGTAGAGAAACTAGAGGTTAGAGGCTGGGGCGGGGGTAGATAAAAGCGAAACAAAATCCAAAATCCATAATTCTGATCCAACTTTCTAATTAATTAAAACATAACACCGACAGCACAAAGAAGGGAAAAAAATCGATACACAATTAAGGAAAAGATAATAATAATAATAATTAATTTAGGGGATAACCTACCCCCGACCTGCAGCACTCATCCTTCCCCTCTCCCGGTACTTTCAAAATACGTAAAATCCTCCCTTCAAAATCCCATTTAAGCTTTTGGCGTTCAATTTATTTATTAAAGAAAAAAAATTTAATAAATTAATTTTTTAAAAGCTTTCGAAACTATCTACAAAAGGCTTTAAAAATGAAGAGGGGGGAGGGTGTTTACATTAATGTCAGCTAAATAAAAAGCTTTTTTTTTCACCTTTCACCCCCCAGCAGTCACTTCTCTGTGCTTACCCCCCGCTGCCCACCTTTTCATTTTGCTGATTGTGAGTTTGTGTCACCTGCACGAGAGTCGGGATGAAAATTTTTATAAATAAATTCAGCTTAACAGATTTTAATAATGTTGCTGATTTTTTTTCTGTAGGGGGTGAGAGGGGGTTGGAAAAATAAAAAGCACCGAAATCGTTTTTATTAAGGTCAGCGTGATGTTTAGCTTTTTGTTTTGTTTTTATTAGAAAGCTTATTTCTGTCGTTCGAGTTTTCTTTTGTTTAAATAAATAAGACCCCAAAAATTTTTAATAAAACCGGGAGGTGGTAGTGTGTGAGGGGGGAGGGCAAAACCCAATTTTCGAGCTGTCGTTTGATTCAAAAGCTCCCGGCGGAAAAGCTTCAAGGTTAACCCCGCCCCGGGTTGGATTATGTAAAAGCTCTAACGTATCGTTTAAAACCGATCGGAAAACAAGTGACCGTCGATAAATTTTATTTTATTTCCCACATAGGTTATGTAAATATTCGAAATTCTGTCTGCTGCCATCATTTTAGCTGACGTTCAGGGACACCTGAGACCATTCCCCGAATGACATTCCCTTTTCCGTCAGCTATACAATTCCAAAAACCTCGCGGAGTTTCCATTTTGAAACTCTTCCGAGAACACATTTTTCCTATTATTTCGATGACTGCACCCATTTGTAGAAATTCAGAGAATCTCTGCCCATCCTTCTTCGTTCTATTATCAGGTACGTTTGGAAACCTTGAAGCTCTCCCTTCCGTGCGACAAACTCGTGTGTGAAGGTATTTCGTGGTCGTGGAATTCAATAATTAACCGAGCACGCCATCACCATGTCGTCATACGTTTGTTTTAAGAAATTGCTTTCATTCATGCACGCATACACGTGATAGTATTTTTAGACGAACCCAATTCGAAGCATCTTACACCGGATTCATTTGTAGAACCTCCTCCTTCCCCCCCGTCCCCGCAAATCGTAATCCCCAACAGCAGTGAACAAAATTTATCAGAATGATACCAACGCAAGACTGTGCTTTATTAAGAAAGAAAGCATTTCCCACAAAGCTGCGATATCTTTGAAATGGATTCTTCAGAAAAGTGTGCAGTATTTTTGAAAGAAAGTCCGAGCAAGTGCGCACTAGCTTCGGCACTGAATGAAAGGGGAGGTAAAATGGCGGAAAGGAGAGAAGCAGAGACCAATACACAACTCGGTGAAATTGAAACGAAAGCTTTCGATTAAAGTATGAATACCACAACGCTTCTGTAAGGGTGTGTGCAATATTTTTGAAACGAAATTTATTGTGAGAGTGTATTATTAACAACTGTGCAATATTTATGAAAGATAGCTTTGGACAAGTTCACACCTTCTATTAAATAAACTCTTAGTAAACTCGAAGTATTTATAAGCTGCGGACACACGTCTGAATTGATTTCTCGACAGCAATGATAACGACGTAGAAGTGTGCAATATTTATGAAATGACATATACGGGGTGTATAATGTTTTTAAAACTCATTCTCGACAGCGGAGTGCTAAATTCGACATTTTTATATTCTAAATGAGACAAGAGTGTGCATTATTTATGAAGGAAAGCATTTCCCACAAAGCTGCAGTATCTTTGAAATGGATTCTTCGGAAAATTGTGCAGTATTTTTGAAAGAACGTAGAGCAAGTGTGCACTGTGTACAAAATGAAATTTTTTTGAAGTCGAAGAATTTTTAAGGTACGAAACAGTTGTAAAATGAATTTCAACAGCACTGAGCACGATTTCCTGGAATGATAACGATCTAATAGTGTGCAATATTTATGAAATAACAAATACGCGAGGGTATGTTATTTTTAAACCGATTCTCGACAGCAGTGTGTCAAATTTGAAATTTGTTCCTTATAGTACACGAGACATATGAGTCAAACTGTTCAATATTACTCAGATGGGTTCAACTTAAAATTGTGCAGGACTTTTGAAATATATTCCTCACAAAACCGTTCATCATTCGTGGAAGAAAACATTTGTAAAGATATTCAATAAGTCTGAATTGAATTCTTTACAAATGTGTGCAGTATTTTTGAAATAAGTCATAGATGTCCACACTGACAATCAAAAGTTTAAAAATTAAAAAAACAATTTAACGTCAGCCATTTTGAAATCTGTTAAAGTGTGCAATACATTTGAAATATACTCCCCAAAAAACTGTGCACTATTTATGAAAGAAATCATTTCCCAAAAAGATGCAACATCTTCAAAATGGATTCTTTACAACAGTAAAAACATGTCACGTGAATGTGACGACACACAAAATGATTTAAATAGAAAAGACGCGATGGAAAAACGTTTCTCCTCCCAAAACCCTTCCTCCCACAGCCTCCTTCGCAATCTCTCCGGGAATACATCTGTAACAGAGCCCCCAACCTCTCTCTCCCAATTAAATGCAAATTTATTTTAACACAAACATAACATTTATAACTCGCCGACATTCCAGCAGCATTCGGGGGGATCTAACAATAGCAAAACCAATTCCCAACCCTCCACCCTCGCCGTTATACTGATAATAATATTAATACCATCGTTTTTCGCTAATAGTAAACATGATCTTTTACATCTCCGCCCATATCATCTCTCTCTCTCTCTCTAAATAGAGCTTTCGAGCTTTGGCCTGCCTCTTCCTTTTCAAAAAGGGATTCTCCAGTGTCGCATAAAACAAGTTGAATATGTCGTTTGTTAAAAGGGAAGAGGAAAATGGCGGTCTTTACAGCGAAATTGGATTTTGTCTAACGACCGGTTTCTATTTTATTGTTTTCTCTTAATTTTATTTATATATTTCGAGTTATACTATCAATACTTCCGTCCCGAGTGTGTTGCTATATATTTGGGACTGAGGTTTGGTAGAACAAAATGGATTCAATAACGTGTACCTGTAGAATAAGTTTGTTGGTGTATAACAAAGAAATTGTTACGTATTCTATATATCTTTGTGTATAATTATTATATTTCCGGTAACTACTAAAATCATCTACTTCGAAGGTTCGGCACTGTCCTACTGTATTGTACTTGAATTATACGGGGTCAAGGAATGGGCGCAGAGCTTCGTAGACACAAACAACAGCTCCAACATGAACACAATACTGTAACTGTTACTGTTTGAAACTACTCGGGACAGTTTGTAGACTTATAGTCATGCAACCTTACATTTATACTCCTGTATTGTATGCTGATGTTGATCTTGTGTGTATCCGTCTACTTTGTGTCTGTGGTTTGAAACAGTATAAGCGGTAGTTCACCTCCAAGCTTCTAAAATTCGTTTTAAAGTATACCACTCAACCGTGAAAGTCTTTTAAATATAAAACTGTCCTTCTGTATGTGTATAAAACTAATTTTTTAAGTATAAAATATTTGGTGGTGGTTATAATCCCGTTTTTCGCGTTTAATTTTTGGGTACAACAGGATGCGGGAGGAGGATTCGAACTCACGACCATCTGCGTCAGGAACTTAACCACTACACTACTCCTCCCGATTTAAGTATAAAATATATAAATTAACAAAAGATATCAAATTTATACTAAAACTTAATTCTTGAACAAAATCTAGCAACTGATTCGGGTCGGAAGGAGTACTTCCCAACCACCCCCTCTCATACTCAGTTTCTCTTCACCCCCGACCATTCCCACCCCCGTTCCCGGCACGTCTTAATTACTAACTCGAGTTTCCTTCTATTATACTCTTACGGAGACCCGAACCTTAATCAAGAACCTTCTAATTAATTTCCCAGAAGGAATAAATAAATAGTGTTCATTACTTTAATGAAGTAGATCCGACACGGCAGAAGAGTCCATCAACTTCTGTAGACAGTCAAAAACTTCGGGGAAGGAGCGGAAAATCCAACAAATTGAATTCTTCCAACGCATAAATCTAAGTCTGGGGTATACCCCCACTCGGGTATTGCTGACACAAGAAAGGAAAAAGTAACAAAAACCAAGAAGAGAATGAAAGGCGGTGGGTGTCGAAGGGGATGAATGGGTTTGAATTACAGAGCAAGGAAATCTGATAAGGCCTCAAGTCTTTTAAACAAATAAAAGAATCGAATTTATTTATTTATTTATTTATTTATTGAAAGAAGGAAACCCGAGTGTAAAATATTTTAAAGCTTTTTATAGTAAGCAATCGAACTCAACAAAAGAGAGAGAGAGAGAGAGAGATTCGAATCGAGTTCGCCCATTTCAACCAGATTAAATTTTTCAAATTGGAAAAAGGAGGACCGGGGGTTGGAGGGGGTTGTAAAAGGCATTAAGGATTGCAAAAGCTCGACTCGGAAAACAAAACAAAAGAAAATCTTAATGAATAAATGATAAAGAAAACAAAACAGAAAAGAAAAGAAAAGCTTACCGTGTCCAAATTAAACAACGAAGAAACCTTTTTGATGAATCCATCTTGCTCCCGAGGTCTCTTCTTCCTCGTGGTCATTTTTAATTCATAAAAAAAAAATTTTCAAAAATTGTTTTCTAAATTATTCAGCTGTTGCCCCCCTTTTTTTTTGCACCTGACCGAAAACGAAAACTTTTTCTGACACACACACCGAAAATCCGATAAAAAGCTCGCCTACGTGAAAACAGAAAATTTTGTTTCCTGTCTCTCTCTCTCTCTCACTATAATTCCGTTTTGGTTTTACATCTTGATAACGGCTATCATCCTTCAAACTGTTATCAGTTATTAAAAAAACACCAAATTATTAGATAGCTTCGGCACTGAATGAAAGGGGAGGTAAAATGGCGGAAGGGAGAGAAGCAGAGACCAATACACAACTCGGTGAAATTGAAACGAAAGCTTTCGATTAGAGTATGAATACCACAACGCTTCTGTAAGGGTTGTGTGCAATATTTTTGAAACGAAATTTATTGTGAGAGTGTGTATTATTAACAACTGTGCAATATTTATGAAAGATAGCTTTGGACAAGTCCACACCGTCTATTAAATGAACTCTCGGTAAACTCGAAGTATTTTTAAACTGGGACACACGTCTGAATTGATTTCTCGACAGCAATGATAACGACGTAAGAGTGTGCAATATTTATGAAATGATATATACGCGAGGGTGTATTATGTTTTTAAAACTGATTCTCGACAGCAGAGTGCTAAATTCGACATTTTTTTTATATTCTAAATGAGACAAGAGTGTGCATTATTTATGAAAGAAAGCATTTCCCACAAAGCTGCAATATCTTTGAAATGGAGTCTTCAGAAAAGTGTGCAGTATTTTTGAAAGAACGTAGAAGCAAGTGCGCACTATGTATCAAAATGAAATTCGGTTTTGAAGTCGAAGAATTTTTAAGGTACGAAACAGTTGTAAAATGAATTCTCAACAGCACTGAGCACGATTTCCTGGAATGATAACGATCTAAGAGTGTGCAATATTTATGAAATAACAAATACGCGAGGGTGTGTTATGTTTTTTAAACCGATTCTCGACAGCAGTGTGTCAAATTTGAAATTTGTTCCTTATAGTACACGAGACATATGAGTCAAACTGTGCAATATTACTGAGATGGGTTCAACTTAAAATTGTGCAGGACTTTGAAATATATTCCTCACAAAACCGTTCATCATTCGTGGAAGAAAACATTTGTAAAAGATATTCGATAAGTCTGAATTGAATTCTTTACAAATGTGTGCAGTATTTTTGAAATAAGACATAGATGTCCACACTGACAATCAAAAGTTTAAAAAATAAAAAAACAATTTAACGTCAGCCATTTTGAAACCTGGTAAACTGTGCAATACATTTGAATATACTCCTCAAAAAACTGTGCATTATTTATGAAAGAAAGCATTTCCAAAAGGGTGTAACATCTCTGAAACGAATTATTTACAAAAACGTGCGAAATTTATGAAACGAAATCCCCACAAAAGTGTGCAGTATTTTTGAAATAAGTCACAGATGACCACACTGACAATCCAACGTTTTGAAACCAGGCAGAAGGAATATTAGCACGGTTCGATGTATATGTTTGGCAACGTTGTCCTGAGTAGATGTTAGGTGATGACGTGACTGGATGTCATATGGGAATAATTTTAATTCGTGAACAACCACAACCGAGTCCATTGCGATATTAATACAAAACCAATTCAGCTGTGCATTATTTATGAAACCAAGGCCTCGGAATTGACGCCAATCGCCTAACAACCCTCCACAGAGTCCTTGAGAGTTATCAATTCTGCGAAGTCATTTAATCAGTTCCAATCAATTTATACGACTACAGAGTATAAGAAGAAGACCTCTGGTGGTCAATTTACGAACTAAAAGGATTCATTTCCAAAGTCCAAATGGATTTGATATGAAACGAACATGAAGTACACCATCCCAACGTTCGATTTATTTATTTATTGAACCAGGGTTTTGAATAAAACCGTTCGACGAAGGTTCATTACCGAGATAAAAGTCGGTACGAGCTTTGACGAGCTTTCACAGATGAAAAAAAAATTTTTTTCGCTCGTTATCTTAATGATAAATAATCGCCGGGCGAAGCATCCCGAAACTCAATTGATTAACGCATCAATTATTGATTTATGTCGTTAGGCCTCAATAATTTCTTTTTGTGCGAGCTGGGCCAAAAAATAAATAAATAAATAAAATAAACGAAACGACAGAACAACACGAAAACCGGAAGTTATGTGAAACTCCATCTTTTTTGCGGTTACGAGAGAAACGTTTAAATAAAACGAATGGCGATTCGCGATCCATCCACCTACCTCCCCGAGAGTCCCTCCCACCCAGAACTTTCTCCAATTTTTTTCCCCATTATTTTTGGAGCCTGTGAGGGGAGGTCAGGGGCGGGGGAAGGAAGGCGAATCCATTTGACCGTTGCCAAAGAACGAATTGATAAAATTCTACACGCGCCATTTAACAAAAGTTTACTGTTATACTCGGATAACATGGTTACATCGTACGGAGTCAGGTGGTTTCAAAAGGCATGTGGCGGAGGATTTCTTCAACAAGAAGAAGAAAATGTTAAACGGTCGAGAGTTTGGTCGAATTCCTCTTGGGTCGGTTTCGTGCTTTCGTTTGCCCACCTCCCCCCCGCAACCGCCTCTTCCTTAAACCCTTTTCTCTTGTACTATAGCATGACTTCCCAATTTTGGACAAGGAATTGTTCTTCGTCTTTTATATTGAAGCGTTTTTCCCTCACGCGCTGATGCCTCATGAATCAAAATTCAAGCACCCCCCCGCCCCAGTCAGCTCTTAATTACATTTTCTCCTCATTCACGTGTCATTAACATGATTTCTGACGAAAATAACGACTCCATGTTCCCGCAGGAACCACCTCCCAAACTCCTCTATAACAGCATCTATGACTCCATCTAAAACAGTCTGTACTTCCGTCCGTCAGTCAGTCTGTAACCCAAGGTTACTTCTATCACCGATTACATCCTAATCATCACTCCTGATAGTATGATACTAAAATTATACTTAAATCCCGAGGATTAAACCGAAAACCCAAAAACACTAACCCACTTGTGTCGTTCTTGTCTAAGCCATTTCATAAATACTGCACACTATTACGGAGAGATTTTCAACAAACTTTAGGGGATGATTTGTCTCATGAATATTCCACACTTTTCTGAAGAGATAGTTTCAAAAATGCTGCACACTTTAACAGTGTATTCATTTAACGGATTTCCCACACTTCCACTAATAATTCATTTCATTATATCTACATAGATAATATTTATTTATCTACTATTGTGTTTCTCGTTGTCTCATTCTCAGCTCTTTAATTTACATTCAATCAACAAACCTCTCACTTGAATGGGAACTCTAGTATCAGTTCCTCGCTTTGTGATAGTTAGTGAAACTAATACTGACTGTATATACTGTATAAAAAGATCTATGAATATATTGGAAGTATAAATACATTTTATAAAACTGTGGCGGACATTTTTCATGCTGAAGCTGAACCGTCTTGCGAATATTAAGGTTCTCACGTAATTTCGGATTTCTTTGTTATACTTCTAATAACTCATAAACTATTGATGACAGACACTTTATACCTAAACAGTGCTCATACTCTGATTACACATAATTTGTCTGCAAAGGTTGGTCAAAATCGGTTCAAGTGATCTAACGGTATTCTGGCACATAGACACAAACAAACGCATACATCATTTTTTTGGGTATGCACGAAGAACTGGGTAAAAATTTTTGTCTAAAGATAGGACAGTGGAAGAGGGAGAGGGGGGGGATATTAACGAGAGTTTAATGAACACCATTAGAAAAGACCAGAATGATAACCATAATTTTAAAAAGAGCCCAAGAGAATGAATGAAATAACTTCAATTAACCTCAAAGATAAAGTCAAAGAAATAGTCTCATCCCTAAAAAATTCTCAGAGAACGTCATCAGCGACCTCGGGAGGCCCAATTCCAAAAAGGCGAAGGAGAGGAGAGAGAGAAAACAGGGCCCAAAAACAAAAGCGGAAGTTTTTGCTCACGTGTCTGCCACGACTGACTATTTTAAGTCCGTCTCTTTGACGTTTTAATTGGAACACACCCACTCGCGTCGGGTTACATTGCAATTAATTATCGTCACTTTGAATGCGGAATCGTTACACAAATAATAAAAAAGATGGCCGCCGTGACCATCACCACCACAACCCATTTTTCAGCCTCAAATGACTAGATAAAATAATTTTTAATAAAATCGAATGAAGAAAAGGAATCCATGCAGTACAAGTTCGTGAGAGAAATGATTCATGAGAACGATACGAGTCTATTTCGACTGAAAAGATGAAGAAAGACCTGCGAATGTTATTTACGAGCCATTTTGAATGGGGGTAATAAAACTTCAAAAAATGAGTGCTAAGACCTCTTTATGCACTCCACGAATTCTTTACCTGAATAGACTATTCATCCTATTTGCATTATGAAAATGATAATAGGCGGAAAAAAATTTTTATGGCGAAGGAGTAAAAAGGCTCCTGGTAGCCTTCAGGTAACGGTAGGAAGGAGATTTGACTATGGTTTTGGAAATTCGGCAAAAAGTTCGGAGATAATTTTCCTTTTGAGAGATAAAAGGGACGTTTCATTTGTCCAAAGCAGAGAGAGAGGTTTCTAATTAATGGTTTTCGAGTCTAGTTTCCTGTGTTTCCAAAGCCATTCGAATCCGTGTTGAAAAGTGTTAGCAACTTTTCCCAGGCTACGAGTATCGTCGTCCTTTCCTCTCCCCCAACTCCTGGGAAAGAACCATTTTAGACTGTACACCACAAAACTGCTCAACTTTTCGAATATTATCCCAAGTGAACCCAACCTCTACAGCAAATCTATCCTCTCATCATCCGCAGTATGATTACAAACCTATTTTGACCCGAATGAGTCATTTTGACGCATGTCTCTACGTTAGAAAACGCGATAACCACAATTCCAATCCAAAAATCACTCCTCCAATATCTAATCACTTCAAAGAAGATTGATTTTGGGTGAGTCAAACTGGCTCACCTCAACAAAAACAGTAACAAATTATGTGACGTTTGAAACTTTAGATAACTCTCGTCTGCTTGTTTTAATTCATGACACTGAATCCAACAAAATTCTTGTTAACAATACAACACATAACAAATCTACTTAAAAGTGTGCAGTATTTATGAAATAAGCTCAAGATGGGTCATCTCTTATTAATAAAAGACGTGGCTATAATAATCAACGAAATGAAGTCATACTCGTGAATGAAATCTCAGGCAAAATTGTGCAATATTTATGAAACAGAGTTTCGGGTCAAGTGTGCATTATTTATGAAAAATATTAAAGCGTGCGATACTCAAGAAGTAAAGTATTCGTTAGGGGACAATGATTTTAACATAAATTCTCAACAAAAAATTGAGTCAAAACTGTGAAATTCATCTGTGAAAATCGTGCAATATTTATGGAATGAAATCTTCGGTAAAAGCGCGCCATGTTTATGACGTGGGCTCTCCGGCTTAAAAACTGACACACTTGAGTGATAATAGCTATATTATCAACATGCGTAAGCTCGGTGTTACTAACAACATTTTTTCGAGCGTGAATTCTGGCTCGGAAATAAAAAACAAAGTAAACACAACAGCACGACTCGTAAACAAGAGCCAAAAACACATTTCTTAAGTAGTCAAAATGACTCAGTTTGTCGTTAAAGTTGAAAATTGATTTTTAACAGAAAAATTTTTCTTGTGGTGTTTGATTTGGTGTTCTTCTTCCAAACAGAAATGTAACCTCAAAAGGGCATTCAGAAGTTTGAGTCAAATTGGCTCATATGACTAAACCAGAATTTCTGTTTTTAGTTTATTTTCCTCTCCCAGACAACAGTACATCTTCAATTCCAAGGCAGAAGTAGTTGATACAGCTTTAAGAAGGTAGGGAACAGATTAGTAATACAGCAGCTTCCGGATGGGATGAAGATTATAGCTGGGAACTCGGTGAGAGGAAGAGTAAGATTGGAAAGATAACAGAACAGTAAAGGAACAGAAGTAATGAAGAAGATAGATGAAGAAGGAGGAAAGGAAGAAGGCTAAGAGAACTACGTTTTGGAACTTTGATGCCTCCTTGGTCAAGGAGAGATGCTGCAAAAGGATGGGACCCATGTAACCCATTTCCCAAAAACTTAGATCCTAACTCAACCTAACTTAAATCCAGCCAAACCTAAATCCTAACCCAATTCACTCAATATTATGTTATACTATCAACATCCTCCATGTTGTTTTGCTATACTCATTTTAATATTCCCCAAAAAACATTTTTGACACTAATTCTATTGTTTAGACCGGTTGCAAATATTTTTTTTAAACAAACCTAAATTTAAATGTGAGTCAAATTGGTCCACTTTGGTCAAACTAGGCATACAGACAACATTTCTAGGCTTAGGTTTCAAATTTCGAAGCAACCACTCGTCAATTAGTATGTGTGAGTCAAAGTCGTTCGATTGTTGCGTGAGTCGAAAGCCTCTAATTTTTATCATTTTGTAGTCTGAGTCAAAGTAACTCCTTCTTGGATATTTCCATGAGTCAAATTGTCACATTTTATTACAATAAAACGACCCCAAATTCCCAAACGGGGTCAGTTGTGTTGTATTAACTCAAATAGGTCTGGACAGTGTTATGTGAATCAAACGAGCTCGTAACAGTACAAACAGGTTCGTAATCGACATGAGATCTTGTGGTAAGCGTGAAAGTGAACCTAACAAGACTAAAAAGGTCAAGGAAGACTCCTCTCCGAATACTGATCAGAAGAAAAAGAGCCAAAACCCGTGTGAAACTAATTCCAAGAGTGACAGACGAACGGACAGACCGTCCGATCAGTCAATTGAGACAATCATGACTAAGCTCGGTCAAGACATTCAACAGCCAATAAAAATAATTTTCTCTGACATCCAATAAATATTCACGCTCAAGGTTTCTCTATCCCGGAGCCATTACGAACGTTTATGGGATTCGGGAAACTCCTGGGAGGGGAAACTCGTTCGGAACACAATTAACCGAATCCCGAAGGCCGTTCACACGTAAATACTCAAAAATATTCCCAGGCCAACTCAATTTTCGTTCGACTTCATTAGCTTAGTCAGCGAGCATCGGACCGTGATCGAGTTTGAGGTTCAATTTATTAATTAAAATCTCCGAACGTCCGCCTCCATACTCCCCCAAAAAACACGTTCGCCATTGCCAAAACTATTTCCCAACTGACCAAAAACAAAACCCAGATACGAGTAAACAAAGGAAAAAGGACTGAGATCTGGGTCATGAGTGATAAAAGAAAAATTTGCTCGAAAATGTTTACGATTTCAACGGTAATTAGAAAAGGGCCCAAACACATTAGCGAGGTTACGTCGTTCTCATCGTGTTACTTCCGTTTCCGTGATTAAACTAAAAAATCCAACCGGCGATTTGGATGTTGGATGAATATGGACTACCATATCAGAGGACAACGACGAGAATCATAACCAAAACAACAACAACAAAAAATGCATGTGACCGTGTAAACTGGTAACAACCGCCATCTTTCTTTTTGGCGGCAGGTTCAACGAATCTTTTCACACAAACACTCGGCTGACAACGCCTAAACGGTTTACTGTAACGCTCATCTACGACTACTCCTACCAATCTTTTTAAATATTTATTAAACCGATTTATTTATTAAAAAAACGTGAGAATGAGAAATACATAAATAAATAAATAAATAAAATAACCGCCATATTAGTTGAGACCCTCCCACATTGATTCAGCCACGAAGTCAAGTTGTTTTGTACCTGAAATATCGTCGTGATCGTAACCGCGAACACCATTTCACAAGCACTCCGATTCACATACTCGAGATTATTATTAAACTTATTAAACACCTTTCACCGATTTCACACTTATTAATTAATAAATAAATAACTGATTCCTTTCCTTATTTTTCTTCTTATTTCAATAAATAAACAAACGGAATGTCACATACTAAGTTTGCTTACGTCTCAATTTTAAATGACTAGGCGTCAGGCACATAGAAACCCGGCTCGGCGGAAACACCCGAACATAACCGAAGGCCAAGTTGCCTGTGTGCATGCGCACAAAGGAATTCAGGGTCGTAGTGAGTATTTGATATCATCGGATATTTAAAGGAAAAAGAGTCGATGAGTCGTCCTCTCGTCATCGTAGTCGATTAATCGAAGAATTGAAATAAGAAAATTATTTATTTATTTATTGTTTTAAATAAATCATTTCAATATGGCGGCTATTTGTAGTTTTATTTTTAGCTTATGGGTAAATCAACAATGTGTGTGTGATAAATTTATCGGTTTCTGTGTAACATTTTGAGGTCGAGTTCACGTGCGATTCAAATATCGTTTGGATTAGTTTGTGCATCGAAAGGGAAGCTTTTGTGGGAGACATTTTGGGGGTTTTTGGGCGGGGGTTCGGCTAAACTTTAAAACTCAATCAGAGAGAGAGAAGTTTAGATTTACGCTTAATTAAGTGAGCTTTACAATTATTTCGGCACAAGAATCTCCACGGAAATTGTTCCCAAAATTAAGGCAGCCCACAAGCGATTCAAAAATTTGTAATTTAACTTTCCCAGAGACATAGTTGCCAACCTTTGAGAGTTAAATAATTTTTCTTTTGTAAATTAAACGGTTTGGAGATTTGAAACTTTAACGGAGGTTTTGTTTTTGATTTGATGACTGTTATGTCTAGCTGATAGTCAACTCTTGTAATTGTTGGAAGTTAGAGGAATTTTATAGAATGTCTAGGTGGTGTGTAGAAACTAATTTTCTCTGATGATAGCATTTTTTACCAACTGAAGAAGAAGGAAGCTGGTGAAAACTTACTTAAAAAGCACTCTGCATAAAGAATTTTATTATTTAAGTTAAACTAGATTAGACTAATACTTGCTAGTTTTTCACTAAAGGAAAATTAGACTAGACATTAAAAAGTTGTGGTCCTTATAAGGTTCTCCTCTCTCCGTCTGAGCCTAGATGTCTAACACTAAAGTAGTAATGTAAGCAAACTTTTAAATAGGTATTGTACAGAATGCTACCCTCTTGAGACACTCAGACAGTACGTCTTGACAAGTCTTTCTCAACTTTTTATACTGTATAAGACACAAATACTTCCTCCTTTCACCTTCCCAATCAATCTGTTAGTATAATCTCCTATACAGAAACCGATACCATATAGAAAGGTATCCACCCCCTCCCGTTAAAGGAGGAGCCCCGTTTGGACTAGTCTATTGCCGGTGGGGTATCTAGGAGGAGAGTGAAATGCTGAAGTGAAGAAAAGCCGACAGAGAAGTGAGAAGTGTATACGAAAGTACCTACGACAGAAGGTAGACAGACGGCTTGAAAAATCACTCACCCGGGAAGGTGTATTAGCACCCAGAAGAGCATGAAGTAACCATAACAGAGAAGTAGCGTTTAAGATTGCATAGGGAGTGTATAAAATGGCGGATTGTGTATAAATAAAAATTTATAAGGTTTCGTGGCGGTTCTATCTCTCCCGCGACAGACTACCCGGGTTTCAATATTGCTCAAGGTCACGACAGCATTAAATAATATACAGAGACTTTCCTTTCATCCAGAAGCCATTCATCCTCGTCGTGTTTTCACCAGGAAGTTTTCAACAATTTCCTGGACTCGAGCCCGCTGACCGACTCGGGGGGGATTTGAGTTCGTGCCAAAGGGAAGAAAATCCTGGGAATAAGGAAGGAGCGGGGGAGGGGACAAAACTTTGTCAAAGAAAAGTGATAATAATGATAATCTCCACTCGATCCGCTTACGAACAATATTATTCCCCGCGTCGAAGCCAAAAAGCAAAAGGAGCTTAACGGAATTCGACAGTTTGGAGAAAATCAAAATCTTTTCCTTCCTCCGCTTCATAACCCCCCCCCCCCCGACGCTTTTCCTCACCAAAATCCAAACCGCAAATCCGGTCTTAACACCTCAGTCAAAATTTAATTTTTTTTTTGACTTTCCCCGCAGAAGTTGATTCGAAATCCTCATAATCCTTCCTCTTCCATTTCATCCGTCTTAAATACCAAATATCTCCAGAAGGGTTGGGGGTAAATATATTACGGGGGTGGGAAATGAAAAATAAAATTTGAAAATGGAAAGACTTACCTGATCGGTATCGTGTCCTTGCCAACTGTCGCTGCTCTGAAAATCAAAAGAAAAACGTTAGCAAAACTTTTCGCAGAAAAATTTTGATTTATTCGGGAAAGAGTCGGAAAATTTTCTTTTTAAGGGAGGAAACATCCCCCAACCTTCTCATCATCCTTGAGGGCCTAAAAGGAAAACATTTCCGACATTCAAAACATTTCGTCGGATTTCTTGGATTCGTTTCCCTTTTTACGTGGGTTACCGCTGTCGTTCTTGGGTTAAAAGCTCAAACTCTTCCCACCGATTTTTCCTTTCAACCCCAACTCCCCTTTCCACCCCATTCCTCCCTTAAAATTTTTTTGATATTTTTTCTGGGTAGGAATAATAATATTAACAGCGTTTCTTTGTTGTCGCAAACAAAAGACGTCAATCTTTCTCCTCTGTTTTCTTCTTTTAAACAAAAATCTTCTGTCGTTTACAAAAAAAAATCTGTCGGAATTTCCGGTTTTTTGTTTTTATTGATTTTTCATCCCCTTTCATCTCTCCCAAAAATTGTTTTTGGTTTTGGTTATTAAAAAATATTTCCGCTAACAAATATTTTGATGTTGCTGACTTTTTTTGCTGTTTTCGTATTTGAGTTGTCTTTTGTCGTTTGTGTGTCGTCGTGAATTTTGGTTTTGGGTTTGCTGTTGTTTGTGAAAATGTCACAAAAATTTTTCCCCAGTGACGCAGTGATTATTTACTCATCTATACAGTTGTCCAGTGATTTCAAATTCAAAATGTCGCGCAAGAGTGAAACCCAAATTTGTTTCAAGATACAGTATTTCAATAGCACAGAGCAGTCTGGAAGAAATATATACAGCCAACTGGAATTTGGAACATTGCAACTTAAACTATTTCCGGTTTATGTGGGACAAAACTTTTGGGTCAAGACATGTAAGAGAAACTTCCACTCTTAAACGGCAGTGTTATCGATGTGCATAGTGAACAAACTGATTGGGTAAACCCTTGGTACTCAAACTACGGCCCGTGGGCCACATGTGGCTCACGAAGCTCTACTAAGTGACCCAGTGGCTCAATAGAAACCGACTGAGTGAAAATTTGTGGAAGGCCTATCGCTCATTGTTAAGGCTGGACTATGGGTCCTAGGCAGTACAGTACGAAAATGGTCGGGTCTGTGCTCTGAAACTGCTAACATACAGAAAATATATACAGAAACAGACATACAGATGTACATACAGATGCATCGAAAGGTAGACTTGTAAAATTTTTTGGTAAATCGTGTGGCCCAGTCGCTATGGTCACAATGGAAAATTGGCCCGGGAAGGAAAAAGCTTGAGTACCAAGGAGGTAAAGGAATCAACTGCCCAGGGGAGAGGGACAGAGGATAGGAAGGAGAGAGGGAGAAAGCAAAATTCCAAAACAAAAAAAAAGGAAGAGAGACAAAGGAAGAAGGTAACTGTCACCGGAAATTAAATAAGAAGAATAAAAGAAGGCAAGGAGTAGGCAATTTATTCCGTCGTAATTTCCCGGGAAACCCAAAATGAAGTTTTCCGCCGCAAAACCCAATGAAAATCAATAAAAAAACAATTTTGAGAAGATGCGTAGGAAGGAGAGGGTGGGCCGGAAGGCAGGAAGGATTGGTGGGAGGGTAACGGAAGCGAAAGGAAATACCAACAGCGCGCCATTGAGCCAGTTGATATATTCAATAGAGGATGGTGTGCAATAACATTCCAGAGGGATGGCCATTAATTATCCCAAGAGGGTAAGGAAGATGGCGTGTAATTAAGTGTGGCACCACCAACCTCCTCCCTACTCCACCCACTCCTTCTAATCCTTCGGGAATTTTTTAACTTTCTGTCCGATAGCTGCGAAAAAAGGAGGAAAAATTCAATTTTCCAATTTCTGGAATTCCCTTCCCCCGACCGCAACTTCCGCTTTTCCCCAACTCGTGACGCTTACATTTGTTTACTCGGTTTCTTTGCTGACGGAAATTTTTGTTTTCCTGTCGACGCCAAAATCCTCGTTTTACTTATCGGAAGACGTAAACTTCCGGGCACGATTTGTTCTGGCTATCTGGCTATTGTTCTAACCTATTTCCGTTTCCGGTAGTTTTTGTTAAATTTAATTTTCGTCGAGTTCTTTGTTCGCCACCGCTGACCACCTCACAATCAATTAAATTTATTTTGGCTTCCTTCTTTTGTGGGGGAAAAAAAATTTCTGGGAAAGTGGTTTCGCGTGAGCGATTCCTAAAATCGAATTTCCCGAAAACTTTGTCTCTGAGAGGTCAGAGAAAAACCCGAAAAACTTTTCCGGGGAAAAAATCCTTCGCTTTCGACCACAGTCATTACTTCAAGACTTCAAATCTTCTCGTTTATCTGGAGAGAATAACAGTTACAAAAGATTTCATAAATACTGCACACTTTCACGTGGAATTCAAATAGAAATTGCAACACGATACTACCAGAGATCTCTTTCATAAATACTGCACAGTATTATTTAGGATTCGTTTCAGAATTATGCACAATTTTGGCTACGACTTCTTTCATAAATACTGCACACTTTCAACTGGAAATCATAACGAAATTAACACAAAATACTGCCATAGATCTGTTTCATAAATACTGCACAATATTACCTAGAATTTGTTTTAAATTTTCGCCACAATTTTGGATATGATTGGTTTCATAAATACTGCACAATATTAGCCGCACCTCATTTCAAAAATACTGCACATTTATACCTAAAATTCATGTCATAAATAATGCACACTGGTATGTAAGATTCGTTTTATAAATTTCTGTTCATAATCGGTCCACAGCACAACCTCAACTATGGCTTATTTCAAAAATACTGCACACTTGTACGTGTAACTCATTTCATAAATAATGCACACATCATGACAATAATGGTTTGTATACGACTCATTTTGAAATTCGTGCACAATTCTGCTCGGGTTACATGACAACTGCATAGTTTAACCCGCATCTAATTTTTAAGCGGAGTTCTTTCATAAAAAATGCACACTTTTGTGAATCACGTGGTGAACACTTCGAAGAACAATTTATTCCATGAATAATGAACAAGGAATCGATTTCATGAATAATTCCGACTACCACGACGAAAATTCTGATCGTGAGTAACGCACGATATTTGGGGGTCGGGGGGAATGTCGCTGGTTTAAAGGCTCTCTCGAGACGGAAAATAATCCAAAGAGGAAACCAAAATTGGGAAATGGTCTGCGTCAAAAAATAACTTTTATAAAAGCCCACCCACTCGTGTTTCTCTCTGAAATATTTAAGCATCTCTCCAGCGAAGACCTTGGCCTATAGAGCAGCCAAAATTAGAAAAAGAAGAGGAGAAGGGAGGCAGTTGTCCGACTAGTCATCTGACGTCGACTTTTTTTATCGATTTTGTTTTGTGACGACAGTAAGCAGAAACACACACCACAGAAAAAACCCTTTTTTGGGGAGAAAATCGATAGAAAATTTAAATAAATGATTTTGGCTTTTTCCTTTTTATTCTTTTGTTGCAGCTGAAATTTTTGTCTTTTTCCCCAAACCCTCACCCCCTCCTCCGTCTTTTCCTTCTTCCTCTCTCCATCTTTAAAAGGATTTTTTTTAATATTATTTTAAGAGATTTCGAAGGGAAAATGAGAAAAGAAATCAAAATTCATGGAAATGAAATGGAATTTCTACAAATGGCCGGGAGAAGCTTTGACAATTGCCTAATTAGCAATTTGAAGGCGCCATCAATTATAAAAATTGCCTTTCGCTTTGCCTAATCGCATAACCTAAGGCGTTTCTTTAATTTACTTCTCCTCGATAAAATTTTTCTTCTTCTAGAACTTTCTTTTACTCTGACTTGAGTAGACTTTAACTTTCATCTTGAATTATGATGCTTAAAACATTTTAAAAAGAAAAATTCAGGGACCTGGTTTCCGGTTGAGAAGAAGAGTACGAGGAACATCCGCTCTCCTGTCTTCCCCACTCATGTGTCATGAGCGACAGCTCTTTAAGACATCCATCTTGAGATTTAAATTTTTCGCTTTAATTAAGCTTTCTACAAATTTATAACACGAACAAATGGGAAGAGGAAGACAAAAAATTTTCAAACAATCCAAAAATTCAGGTTTTCAGGTTTAAACCAGAATCGCTTCCTTAATGTCAGCTGAGGGTAATAATTAAGATGTGTTAACTTAAATTTGTAATTTGTCTTTGTAAGTTGTCATGTAGTACTAGGTAAACCGGGAAGTAATATCGAATATACATCACAATCACCAAGTTTATTTCATAAATATTGCACACTTTTCGAAAGAATTCATTTCATAAATAACTTTGGACATAGAAATTTAAATTGTGTAGACCCGAGGTCTGTGGTGTAGTGGTTAAGAGCCTGACTTGGAAGCTATAGTTCAAATCCTCCTTCCGTATCCTGTTATACCCAAAAAGGTGACAAAACGGGATTAATGGACCGGAAATGATATGTATCGTATGTATATACTACGGTAAAAGTGATAAATCATTCGAATATATACAACTGCCGGCGATTACTATCCATAATCACCAACTAAAAGTTTGTTTATTTTGAAAAATTTGAGTATTTATCACAGTTACCGGCTAGTTTATGAAATATCCACGGGGAATTTGATAAAAATTTCACGAAAAGACAAACGGCTATGCTCACCGCAAACCACCAAATCAGAAGTGGTAGAAGCAAAGCATCTGAGTAAAATTCTATTAAACTGCTCATCACAACTCGAATATTTAAAAAGATTTTATAAACTAACCGGTAAATGTGATAAATATTCAATGATTTTTCATTTATACCAAGGTTAGAGTTTTTGCGGAAGTAATCACAAAGGATTAACCGAAAAGTAACATCCGGTCTACACAATATAAATCGACACGTCTTCGGTTATATTTATAAAATGAATTCTCTGCAACAGTGTGCAATATTTATGAAATAAACTTGGCGATAATGAATAATCGCCCGATTTATCACTTTTACAGTAACAGATTTATGTATGATGATGTGCGGTTTACATACTATAAATCAACAAGTCTAACGTTACTCGAAATGAATTCTTTCAACTAGTGTGCAATATTTATGAATTGAACATAGTGATTATGAATGATCATCGGAAATTGTAAATATTCGTGTGATTTATTACTTTTACCGTAACATTAATTTCTCCGTTACTTAATAAAAATCAATATGTCTAAAGTTATTTACGGAATGAATTCTCTGTACGGGTGTGCAATATTTATGAAATAAACTTAACACAAATGTGTGAACGTTAAGATGAGTTTGTGATGTTACTGTCTTTTGGTCATAAGTCGAACCTATTAACACTATGACGTCCAAAGTAAATTGTTTCGTGTTGGTGCCGGTGGAACTGACTCTCATGCTGTCTGAGCACCAATATTTTAAATTCACAACATATCAACAACATCCAATGTCACCAGCACTCAGGAAGTAGTGTTTGTGGTATCACCGTGGGGTCACCAGCAGTCAACGGGTACTGTTTTCAAGTGAAATCCGTTATTTAAAAAATGTGCAATACTTTTGAAATAAATAAAAAGCTAAGTCTAAGAGTTGTGACAACATTATACCATAAAAGGTTTGGAACAACAAAACGCAAAAAGCTGAGGCGGAAAATGATCGAATGAAGCACAGTAGATCAACGAAAGAAGTAAGAAGATCATTTGAAAAGTTTTAGTTGCAACAAATATTCAAATAAACGGAACGAATCAAATTATTTTCTAAATAAATTTCAAATCGTGAGGGAAGCAGTCAGCCATTTTCGAAGTATATAAACCGAAACGATAATTTCCACGAAACGAGCAACCAAGAAAATAAAGAGGATGCCTCTAAGAAATAAAGTTTAAATTACTAGAACAAAAAAGAAATTTTCCAGTGACTGGAGAAGATACTGAGAGAGAGAGAGCGAGGGAAGAGGAATGATACTGTTAAACTTAAACAAGAGCCCCCAATCCAGTTTAGCCAACAAAAAAAAATTAAAAAGAAAAGAAAGAAAATTTTTTCTTCTTCTCAACCGGAAAAAGAAGCTCTGAATAATTTCCCTTTTTTCAATTTTTCTAAAGAGCTTTAGAGGATAAGTCTTAATTACTTCAAAAGTGACATTTGAAGGATTTTCCCTTAACTTTCCCAACTACCAAACATTTTTCCTTCGTGAAAATTCTCAATCGAGGCGCTTTCCCGACCGGAAGAAGTCATTCAGGTGACTTGAAATCATTTGTATAACACCGCCTCCTCTCCCACACGTCCTCCATTTTCTTATAAAAATTCTCAACGGTTTTCCACTTAGACAATTTCCAAATCTAACACATTAATCGTGATTTATTAGAAGGGAGTGAGAGGGGATGCTGTCGGGGGAGAAAGGGCTTAAGGTCGTTGAAAAGGATAAATTTTCCTTTTTGATCAAGACGAGGGCGGATTCCATAAATTTGAGAAGAGCTTCACCTCTTCCGCCAAGTCTTCATTCTACCCGCCCCACACCACTGTTGCATATTCATAAGACTGGATCAACGGCTGTGGAAAAGAAAGAGAGAAGGCGAAGGGGGGGTTGAAGAAAAGGTCTTGCCTTTGAGAAACTTTCCAAAAACCCCAAAATTTCCCAAAAACTTCAAAACCAGATAAAATATCCATCTCGTCTCTTCATTTTTTTGGGAAAGGAAGGAAGATGGGTTGAAGGAGAGGGCCGAATCGTTACACTTTATAAATGACTTTAAAACATCAACCCCCCGCAACCCCCTCACCTTCCTTCGCTTCGGGAAAAATGTTTTCCATCTCGTTTGTGAAATGCAGTTCATGTCGGAGCCAGGAACCGAATTTTCGCAGAGCCGAATGGATTTCGTTTTTCAGTTCCCTCGCTCCGCCTCTTAACCCCCCCGCCGCCGAGGCCCCCAAAATTTTTCTTTCATGACAAAAAGTAAAAATTTAACCAATTAAAACATTAATAAAGGCAAATTTAATTAAACTCCAGTGTACAACAAATCACTTTGGGCACACAGAACAAAATGAAAATTTTTCGGGGACAAACACACAACCCCCGCGACACCTAAAACGGTCCCCCCGGTCATCCCAAATGTATTTTCCCAATTTTTCATTTGTAGAATTGCTTATTTATCTGTTTTAGAGAGTCATAAGCACTAAATTTAAAATCGAAATTGTTTAAATCCTACAGCAAATACCCCCTCACCACTATGTCCTAACACTGTGCTGTATATTGAGAAACGTGGTTGTGGTCTTGAATCGACCAATCTAAGCAGCTCGAACAATCTTCTGAGTGGCTAGTAATAAGCTATTCGAGGACAAATAACGTTTGAGGAAGACTTTAGAGGTCGAGTGTCATAAACAACAGCATCAACATAACCACAACATTGTAACTGTTACGGTTGTTATGTTGTGAAACGTTATTTGACACCAAAGTGTTTAAATTGTTTCAGAATCTATTTGACTTCTCATTGGTAGTTTAAAAACCAGTCAAATTTCATGATATACTGTCAGGTGGGAACGAAATTAGATAGACTAATACAGTACTACAGTTGTATGATTGTAGAGCTGTACTTCCCTCAATATCAACAATCTGGGGTTTGATACAAACATACACAAGTTGATATATGCGAAGACAAGCCACATTCCTTGCTCTCGAGTGTGCAATACTTTTGAAATTAGACTTTGATGGGAATGTGCAATACTTTTGAAATGAAAAAAAAGCAGCCGGAAACAAAACCAAATTCTACAGTCAGTCTCAGAGCTCACAAACAACATTTTTATGGCATTTTAGTCTAAATTCTAGTTTTGTGTATTAATATTTTCATTTCAGTATATTTTATTCTAAGTTCTGAATTCCTGTGTTTTCAATGAATAAGAATCACCCAATTCCAACAGCACATAACCCAAATAGACTAAATACAAGACAGGTACAATAACCCATGTTCATGCCGGTCAACAACAATCCATTTTGACCTGAGTGGTGGAAAGGAATGTGATTGAAAGAATCATCCCTCTTCGATTGGTTGTCTTTTGTCTACTCTTTCTATCTCCTTTTGTCAACCACTTCCTTTGTTATCGATTTATTACTATTTATTGACTATTAGGCTCGGCCTAGAGGGCTGTCGGAAACTTTTTCCTCTTCATTATGTTCCCACTAAACAGAAGACAGAGAAGATCAAACCATACAAACACAAACTGACAAAGAGGAGAGTAGATAAGTACTGTATACATTGTAAAGGTCATACAAGGAAGCTTCACACTCTCATTAGTGTAGGTTAGCTTTAAAACAAGTTTCTTCAAGCAAAGTTTCACCTTTAAAAAGGAAACCAAAAATTCAAAAAACCAGTTGAAAAAGGACAAAACGGAGGAAAAAGTTTAAAAAAAACGGAACCAAAAAAACCACAACAGCGAAAAATTTAAAACAAAAACCCCATAAACAACAAAAAGAAACCGCAAAAAGTTGGGAATAGCGAGTGAAAAAGCGTTCAAAAGCGGGGCCCCACACCTACACATACACACCCACCAAAGTGTTGACGATAAATTCGAAACGAGGCCGAGCCTACAGCGAATAAAAATAGAAACACGGACACAGAGGTTACGATTCATAGGAAAGCTCCAAAAGAGGAACGCAACAGCCAACTGTTCATCATTCGAGATTAACCTCATCTCTCCGGTCTCGAGATCAATTTTATGCGAAAACCAATCAAAGGAAAAGCCACAGCAAAGAGAAAATGGAAATGGAGAGTGAGGAGGAGGGGGAAGGGCACGTCTACAACAGGGAAAGGAAAAAAATCTTCTTCCAAGCTAATCAAAAATTCATAGACGTAAAACAAAATTTAATTCAGGTAAAAGGGAAAGGAGAAGGAAAAGAAAGATGGGTGAGGGGGGTGGTGGGATGCTGGGGAGAAGAATCCCGGAAGAGGAGATATGAAACTTTTAGACATTTCACCTTCCCCAAATCTAGATTTCCTTCTGTTATATAATCCAGGACACAGGGAAAGGTATCAAAAACGTGACCATCCTGCCGAAGAATAAGAAGTTAAGAAAATAAAACGAGGAAAAGAAGGAAAATTTCCTTCATCTTCTTTCCTTTCAACGTTTTCCGTCATTTTTCATCCCCCAACCCCCACCCCACTACTCTCTTCCTCCAGTTTGACGTCAAAACCCGGAACCGACAAAAAACTTTCTCCTGTCTCAAAAGTCGGAATTCAAAATTCCCAAATTTCATTTTGTCTGAGATTCTTTTTTTCCCTGGAATTAACTTTTTCCACCTGCGACGTTGGGATTTTCATTCTCTTTAAAGCCCGAATTCAAAGTTTCACTGGAAACTTGGAGAAACGCCCTCCACCCCCCTCCTCTCACCTTTGATGCGTTTCAACCTCTCCGTTACCAGGGGTTGGAAACCGCTAAAACAGCCTAACAACTCAGAGTGAGGCAGAAAGGGTAAGTTTGGGGCTGGTGTCCTTAATGTTTAGCTCAAGCCTAACGCTTTTCCACCCCCGAACTCCTTCACCTCCTCCTCCTCTCCCCGTAACAGCTATTAACAATAATTGTGTTTCACCGTTCAACAGAAACTCGAAGACGGGAAATGTGACCGCTTTTACCTTCTCCATTTTTACATAATTTTCCGCCTCCTCCTCCTCCGACTCTCTCGATTTTCCGGGCTGGAGCAGCTTTTCCACCCCTTTCCAATCGGTGAAAATTGTTGCGCTCCCAAATTTTGAAAATAGTTTTAAACGTTGAAACTGTTTTCAAGACACATTCCGAACGAATATTATAACGTTAAGCGATCGATTTTTAAAATGAACAATAACAGAAGCCATTTTCCTTTATTTTGTTTGTAAATAAATCCTGTCTGTCTGTCTGTCGGTCTGTATAATGGGTTTAGAGTACGTCAAATCAGTGTTCTTCCTATTCAAGTTGATTTTCCACTTCCTTCCCTTCCTATCCATTTCAAAACTACTGAAAAAGTAATGCACATTTTCCTCAAACAGTTATTTCAAAAGTATTGCACATTCTTCCACGAATATTTTCAAATGTATTGTCCAATTATTTCAAAAGTATTGGACACTCCTGTCAATGAATCATTTCAAAAGTATTGAACATTTCCATCAAACAATTATTTCAAAAGTACTGCACACTACCATCAAAAAATCATTTTAAAAAGTAATGCACATTCTATTCGAAGATCTAATTCAAAACTATTGCACACAATCTTCCACGAATATTTTCAAAAGTATTGCACACTCCCATCAATGAATCATTTAAAAAGTAGTGGATACTCCTATCAATGAATCATTTCAAAAATATTGCACGCTTCCATCAAACAATCATTTCAAAGTATTGCACACTCCCGTCAATTTTAATCATTTCCAAGTGTTGAACATTCCCATCAATAAATCATTTCAAAAGTACTGCACACTCCCATCAATTGAATCATTTCAAAAGTATTGCACATTCTATCCGCACTAATTCAAAAGTATTGCACATCAATGAATCATTTAAAAATATTGCATGCCATCAAACAATCATTTCAAAAATAATGCACACTCCCATCAATTGAATCATTTCAAAAGTATTGCGCACTTCAACCAAAGATCCATTTCAAAAGTAATGCACACTTTCATCAAAGACTGTAAAAATCTAAAAATTTATAAAAACTAAAAAATGATAGAAAAACGCTTTGGACGCTGTGGACTTCCACTGTTGTGCTGTTTTCTTCTGCTTTTTTGATTAGTTTGAAATCGAACAACAAATATGGCGGGTCGCGACACAAAGATTGTCGAATCTCGAACGTTAGGCTTAACAGTGTTAGAAGACATCCTCCAGACCACAACAGAACTCGTCTCATAATTGTGATACAAAGTTCCGACTTCAACTTCTGCTGACATATAAGCAAGACAATTACGCGAAAACCATACCACCATCTCCTGGAGTTTTATCGCAACGCCATCTTCTCTCAGAATCCCTCTTCCGTCTCTCTCTAATCTTCTTTCTATTTCCCATTTTAATTTTTCTTTTTTACATATCCGACAGGAAATCCTTCCGGGGGGTTTAGTTTCTCTTAACAGTTTCTACAGCGAGATCTTCCCACACGCAGACGGGAAATAAAAACGAAACTTAACGTTTGCTTTGCCCCGTTTCCTCTCCACCGCCTTCTCTCCTCCACCATCCACAGCCTGATTGCATCGTTTCTTTTGTATCCTTCTACTCATTTTAAAGGCGTTTTTCCCTTTTCAAACAAAAATTACTTTTTGTGTGTGTGTCTCTCTGTTGCTTTTACTTCCTCCTGAAATGTAGCTCAAGTTTTCAATAGGAAACCCTTTTTCCGTTTTCATTTTCCTTATACCCCCTTCCTCCTCTCTACCTCCTCCGACCTCCCCTGAAGAGATTAAGAAAAAAAAGGAGAAGAAAGAAATAACCGTAGACGCCATGTTCGTCGCTCGCAATTCAAAATTTTAATTGAATTTTGCTTCGCCGACATTTTTTTCTTTTCATCCCTTACATCCCCTACCAAACTACCCCTTTCGCCTCTGGTTATGTATCTGTTTCTAGTTGTAAGAAGGAAAGTGGGTTCTCAGCTGAAGTTCATCTGTTTGGATGTTTTGTTTTATTATTTAAGAAAGGTATTCTGAATGTGTGCATTATTTATGAAATGAATTGTAAGTAAAAGTGTGCAGTATTTTTGAAATAAGGCGTGGCTAACACTGTGCAGTATTTTTGAAACCTATTCTGGACAAAACCAGGCAGAGAATCTAAAATGAAATTTAAAGGAAAACTGTGCAGTATTTATGAAATGAATTCCAGCTGAAAGTGTGCATTTTTTATGAAAGAAGATATTATGGATGTGTGCATTATTTGAAATGAATTTCAGGTCAAAGTGTGCAGTATTTTTGAAATAAGGTGTGGGTAACACTGTGAAGTATTTATGAAATAAGTTTAGGGTAGTGTTGTGCAGTAATTTTGAAATGAATTACAGCTGAGGGTGTGCATTATTTATGAAAGAACGTATTCTGAATATGTGCATCACCCGTAAAACAAAATCTTGGGAAGAAGTGTGCATTATTTATGAAATGAAAAAAAAGTATTTTGAAATCTAAAATGTATATTTTTGAAATCGATTCTGAACAAAATCTTGGAGAAAATATGAAGCAAATTCTAGTTTAAAACTGTGCAGTATTTATGAAATAAATTGAGGGCATTAGTGTGCAACAATTTTGAAATGAATTCAGATGAAAGTGTGCGCTGAAAAATTCAAAATTGAGCATTATTTACGAAATGAATTTTAGGTAATAGTGTGCAGTACTTTTGAAATAAGGTGTGGCTAACACTGTGCAGTATTTATGAAATGAATTTTAGGTTAAATTGTGTAGTATTTTTGAAACCGGTTCTGAACAAATTTTGAGCAGAATATTTGGAGTAAATTCTAGTTAAAAACTGTGCAGTATTTATGAAATAAATTTAGGGCATTTAGGGCAATTTTGAAATGAATTTTAGATGAAAGTGTGCATTATTTATGAAGTTAATTTTGGGTAATAGTGTGCAGATCTTTGAAATAAGATGTGGCTAACACTGTGCAATATTTTTGGAACCTATTAAGAACAAAATTAGGCAGAGAATCTAAAATGAATTCTAGATGAAGCCTCCTGATGTGTAGTAATGTGTAGTAGTAGTTATAAAATCAATTTAGGATATTATTGTGCAGTATTTTTGAAATGAATTCCAGCTGAAAGTGTGCATTATTTATGAAATAAGGTGTGACTAAAACTGTGCACCCTTTTTGAAACCGAACCTGAACAAATTGTACTGAGAATCTGAAATGAGTTCTAGATAAAAACTGTGCAGTATTTATGAAACAGATTTATGGTAATATTGTGCAGCAATTTGGAATTTTAGCTGAACGTGTGCATTATTTATGAAAGAAACCTTTCCCTCCTTTGAGTCTTAATCACCTTCCGAAAGTTGTAACAGAAATCCGGTTCCGATGACACACTCTAGACGTGAGTACCGTTCCGGGTGTCTTAAGACACCGAACAAGTGCTAATTGAAGCAATTCGAAGTTTCCTCATCCCGATTGCTAATTCGTCCACCATTTTGAATTGAAACTTTTTTTTTTAATTTTTCGACTTTTAATTTTTAGAATGTTAACGAGTCACCGCTAACAGATTCCCATCGAGAGATACTAATCGATGAAGAGTTCCCGCTAAATGGTTTTCTCTTTTTGGCATTTGATTGACGCGAGAGGATGGAACAGGAGGAGGAGGTGGTGGTGATGGTGATGGTATCTCTTTCAACATCCCTCTGCTCACCACTCCCGTCCTCATTCCCGCATTCAGTCACGGAACGTTGTGTTTTGAACGGAAGACCAGCCCCATTCCTCCTCCAAACGATTGCTGACTCGAAAATTGCAAATTCGGGACTTTGAATTTCTGATTCTGAATCTAATTTTGAAAAGTTTCCGAAGGAAATTAATTAACTAGACGAGAGATGAGACTTTTTTTATGCGTCGGAGTTTTTGTGTCCGACAGAAGACATTTGGACGATATCAAAAATAAAAATTTTTTTCCTTGCCGGGTAGCTTTGCTGTTGTAAAATTTTGAAACAGGATAACCTATAACAAAATGGCGCTTCATCGGTTAGTGTTCGGTTCTTACTTCCTTTAATTGCTGATGACAAACAGCTCGCACGAATTCGAATTCTACGTCAACAAGAAAACTAGACAAAATCTCAAATCTGATTGGAAATTGACAAAAGTGTGCAATATTTATGAAAAAAAATCTTCCCACCAGTGTGCATTACTTATGAAACGAACTACTGCAAAAAGTGTGCATTATTTATGAAAGAAGCTATCCCAAGTGTGCAGTATTTTTGAAAGAAGTTATCCCAAGTGTGCAGTATTTTTGAAAAAGCTATCCCAAGTGTGCAGTATTTATGGAAGAAGCTATCCGAAGTGTGCATTATTTATGAAAGAAGTTATCCCAAGTGTGCAGTATTTTTGAAACAAGATATCCCAAGTGTGCAGTATTTTTGAAAGAAGATATCCCAAGTGTGCAGTATTTTTGAAAGAAGCTATCCCAAGTATGCAGTATTTATGAAAGAAGATATCGTAAGTGTGCAATATTTATGAAACGAATTTCTCAAGTAACTGTCCTTCATTTATGAGATGATTCCTTTGTCAGTGTGCATCACTTATGAAATAAATAATTCTTAAAACTGACACTAAGGCTTACTGATCAAAAAAATTCGTGTTAAGTGTGCAATAATTGTGAAACGACTGATCTTAAACTCATAAACTCAATTTCCATGTTAAGAAAGCTTTCCACATTCCAACTAGGAGACTTAGAGATGCGCGAAACTCTCACCAAAGTTTTTATTGTGTCCGCATAACTTCAAAACGCAGTGACTTCTTGAAACAAAAAGAGGCAAAAAGAAATGATTTGTAGTAACATAACCTTGATTTCGGGGGGAACAGGAAACACGACTGTAGTGAATCATTGTAATAAATTGCCAGAATGCGGAAAGATGGAGGAGGATGAACAAGACTGATGTCAGGAACTTGGGTTGCTGTAGAGAACAAGAACAAAGGGAGGCAGAGGAGAGAAGAATAAAAAAAATCATCTTTCGACTATTTTCCCGGATATAGTTTATCTAGAGGACAACAAAGACGGGTGAGAGTAGATAAAAACAAAATGGATGAAGATTATTTTCAAGAACCCTGTCCCGGAAGAAGACGGGGGAGGAGGAAGAAGGCCTATGATTGATTGATATTACCCGTCGAAAATCTCTTTCGACTGCTTTATTCTTCCACCATCGACAAAGACAAGGGAACCGGTGAGGAAAGAATTTTCGGCAGGTCGGAATTTCATCCCCCGGCCACTTTCCCGCAGAACACAAACAGGAAACCGTTTCCTGTTGGTTTTAATTATCGGGAAACTTGTTACCTTTCTTCCTCCCCCTCTCTCCTGAAGGATGGTTGGTAAAACATTTTCGAATAATTTCTTTCTACCTTTCCTTTCTCCACCGAACAAAAGACCATCTTTCTTGTGTCTCTTCCACCCCCACCCCCTCCTCCCCCGCCCGCCTTCCTCATCTTCCTCACTTTAAAAACCGTCGTGAAATAGGATATGTCAAAAGCTTATTCTTTCCATCTCTTCTTCTTCTTCTTCCGCCTCCTCCTAGTCTTCGTTTTATACCGTCTGAATGACTTCCGATTGTCGATTCCTTTCTCTTTCTCTCCCCCCCCCCCCATCTACTCCTCTCATCTTTCTCCTCTTCCTCCTCCCGGCTATTACATTAAATTTCTCTTGGAATAGCTTCCGGTTGCTCAAGATTGCATTCGTCGAGGACGTGCTTTAGATTTGGTTTCTGGAACCGAATGAAAATAATGCCTTCGAGTTATTTCGGGGGATGCGGGGGGGTGAAGGGGTGAAAATCTTTTTTTACTCCTACCATGACGTCATTTCGAAAAGAGCTTTTGGAATCGCTTTGGGATTATTATTTTTTATGAAAGGAACGAAAAGGTTTCTTTCACTGCCGTTTTTGGACACACACACGGTAATCAGCAGGACTGTGCGGAAATTATTTTTGAATCGGATGAGGATGGAAATAAGAGGCATTCATTCCAATCAACCGTAAGCTTAAAAGCTTGACGGCCATTTTTCCCCACAAAAAAATATCCCTCATCCAGTGTTTTAACCTTTTTTCCTGTTGTTTTTGAAAGACCGTAAAAAGGACGCTGGGAGCTTTCATTCTAATCGCTTTGTCTTTTAATTTTCCTCCCTTTTTTTTTGAAAAACTTGATTTGAGCTTTTTTCCCGAGCTACAGCTTTTCATTTTTGTATAGTGATTTTGACAAAGAAACAAAAAAAATTCTGTCGACACAAGTCAAACAGAAATTTAAAGTCGTTAAAATACTTTTTCATCCTCTTCCCTCCTCCACCTCTCTCTCTCTCTCTCCTTTTTGTCAAAGTTTTCTCTCCGTCTCTATTGTTTCACGTTCTTAATTAACTAACTAACGAACTAACTTGCTAATTAATCAAGTCGATGGGCTTTGCGAAACTCTGAAAGCTTACAACGAACCGTTGCCACCCCTAACCAAGTGACCAAGCTGTAATCTGTCATGATATGGGATTCCAGAGGGAGACACCGGGAATGAGGGAGATATACATCACAAACGCCACTACTCTCTTTGTGGTGTACAATCTCACTCACCTCTAGTTTTTCTGCTGTCGTCAATTTATCAGATATCCTTGATTTATAGTTTACATCCGGTTTTTCACTTTTTGGTATAACTGTATAAGGGCGTGGATACTACAGGGCTCTGATTACTACAACACCATCTCTTTAATTTTTGTGGTGATTGACTTTTAACAAAAGAATTATTGTAGACCGTTCGGTCATCCCAAAACTTGTCGAGTACTTAAAAAGTACTCACTAAACGCGTGCATTATTTATGAAAGGAAGATCGTACTTAATATTTGGCCTATCACACAACACATGATATTCAAAGAAGTGGTACAGTATTTGAAGAAAGAGGTCTGTGCGAAAGTGTGCAACATTTATCAAAGAATTTATCCAAGTGTGCAGTATTTTTGAAAGAAGTTATCCCAAGTGTGCAGTATTTTTGAAACAAGTTATCCCAGGTGTGCAGTATTTCTGAAAGAAGTTATCCCAAGTGTGCAGTATTTTTGAAAGAAGTTATCCAAGTGTGCAGTATTTTTGAAAGAAGTTATCCCAAGTGTGCAGTATTTTTGAAAGAAGTTATCCCAAGTGTGCAGTATTTTTGAAAGAAGCTATCCCGAGTGTGCAGTATTTTTGAAAGAAGTTATCCCAAGTGTGCAGTATTTTTGAAATAAGACATCCCAAGTGTGCAGTATTTATGAAAGAAGTTATTCCAAGTGTGCAGTATTTATGAAAGAAATATCCCAAGTGTGCAGTATTTTTGAAAGAATTATCCCAAGTGTGCAGTATTTTTTAAAAAAGTAGTCTTTAGTGTGCAATATTTATGAAAGAATTTACCTTAAGCGTGCAGCATTTATAAAAGAACATATCATAAGTGTGCAATATTTATGAAACGGATTTGTCAAGTAGATGTCCTTCATTTATGAGATGATTCCTTGGTGAGTGTGCAATACTTATGAAATAATTCTTGAAACTAGGCACTAAGGCTTACTGTTCAAAAAATTTGTGATAAGTGTGCAATAATTGTGAAAGGACTTATCTTAAGTGTGCAATATTTATGAAGGAATTTAACCTAAGTGTGCAGTATTTTTGAAAGAAATAAGAGTGTGCAGTACTTATGAGAGAAGTCATTTTATGTGTGCAGTATTTATGAAATGGGTTCTTCAAAAAATTTGCCCTCATTTCTGAGATAATTCCTTCGCGAGTGTGCATCACTTATGAAATAAAAAATTCTCAAAACTATGCACTATTGGTGAAAAAGAAATTCTTTTGAGCGTTCAATAAATATGAAAGAACTAATCGTAAGTGTGCAGTATTTATGAAACGAGTCTCTCGAGTATTCATCCCCTTCGCTTCCCCTCACATCTGAAATAATTTTTAAGACTGTGCGTTGTTTATGAAAAATTTCTTTTGGGTGTGCAATATTTATGAAATGAATTTTTACTTAAAAGAGTGCAGTATAAAAGGAATTACCGGTAAAAGTGTGCATTACTTTTGAAATAAACCAAAGCGAATGAGGGACGCATTTTCGAAGACAAAAACCTGAAAGAAAAGTTTCGAGAGCTTTCGAAATACCTACCAAATGAGGCAGTTTCACGAGGAGATACACTTTGGCTCTTCCGAAAAACCGAAACTTCCTCAACCTCTTGCATTTCTTCTCGGCGAAACTCGTTAACTTTTCATTCGTCGAGATTTTCGTGTACATAATATTCGACGACATGGTTCTCGTCTATTTGGGGGATGGAAACACTACCCCCTCACCAATCACTACGAGTACGGAATCTACGAGCGAATCAACACCGAAGAGGAGAACATCAACCGAGAGAAATGCTCTTAATAACGAAACAGTTTCTTCGAATAGGCAGGGGAATTAAATCACAAAAACCGTTCGCGAACTGTTTTCAAAGAGAGGATTTCATCAAAAACGCGAGCTTTCTACAAAGAGAAACAAAATTTACAACTCAACAACCTTTCACTCCCATCATAATTCTCAAACTTCTCAAGCTTTCCCCGGCTTTTACGACTTCACATTAACTTCTACCTGAAGAACATGAGAGTGATCGAAGTTGAGAAAGATAAAACAAGAAGAAGAAGAAGAAGAAGAAGAAATTGGGAGTAATGTTTCTGAAAGGTTTTAAATGACGTTAGAAGATACGAAAGAGATGGAAGGAGGGAGGCGGGGTGCAGGGGGTAGAAGGGATCAAGAGATAAAAAAAAAGAGAGATTCACGCGTGGTTTCCACTTTAATTAGAAAGTTTCTGTTGGAAATTCTTTTTTATTTTTGTTTTAGGGAAGAAGAAGAAGGATGACCCAGGAAGTCTTTGGTGTATGTGTGTGTGATGCTTTCGAACTGGAAACCAATTTTTCAAAGAAACGTTGTTTGTGGCCGACGAAATGTTAAACTTCTGGTTTTCGTATATCTCACCTAAGAATCTTAAAGCCCCACACCTCCCTCCACCAGGTGTAAATTCATCCCGACACGTGTTGGAGAGAGAGAGAGAGAGAACCTCTTCACCGCCTTCTTATAATTCTTTCATTGCTCATCTTCGAGCCGCCATCTTGCCAAAGAAATAACCCACCAAACCCTTTCGAGATGGCCTCGTGATATATTCATAGCGAAAATTCCGGGGTGGGGGTGGTGGAGGGGGGTCACGTTCTTCTCTTAAAAATTTGAACGCCGATCAAAATAAATTTTTCAAAAGCTTTTCACTATTCTAACGGTAATTCGGAACAAGTTCCACCTTTCACCGCCATCTTCGACTCCAATCCCCCCCGCTCCCCCGAAAGCTCTAAAAAGAAAAACTCGCTCATAAATCCTTAAAACCGGTTTCTTCTCTCTTCTTCCACCACCTCCACCACCTCCTCTCCTCCTCCTCCTCCATCTCCTTCTCGAAGAGCTTTTACGTTTTAAATTGATTTCGGTTTTTATGGGACGACCGCCCTCAACGTTGAAACCCAAACTGCAAATTCAACCCCAAAGGTTCGACCGGGAGGCAGGAGGAGAGGGATGGGTTAACGATTCCTCTGCAGAGCAGTAAAAGAGTAAGCAGTAAGAGAAGAGAAGCGGGGCAGATTCTCTCTCTCTCTCTCTCTGTATATATATTAAAATTAAGAAGTTTTAACCCCGGATTTCCCTTAATTTTCCCTCCCACCCCCTCACCCCCGAGGATAAGTTTTTTTAAGAACGCCAGACACAGATTCGCATATTTTTTTCCTGTTGTAAAGCGTTTCCTTTAATAGTGATGATGATGATGATGATGGTGGTGGTGGTGGTAATAAAAAGTTATGCGAATGAGCGAGAAAGGTTTTCAACTTTTCCTTTCGTCTTCTTATTTTGTTAAAATTCTTCTGTTTTATAAACGGAAAGTATGACAAAAGTTTTTGTTTTATGATTCAAGATGGCGGCGGGTTTTGAATTTTCCAAGACCTGACACTTCCTGGTCATCCTCGTGTCACAAAATCCTAAAAACCTTTCGTTGAGACGAATTTCATTTAATTTACAATCACCACATTTATGAACCGAGCTAACTGGACTATTTTATACTTTCTATATTAATATATATTATAAAAACTCACGACTTATACAAATACATAAGTTTGTTATTGATTATGTAACGAAATTTATGTGAACAATTTTTATTAAATAATTCTCATTTGAGGTCGATTTCGTTGGTATAGTTTAACTTCGGTTTAGCTGGCTGTCTCTAAGTCCTTTGGGGTGATTTGAGTCAAAATGACTCATCCGAATTTTATTACGTGAGTTAATTTGACTTGATTAAGTCCTGATGTGAATAATTTTTGTTACAATTTACACTCGAGTTCATTTTACGATCGAAAGAGAAAAGCGAATTTTGGTTTTGAGTCAAATTGACTCAGAACACTTCATTTAAAGCAATATGTAATTATTAGATCTTACAAAGACCGAAAACAAAACTCCGATGAATGATAAGAGCCTTAAAAATTTCCTACTCATTTCATAATTAATGCACAGTTGCATCGAGGAATCAGATACATCAAACAACAGCAGGGAGTCTAATTGGCTCATTCTAATAATAAAATAGTTATTTGATCAATGTTTGAAATTATCAAAAGAATTTTTGTTCTCAACCAAAATTTTCTGTTTTGGGTTTCAAAATCACAAGACAGCACGAAAGGTTGTCAACCACAAATTCGCATAACTCCTGTCGTCCCAAACACTGGAGTCATTGGAAACCCAAAGAAGCAGAAAGCGTAAAAAGAGATCTGATAACAGTTGCTAAAATTCAGTCAAAGGATTTATTGAACGAATGAGAAGCTTTCAAGAAGTAGTTTTACTGGGAAATTCCAACAGGAAAATGTTTCGCGAGTTGGAAATGAGCCTGAAAAGCTTTATAAAGTGGAAACTTGAGGAAAGCACAAAAATTTTTATGTTAATAAGTGAAAGGGAGGAGGAGGAGGATGGAGGAGATGTTGAAACGAAACACCGACAGAAAGGTAATCAGGTTAGTAACCCAAAGGGAAACACAAAAATGGCGCGGAATAAACACAAAACCTTTGCTGAACACCTTTCGGTTCCGGAAGTTCGAGGTGTTCGACCTTCCTTCTCTTCACCCGCCAAATTAAATTTTAAATTTTTAAACAGGAAACCAAAAAGTTTTTGCACGTGTTACTGCTCACCGGTAAACCAAAAATAAAATTTCGAGTTCACGAAGGGTTTACTCACTCGTAACAACCCCCGGTCGCCGTCTACTCTACCGAAAATAGAGGCAACAGGAAAATAGTTCAAATATCACGAAACCACGGTTTTAAAATGTTAACGAAAAATACGACAGGAAGAATGGTTGAAAGAGAGGCAGAAAAGCTTTCTAGTATTTCGTGGCACTAGACGGAGTCGCGTAAGTGATTCGCGTGTGAGCGGAGACGCGGCACTAAACCCGCTTCTGCAGACCCAAGACCGCGTTTACATATCACGACGGCGCATTCCTCTCTTCCACCACCTTTATCCTCTGTTTAAACCTTGCTCATCTTCCGATATGACCTCCTTTAACGTTTCTTAATATTCTCGCGGTCATTTGTCATCCCTTTCATCCCCCAACCCCATCTACACCCCCACCAACCCCCACCCCGAACATTCAACCTCCTTCTTGAAACTATGACTATTTACAGTCCGGTCGGAATCTCGAATGAATATTCACGACTGTCGTCATGTCGAACTCACGCTCACGTAAAAACATAAGCAAACTCATACAGATTAGTGGCTGAGCCAATTTGACTCAAAACGTTGGTTTGTCTACTTTTAAGTAGCTTAAATCCCGAAGAATTCTGTCTAAGGGACTGTGGTGTTCAAATCGGTTTATGACAATTCGAACGGGTCAAACTAATTAACTTCAGTCATGTGAGCTAATTTGACTCAGTTCGGTTCTAATTTGAGTCAATATTTCGTCAAAATTCATGTTCAAATTTTAGCACCAAATTTTCCTAGAACGAAATAATAATCAAAACACTACTATCCATTTCATAAATAATGCACACTTTTGTGAAGGATTCACTTTATAACGATCGAATTGGTCGTGAGTCAAATCGACTCACTCGAGTAATGTAAATTTTTTACTCAATCGATTCCCAAAAATGTATTTTACACGTATTGTACGGTGACTATGAAAAGAGTCATCCACACAACTGTGCAATATTTATGAAATGAAAACCACAATTTGAGTTCCTCACTCAAAAACTTCAAAGGTGGTGAAGAGAGCCTTACAACCCCTCCTCATTTCATAAATAATGCACACTTTATTCAAGAAATGAATTACATTGATCAGGATCGTTCTGGCGTTTGTCACTATCAAGAGTCAAGCTGGCTCAATCAAATCAACATTGACAAATTTAGTGTGTGATAACAGTGTGCATAATTTATGAAATGAGCATCACCCAAAAGTGTGCAAGACTTATGAATTATAAAAGTCATTCAGTTACATCGATTTATAACGAAATTTTTAATTTCATGTCATAATAAAAAGATATTTTGAGTCAAATCGACTCACTTTATAAAAAAGGGTGTATATAAAAATTTTGGGTCGTAAATTTAGTGTGCAGAATTTATGAAATAGACACTACAATAGATCATTTCAATTTAAATTTTTGGTCTTCTAAATTAATAATAAAAAAATTATTCTGAGTCAAATCGGCTCACTTAATCGAAACAGGTATACAATTGGGAGTCGCAATTTCATCAGCGTGCAAAACTTATGAATTAGATGCTGCGACGAGTCATTCAATTGAATTCATTTCAAATCAAAATTTTGTATAAAAATAAAAAGATGTTATGAGTCAAATCGGCTCACTATATCAAAAAGGGGTCTATATAACCACTGGGACTTGTGAATTTAGTGTGCAAAATTTATGAAATAGACACTACGATGAGTCATAAATTTCAAACTAAATTTTTTTTGGTTTATTAAAAAAAAAAATTGTTCTGAGTCAAAACGGCTCACTGCATCAAAACAATAAGTAATCGGGAGTTTAGCGTGCAAAACTTATGAATTAGATGCTACCGTAAGTCACACGTTTAAATCCATTTCAGACTAAATTTTTAATTTGACATAAAAACAAAAAAATATTTTGAGTCAAATCGGCTCATTTTATCAAAAGGGGTGAATATAAAAACTGAGAGTCGTGAAATTAGTGTGCAGAATTTATGAAATAGACATTACGATGAGTCAAATATTTAATTCCGTTTGAAACCAATTTTTTTTGTTTTATAATAAAAAATGCTGAGTCCAACTGGCTCACTTAATGGGAACAAGTATTTAATTGGGAGTCGAAATTTCAGCGTGCAAAACTTATGAATTAGATGCTACAATAGTTATTGTTTATAATCCATTTCAAACTCCAAATTTTTAATTTTACACAATAACTGAAAGATATTTTGAGTCAAATCGGCTCATTTTATCAAAAGGGGTGAATATAATAATTAGGAGTCGTGAATTTAGTGTGCAGAATTTATGAAATAGACACTCCGATGAGTCACACATTTAGATCCATTTCAAATTAAATTTTTGGTTTTCTAAATTAATATTTTAAAAAATTACTCTGAGTCAATTCGGCTCACTTAATCGAAGCAAGTATGTAATCGGGAATCGCAATTTTAGTGTCCACCACTCAAATTGGATGCTAGGACGAGTCATTCAATCATAATCCATTTCAAACTCCAAATTTTTAATTTTATGTCATAATAAAAATATATTTTGAGTCAAATTGGCTCACTTTATCAAAAGGGGTAAATGTAAAAATTGGGGTCGTGAATTAAGTGTGCAGGATTTATGAAATAGACACTACTATGAGTCAAATATTTAATTCCGTTGCGAACTAAATTTTTTTTGGTTTGATATAAAAAAAAATTATTCTGAGTCAAACTGGCTCACTTCATCAAAACAGGTTCACAGTTGTGAGTCGTGAATTGAGTATTAACTCCCGGAAGTGATGATATTATAACTACAACAGTCCACACGAAGACAAGATAACAGTCACGCCGTTTAGTGCAAGACTCAGACACCTAATTAACTAATTAGCTTCTCTTCTTCGTGCTTTCATAATCAGAACGACAACATAAAAAAAAATTATAAATACAACAGCGACGAAAAACAAAAGAAATTATAATAAAAGAAAATATTTTCACGACAGGAAAATTCAATAACAGCAGGAAAAAATCTCTAAAACAAAAAAGAGCAAATTTGCCTCCTGACTTTTCATATGAAATATGCGAGAATCAAAATGTCGCTACCAACCCCCCACACCCACACCCACAGCATCCCCTTCCTCCTAGGGGAGGAAAAAATTCCAACGTCTGGAATTTCTCTGGATTTATTATTTTGCCATCAAATTTAATAAAATTCAGAGAGGAATACGACGACTCTGTCGGCGGAGAAGAAAAACGTTCAGCAGCTGCGGATAAGCAAAAAGGGAAAGGAAAAGCTCGAAAGCTTCTCGCTTGGAAATTTAAGAAACGTCTTTTACCACCACCCCCATCCCCCGCTGTCGTCCTCCGATACGAAAATATCATTTTCGAGAAACAAAATAATATATCATACATGAGAAGAAGAAGAAAAAAATTTTTTTTCGCTGTTGTGAAAGGAAACTATGCTCACAAAGAAAATTGTTCAGCTTCGAGTTGTTAGAAAGCTTCTCAAGATTCTACTTCATCCTCCTCCCTCTCCTTCCCAATGACACCTTCTCTCTTCGATACTCCAACCCCCCGTAACCCAATTTTGAGATTTTTTTTCTTTCGCTGTCGTGTGACTTTCATTATCGACTTACTGCTGACGCATGTGATGTCAATGCAATATGTCTGTGAGTGTTAGTTTTTAACGAGACTCAATTTCAAATCTTTTCTTTGGTTCTTTCCTACCACGATGACCATTTTTCTGCTGTTTCCTGTTTTGGGATGATGATTTGTCACAGGATACTACCGGCCATTTTGTTTTTGTGGGGTGGCGACAGGAGAAGGTTGTTAGTTGAGTTTATCATGAACGAACTCCTATTTTTGGTGAGAGAAAACGGCCCCGGTTTTTGGGTTAAAAATAATTTTCACCAGATTATTTAGTTATAGTATAACCATACTATATATTGTAGATGGAAGGGGAGGTTAATATTTATACTAAGCAGTGCTAAAACTGTAGAAGGAGAGTTGAGTAAAAAGAAACCAACACCAAACAGCTCGTTTCAGTTTCCAACCCAATATTGTGTAGTATCTTTTAGTATAAGTATCAACCCCCTCCATCTACAATATATAATATGAGGTGCAAGGTAGAAAGAGAAGAGAGCATAATCTAGCATACTAGTACAGAATATTCGTTCTAAATCTAATTAGAATGGAGATCTAGTCTTCAAGCTTTGGAGTCAAATCCTCAATTAGAGTTAGCAAGTTCGGACATGTTGCTGTCGAAACCAGTCAACAACCCACTTTGACTTACCTGACAAGCGTTGCTACCAGAAGACGGAACTTCCGATATCGAATACGTATCAACGATGGAATCGAACCGAACTAATTTCTTAGAGACGGGTTTCTTCGATTTTGGACACAACGAACACATGTCACCATTAATGGAGAGCATAACCCACCCCACCCGCCGAAATTAACGGATTTCGCCGGTTTTTGGAAAAAAATTTTCAAACCCGTAGCGCGCCAAGCGTCACAAACACGAACTACAAAGAGTCGGTAAAACAGTTTTGACGGATTACTCAACGCGGTGGCGCCATCTGTTGACACTTTTCCGAACCCGAAAACACCACATCGATTTCTCAACCAATTCTCAGCTTCTTTAAATTATTTATTTTGATTTTAGAATAAAAACTGGAAGATGGAAACAAATAATAATAATAAAATAACATGGAAGTAGGAGGAGAGAGAAATAATAAATCATACGGTATATCAGTATGAAAGAAAAGTTTTTACGCTCCATTACGCTGTGGTAACATAAAACTTGCGAGCTCATCGAGAGCACCTAACCCAAGAAAGCTTTCTAAAACAGTTTCAAGGTTCACTGATTTCAATCCATATCCGAAAGAGAGGAGAAGGAAGGGTGTAATAGAATAAGAGAATTTTTTCAAGATGGAAAATACGATTTTCCCCAGATTAAAAGAGAAAAATTCTTTCCTTTCACTTTTGATATTCGACGTCAAAAACTGAACGGCTCGTTAACCCTTTCGAGAAATGATAAAAAAAGTGCCAGGAAGGATGTGAAAAAGAAGACAAAAGCTCGACGTCACCACGAGTCTGAATAATTATTTCGACTTTTAATACGATTATAAGGAAAATTTTCCCTCGTTTTTTGCTCTCGTTGAGATTTTAATGAAAACCATCCGCCCCCGGCCCAAACCAAAAAAAAGGGAAAAAGAAAATCCCGCTTTAGAAACTTCAAAAGGACTCTTGTAAGCAGCCAAGAGATTTTCATTCATTAAACGTACGCTCAAAACCGGGGTTTGTATGAGAAAGATTTTGGGAGAGTTTTAGTGCCCCTACCATCCCCTATCCTCAACAATCCAATTACCCTGTTAGAAACCAATCTACGAGGTTTCTCGAAAAATCTTTTTCTCTCCTCCTATGTCAAGGATAACCTCAAAATTATGTCCCTTCTTCCTTTCCGAAGATAAAAAAAAAATTTCCACGGCTTCCCAACCCGGAGCTTTCCTGTCGTTTCTCCAACTTCTCAGACACTTTCTTCTTTTAAACCATAAACTTAAATTATTTTTAAACTTCACATAAAACCCTCCATTTTTAGAGAAATAAATAAAAAACAGAAATAAGAGCTTTTTAAAAAGCTTTCAGGCACGGTGAGTATACAGCTAAAGTTTCCCTCTCGACGCTAATTTCATTTGTTTAAAAAAAGCTGTCGGACGGCTGAGTTTTTAAATTAAAAGCCCGTGTAACCTGGTAACAGCCATAACTTCCGTTATAGTTTCAACCGTGTCACTTATAAGTAAAAATTACCGCGGAGGAAGGAAGTGCGTTGAAAGTTTCTCAAAATTCGATTTTGGGTTTCTTTGGAATTTTGCCAACCAAGATGAGGTGATGATTCCAAGTTTTTCTGTCCAAAAAAAAAATCCTCCACCCCAAGGAATCGGCCCTGACTTAAAAACTTGAAATTTGGTTCTGGAGAAAGTTAAGATTTAGGCTGTAGAAGGGAAGGGAAAGCTTTCAGGAAAACTTTCGAGGTTTTGTTCCCAGACCAACTTCCTCCGCCGACCCAAACTTGCCTAAAACCTCTTTTAACTTTTGAGTGGTTTCTCTTCAAAAGTGTTTTTGTTAAGATAAATTTTTTATTCAAAAACCCGGAGTTTCCTTAACTACAAAATGATACTTTCAAGGAGTGGGGGGAAACGAACAAAAATGGCGGAACCAAAATCAAATTTCGAAACCTGACTACAGTCAAAACTTCCACTCTCACTCTTCGGGGTTTTCCTTTCATTTCCACGACACCCTCCCCCGAAAAAAGAGGAAAATTTATGAACCGTCATTTGGTCAGTGAATGCCATTACAAAAATGAAAGCAATCGAAATAATTCAAATTTGAGAAGCCATCGAAGCGGGGGGGGACTGGAATTTTCATTCAAGTCCGGTTCTGAAATTGCTTCAAACAAAATGATAAATTTGGCTCTTATCGGGAAAACTGAAAATTGATACACAACCGGCTGAGTTTTTGGAAAAATCCAAACCCTCCCCCTCTACCCATTTCTCAAATTTCAAACAATCTGAGAAAACAGCCCCCTTCCCCTTCCCTCCCCGCAAACAAAAAGTTTCGTCTTTGAAGTTCTGTTGCCCAGGGCAGAAAATCGTTTTCGATCTTTGCTATCTCTCTCTTCTCATGAGAGCAAAATAAGAAGAAAAAATTGAATTTCGAGTAAAAGGAAGAAGTGGAGGGGCGGAGGAGGGGGCATAAAGTCAAAGCAAGAATCCAAAAACGTTCAACAACATCCCCAGATATTCGGGTGGAAAATTTTTTCCTCCACATCAACGAATGCGATTTCCAAAATAAAATTTCCCCGCCTCCCTCCATCCCTCGCGTCTTATTGTTCCATCTCGAAAGCTCTTTTCACATGCCGACTTCCTTCACGTTCGAATACGTTCTATCACGTTTTTGTTCTCGCATCCCCCAAACCCATCTCCCAGATCGATAAATTCCAGGTGAAATTAATTAAAAGGAGAAAATTTTCGGAGTCTGTGTTCCATCCCAAATCAACGGTTTTAACTTTCGCCACCAACCTTTCGCGCTGTCGTCAAAACAAAAATTCTATTAAAAGCCTAAAACCACAAACCGGAAACGCCCAACCTACCCCCTCTCCTTTTCCCTTCGTCAAAGAAAAGTCCGTTAAAACAAACAATTCGCACAATGCTTCCCCCTAATGGCCTAACCGCGTAAAAAAAGTGACATTTGGACTCACAATAAAAATCTATTTACAACTTATTAATTTACGACGGACAAAAGCTATAGTCGTGTGAAATTTTAGGCGCGGTTACTCAACAAACAACCGTTATAATGTAATCATTTCGAGAGTCACGCGAATATATGATTCCACCATCCTTCCTCCTGTTCGACCACCACCTCCTCCTCATCCTTCCTCTACAAACAAGACGTCGACAGGAGCTTTTCGAGTTATTAAAAATAATAAATAAATAAAAATAAAATTTATTAAGGCCCCTCCCAGGGAAAATTAACATAAAAGACTTTTGATGACCGTATTTAGAGCTTTCGAATTACCACCCCGTGACAATAACGCCCTTCTTCCGTTCTCGAAAGCTGTATCGTTCCACTTCTGGTTGTTAATTTGATATTAAGACTTCCTCCACGTCCCTCTCTTCATTTTTGTGCTCAGACTCAAAACCCACAAATTTAAGCAAAAATCGATTCTACGACGTGTATATAAAGAAAAAGTATAAAAAACTAACAAACCAATAAAACGTCGTCGTCGCGTGCGATTCCGAGTAATTTATCACTGTTTTGTAGGCGCGCGTCTTTGTCTCCTAAACCTCTTGTGACGTTAGTGTGCCCTCATAGAAGCCTGTGACTATTCTACTACAAACAATGAGTCTTGAAGGACTATAGTCAGATCCTTTATACAATTCGAAGGCAGTTATTAAGTTTAAGATCAAAACACTGTATGTGATCTGTATATATATACATATACACAAGGTATGTTTGTGTGGATGACATATAAACAGACGTATGAGTCGCTGAGGTCAATTAAAGGAGCTAAAATGAGAGAAGCACTGTCAATCTCTTTAGGTTAGTTTGTATAAATTTGTATAAGTTTGAGTACCTAGCTCTCATCAGTAATCATACTCAGACTAATTTTTATAACACTAAACTCGTTTCTTCCCAACTTATTTATTTCAAAAGTAATGCACACAGGAACTAAACATTTCATTTGTATGTTTATACAAAATTCATAAATGCTACATATTTTTGAAAAGTTATACTTTCATACACAGTTATTGAAATCAAAATTATTGCACAATATCTTGGAACAATTATTTCATAAATAATGCACACAAGTTTTTATCGAATAAACAATTATTGAGTGTATTTGGGGGGTCTTGATTCATGTTTATACATAATAATTCGATAAATATAATTTTGGCAACACTGCTTGGAGTTTTCCGACAACTCCAGACTCAAACTTTAAGTCGGTGACGAGCACTGTTTATGTTTCTATCAAGTTTGTTGTTTAATGCGATTTAGAGTTGTGCGAGCGAGGAAACAAACACAACACATTCAGAGTGTGTGTCAAACAACTTTGTTAGCAGGTAACGGGACCAACAGCACGTCTCTCAGAGTTGGGGAGATTTGAAAGAGGACTGTGAGCTTTTGAGCTTTGATAATTTTAGGCAATAACGGAATTGGGTTTCTGTCCTACATGAAAGATTAAAGAAACCGGAAGGAAAATCAATAAGCACGAAGCAAACAGGTCAAAGCTTGAACCAAAAAAATATGGAAAATTGAGTAATACACGAACATCCTGAATCAAAAAACGACAGAAATACATGAAATCAGATAATGATAATGATGATGATGAAGGGCCCAATGGACGAGAGGTAAGCGGGTTGGACCACCAACCCAAACGTCCTGGGTTCGATCCCCAGCAAAACCCGGGCCTCGTTATTCTACCGCTTTTCCGACAATATTTTACTCAAATACTCCCCACATACATAAAGTCATATTATCAGTCAATAGTATAAGTATCTGGGTTATACTACAAGAAAATATCTCAACATGACATCAAAACCACGAAAGACTACATTCGCGTACCATCCATCATCAACATCCATCGGATTCTGGAAAGTTATGTATACCACGCACGTATACTATACACATATATAAAGGACAAGAATTATTATACATTAAGTAGACCTAACATATGTTACGGTAAAAGTGATAAATCGGACGTATTCATACATAACTCCCGGCGATTATTCATAATCACCGACTAATGTGACAATTTACTGAGTATTTATCACATTTACCGGCTATTTTATACAATTCCCAACTCAAAATTTGTCATCAGGGGCGTTTTATTTTATAAACAAGCCGGTAAATGTGATAAATAACCAGTAATACGTCACATTTGCTATGCTTAGTCCGTGATTATGAATAATCCGTGGATACGTCCGATTTATCACTTTTACCGTAGCATATATGCACGACACTACATTCCGGTTCAGAGATTATTTTGTCAAAATCAACACCAAAGAAGACTGAAGGATTCCTCATCTATGAAACACCGCCCCTGAGCAAAATGGAATTTACAAAATGAAAGTGTGCAGTATTTATGGAACGAGCCACTATCAAATACGCAGTGGTGTATGAAATCAATTACTTACACAAGTGTGCAGTTCTTTTGAAATATAAACACTTAGAGTGTCGGTTAAATTCTGATGAAAGTGTGTTATATTTAAGATGTCGATTTCTCAAAAAAGTGTGCAGTATTTATGAAACAAGGCCTTCATAACCTAAGTTTATTATTTGTTATACAATCCGAATTTCAGATTAATTATTAGTTTGTATTATATACAGTTAATTATGTTAATTACTTTCTGAAATGAATTATCTACAACAGTGTGCAGTATTTATGAAAAATATTTCGGTGAAACGGTCCCCTATTTAGGAAACTAGATCTTTAGAGCAGTTACAAAATGGGCGTTCCATCAAATAGGTCATCACTTCAGCAGAAATTAGTCAGCGAATAAATAAATAAATAAATTGCAAGGTCATCAAATGAGTTACGTCCTTCCACCGCCTTCTCTGATTTCCCATAGTGTTCAAGCGTTGGATCCGACTTGTCGACTTCTCCATCTCCACATTTTTCCACTTCATTTGCGACATTTCCCCTTTTTCCCAGCCTTTTCCCCGCATCCTTTCAAGGATTTCCGTTAATGGTAGCTTTGCCAGGGAAACCGTTACCAGATTTTCGTGGGAAACTTTTTCTTCCCTCCATTTCGACCGGGGAGGAGGACGGGGAGGGAGGAAGTCACCTCGAGTTGGTGATGATTCAAGTTAATCTGGTGACTGGAACTCGCACTAACGACTTCCTCTCTTCGCAGTGTCGAATTTGAAACTTTTTATGTAATTCGGAATCCAAATTGACTGCAGACGAAATCACCGCACTCATCCTCAGTGCAATCATCTTATGTAAGTTATTGATGACGTCAGAGTTTAAATTGGGAACTGATTTCCGGGGAAAAGTCTCATCAAATTCGGCTCAACTTCGACAAGGTCTCCTCTCATTGAGAGAACTAAATTCCTAAATTCTGAACAAATTCACATTTTTAACGTAATAGTCATTTCATAAGTAATGCACAATATTATTACAGAACCCACTTTTAGAGAACCTCTCTCATACCACCCTTCCGTAAATAGTTTATTTCAAAAATAATGCACACTCCCAACAACAATCCATTTCGGGAACAAAAACACGTGATAGCTGCTTATTTCATAAATACTGCACACGTTTAGAGAGCGACAAGTTTTATAGAGATTTCATGCCGTAAGTAACACACACTTCCTTATTTCAAAAGTATTGCACACTACCATTTTCATAAACAAATTTAAAATTTGACAGCAGCTCGTTTCTACACACTTTTGGGAAGAATTCATGTCATGGCTGTCGCACACTTTCACAAAGCGAACAGTTTTCTAGAGATCTGGTTTCATAAATAATGCACAATGCTTATAGAGAATATATTTCATAAGTAATGCACACTCCCATCTAGAATTCATTTCGTAAACAAATGCACAATTGACAAATGCAATTCATTTCATAAATACTGCACACGACAAGTTTTATACAGATCTCATTCCATAAATAATACACACTTTCCTATATAAATTTATTTCAAAAGTATTGCACACTACCACTTTCATAAACAAATTCAAAATTTGACAGCAGCTCGTTGCATAAATACTGCACACTTTTGGGAATAATTCATTTCATGGTTATAGCACATTTTTACAAAGTGACCAGTTCTCCGGAGATCTGGTTTCATAAATAATGCACAATGACTATGGATAATTTATTTCATAAGTAATGCACACTCCCATCTATAATTCATTTCGTAAACAAAACACATTGATAGCAGCTAATTTCATAAATACTGCACACGTTTAGAGAGCGACACGTTTTATAGAGAATTCATGTCGTTAATAATACACACTTCCTCATTTCAAAAGTATTGCACACTACCATTTTCATAAACAAATTTAAAATTGACAGCAACTCGTTTCTACACACTTTTGGGAAGAATTCGTGTCATGGTTATCGCACATTTTTACAAAGTGACCAGTTTTCTGGAGATCTGGTTTCATAAATAATGCACAATGACTATGGATAATTTATTTCATAAGTAATGCACACTTTTGTCATGTCGATTCCGATTTCACGTCCACGTCCAATCTTCTGGACATTTGTCTTTTCAATTTTAAAAAAATTTTTTCAAATCTTCAAGAAAAATTTATTTCCTGGGTGGTGAGTCTTTAATAAGAGCTCGTTTCAAAAGTATTGCACACTTATTATTGACTTAAAGATTTGTAGTAATTAACGGAAGCGTGGTGGCTTAAAATTATTTCACAAACAGCAAAGAATTTAAGTGAGAACATCAAAGGTTTACCAAGATTTTCGTTCAATTCTATTTCCTTCTCTTTTCATCCCTTCAACCCCCAAAAACCAACCCCCTCAGTTGTGACCAGCGTAATAAATTCAGAATAATGAAGCGTAAAAGACATTATCCCATTGTCATTACTTCCCGAACAAATTTTGTAAACATAAAATTACCCTAATCAATAATGGCACATGAATAAAAAACTAGACTCGAACGGATGTGACGTCACTGATCCGAACGTTTTCCCGGCGCACTGTTATCAAAGGAAAAAAACCCCGCCAAAAAGTCCAAATTCAAAATCGGAATAAGAAACACATCCACCATTTTCCTTTTTCCTTTTTGTTTCTGAAACGCGCGAACGTTCCACCAGCTGACTGAACGGCTACTAAAATCGTTTTCATGCGAATCCACGTTCAGCAACGAACTCTCGCTGGAAAAGCCAAAATTAAAAGAGGAAATGGCGGCGGAGAAAGGAAAAAGAAACTTTTTTCCTCTTCCTTTTCGCCGTCGCTCAAAGATGGAACCTTTAAACGCACTTTTGCCGTTCGCCGTTTCGCCGTTCGCTCGTGCTTTACAGGGATTTCGTGTGTTTACAATCGATGAATGTAGTCGAGAGACCTTTTTTCCTTCCCCATACTTTTTTGGGGGGCGGGAGGAAACCGGGGGGGTTTGACAGGGAGGCGTTCTGTTTTGTTAAAACGAGCGAACGGTTTGTGTCAGGGAGAGAACGGGCCATGATTGAGTCGAGTGCTTGATTTTGTAAAAATATCTCGATTACGTTATTATATTGTAGTCATACTATTATTGAACGTGAATTTGAGCGTAAGGAGATCAAAGATGGCGGAAATTCTTGACTCCATTTCCTTCTCTTTGACTCCACAGAAATTGTGTCGACGTCCGTTCATGGGATTGTTGAGCGGGTTGCTTGTATTCCAGACACAATTCAGAGTAGACGGTGGCCAAAAGGTGGTCTTTAAGTCAATACTAATGTGCATTATTTATGAAATGGATTCCACATGGAATTCTTTACAAAATACGCGACTTTGAAAGGAAACCCTCACGAAACTGTGCATTATTTATGAAATAAATTCGATATCCCAGTACCCATTAATAAAGAAACCCATTAGTGATGGAAGAGTGTGCATTATTTATGAAATGGATTTTCTAATAACGCACAGTGTTACTTTTGGAATGAATCTTATTCATCAATAAACTACAAACAGGTTCTTTATCTAGGTGTGTAGTATTTATGAAATGAATTATTCCAAGAAGAATTTGACTATAATTTAAGAAAGTATAAAGAAATTATTACTGGAAAAGTGTGCATTACTTTTGAAACGGATTCGTCAATCACTATCAAAATGAAATTGCAAACAAGTTTGAGTATACATTAACAAGTACAAAGCGAACAAGGACGTTGAAATGTGTGCGTTATTTTGAAATGGATTTTTGTAATGATGTATAGTGTGCATTATTTTTGAAATGAATCATTTGAAGAGAAATTTCGAGATAATTTAAGAAAGTATAAACAAATTATTACCGTAGTAGTGTGCATTACTTTTGAAATGGATGGGTTATGAGTGTCCATCACTATCAAAATGGATGAACATTAGATTGAGTATAAGGTGAACAAAAGGTTGAAATGTGTGCATTATTTATGAAATGCATTTCTCTAAGAATAGCCATTAATTGTTTTGCTAAAAGTCCATCGCGCTAACTTTTTAATTTGGTATTGTTATCTAGCTAACACTTAACCAGTTTCTATCTTAACAACTCAATACAGCTTCTGATAGTCTGCTGGTGGACTGCAAAAGTTCTGATAACAATCCTACATCAGTCGGGGGAGGGGGGGAGAGTCAGGGGCGTAACTAATAAGAAGAAAACGGTTTTGGCAGAGTCGGGCTTTCAGTTTGCGGGTTTCTTTATCAGAGACCGAAATAGAGGCTCGAATGACTTTAAAGCTCGTCATTCGCATCAGCAGTTTTAAAAGCTTTTTTCTGAAATGGGTTTTAGCATCCACAGCGATTTCCGTCGGGGTTTTAAGAGAAGAGAGAGGAGAGCAGACAGGAAGAGTTTTCCCGGAGAAAGATGATTTCCCACAGACACGAAGTCAAGATTTCTTGGGCGCGATCGATCATCACACTTCACCCGTGGGTAGGGTTTAGAAAGAAGAAAAATTTCTAGGACAGCAGTCTCCTGTTGTAACGGTTTAGTCACATGTGTTTGAGGAGAGAGAAAGAGAAGGCGGTGAGAGGGGGGGGGAGAAGGAGAAACGTTCTCGGCTCAAGACTTTTGATCTATTTTATAATAAATGATTAATGTCGTCATCGCCTTCATCGTCCGTTTTGGCCGCTGAATTTTTTTCTTAAGAAACACATGCGAGGAAAACTTTTCATTTTGCTGACTTGTGTACCGGAAACGAAATAAATGGCGGCGTTTGTTTTGACAGGTGCGAATTGATTATGTCATTCGTTAATGGAGTTTTCACTTCCCCAAAAACTCTTAAATTTGAAATCGAGTGAAAACGACCCAAATCCCGTTTCTTTTCACTTCTACGAAATCTCTCTCAGCGTGAAAACGGATTGAAGTTGTGATTACAGCAGCAAATACCCCCAATCCCACCCACTCCCCCAAAAAGGTCGTCAAAGCCGATAGGATGTTTCACGGAAAGTGGAACGAATCCTGCCTCCAAGGCGTTTGGTGCCATATTGGAAATCGCTCACTTCCTTCCTTCCTTCCTTCTGACCGACTTATGGTCCCCGGCGAAATTTTTTTCGTTTACTAAATCACACCACCTCCGCAATTTTTTGTGATTTCAAATAACGCGGACTCGACTAACGCGGTTTTTGTATGTGTGACGTGTATACTTGTTCTACGCGAATTGTTTCCAACCGTCTACAAGAAACAAAACTTTTTAAACTAAATTAAAACCAAACCAATCCCTACTCACTCAAATATTTCATTTCATAAATCATGCACAGTTCTATGGGAAGCCCATTTCAAAAGTATTGCACACGTTTGTGTAGAATTAATTAATTTAAAACACAATTTTCATTTATTTAAACTCATGCAAAAGACATTTTGTTTGAGTTTGATAAACGTTTGGTTGAGTTTGGGAACTTGTTCGCTCAAAGAACATTTCGTTTCATAAATTCTGCACACTTTTAGCAATAGTCTATTTCGTTATTAGTTTGGTTTTAATGCCGTTTCTGACTTTTAGGTCTAACAGAGAGTAAAAGAGGAGAATTTGAACAGACAAACATAGCTCCTGGGGATCACTTCCCACCACAACCACTACATCAAACCTCCCGCTCCATTTCATAAATAATGCACACCAACAGCGATTATTTATTTTAAATGAAACCGATTCAAGGTAAAAGTGTTCATTACTTTTGAAATAAATATTTTCTTAGTGTATAGTAAACAAAACAAAAGGAGAACTGACGAGGGAAAATTCGAAACGGAAGTTATTTTTGACTCAAAGATTTTAGCTCAACAGACAAATTTTTCTTTTTCTGCTTTTCAAAACGGGTTCGTGCTTACGACAGCAAAAATCGATTTTTTCTTGAAGCAAACTTTTCTGTAACCTTCGTGAGCTCAACTTGCAAACTTTAAAAACAAAAATTTGGGGGCGGGGGGGCTGTAATATTTCAATTTTTGGCGGCAAAAAGAAAAGACTCGTCGTCAGTGTTAGTGTCACGCACGCGGTCGTCCTAACTTTTGTCACGCCATAACGAGCCCCAAAGTATTTACAAAAGGCTGTGGAATGAGAGTTGAGCAGAGTTTTGAGGTCACCATCATCGTGTCTGTCGATGCAGTTCTGTGCACCTTCCCCGGGTGTTGTTTATGCATTGCAGTCGACATAATGCAGACGATGCATAAATTATTACCGCCTGTCGAAATATTTCTCAAATAATGAGTCTCAGGTCAGCCATTTTGTATTTTTCCCATTTCATCTTCTTCCTAACACGGTGCATTGTTTATGAAATAAGTCCTTGGAGGAGTGTGCATTATTTATGAAAGGACCGTTCTCGTACAACGTGCATTGATTAGTAGACTAAAAAGGAGTTTTGTAATTAAGGTGTGCAGTATTTATGAAAGGGATTATTTTAACAAGAATGTATTACAAAATCATACAAATATATTACCGGATTAGTGTGCATTACTTTTGAAATAAATTCCACTAATTATAAATCTATAAATGAGTTGTTTATAAAGGTGTGCACCATTTATGAAATGGATTTATGATGAGTATCAGTACTAAAACGAGTAGAAATTAGTTTGAGTATAAATAAATAAGTGCTAAGTGAATATGAAGGTTGAAACGTGTGCGTTATTTATGAAATGGATTTCTCTAATAGGAGTTTCGAGTAGAAGAAAAACAATTATCACTGGATTATTCGTACAGTGTGCATTACTTTTGAAATGAATTTCATTAATTAATTAACTCCAAATTAGTTATTTAAAAAGGTGTGCAGTATTTATGAAATGGATTGTTCCAGAAACAAAGAATTTCGACTGTAATATAAGAAAGTCACGAGACATGGTCACTGAATTAGTGTGCAATACTTTTGAAATAGCTTACCGTTCTAGCCTATATTTAAGAAATACTTTCGAGTACAACAAAATTAATTATAACTGGATTTAATGCATAGTGTGCATTATTTTTGAAATGAATTTAATTTATTATCAAACTAGAAACTGATTCTGTATTAAAGTGTGCAGTATTTAAGAAATGAATTATTCCAAGAAGAATTTGAGTACAATTTAAGAATGTGGGAAGAAATAATTACCGTAATAGTGTGCATTACTTTTGAAATAAATGGGTCACCACTATCATCAACGAGTGTCAATCACTATCAAAATCAATGGACATTAAATTGAGTATAAAATAGAATAAAAGGTTGAGTATAAGGCCAACAAAGAAGTTTGAAATGTGTGCGTTATTTATGAAATGGGTTTCTCTAATAATCCATAGTGTGCATTACTTTTGAAATGAATTTTATAGATTATTAAACTAAAAACAGGTTCTTTGTCAAGGTGTGTAGTATTTATGAAATAGGTTATTCTAGAAACAAAGAATTTCGACTATAATATAAGAAAGTCACAAGACATTGTTACTAAAATAGTGTGCATTACTTTTTGAAATGAATTTACCGTTAGTAATGTGCATTATATTTAAAATGGACGGGTCATGAGTGTCAATCACTATCAAAGTCAATGAACATTAGATTGAGTATAAAATAGGACAAAAGATTTGAGTGTAAGGCCAACAAAGAAGTTCGAAATGTGTGCGTTATTTATGAAATGGATTTCTTAATAAGAGTTTTGAGTAGAAGTGAAATAATTGTCACCGGATTATTGGCATTGTGTGCAATACTTTTGGAATGAATTTTATTGACTATTAAACTAAAAACAGGTTCTTAGTCAAGATGTGTAGTATTTATGAAATGGATCATTTCAGGGAGAAAGATATCGAGTATAATATATGACAGTCATGAAATATTATCACTGGATTAGTGTGCATTACTTTTGAAATGAGTTTACCATTCTAGCCTACATTTAGGAATACTTTCGAGTACAACAAAATTATTGCTAAATTTTTTGATGAGTGTGCACCATTTATGAAATGAATTATTTAAGAATGAACTTCGAGTAAAATATAAAAATTTATAAATCATTATCACTGAGTTAGTGTGCACTACTTTTGAAACGGATTCGTCAATCACTATCAAAATTAAATTGCAAACAAGTTTGCGTATACATTAATAAGTAGAAAACGAACAAGGACGTTGAAATGTGTGCGTTATTTTTGAAATGGATTTTTGTAATGATGTATAGTGTGCATTACTTTTGAAATGAATTTTATTCATTAATAAACTATTTAATGGGTCTTTATTAATAGTTTAAAGATTTTCATGGGTCTTTCCAAAAAGATGTTTACGACTCGGCTTAGCAGACTACAGTCACAGGTTTTGACACGTTCGTTTCATGATTCTGCTAATACGTCACGAACTCCTTTCAAATTCTCTTTAAAATTGTAAGCAACACAAAAAGAAAATTTTTTTTCCAGGAAAACTCGAGAAGGATAAGAAGAAAAAAAAGAAAATTTCCCGAGAATGCGTTTCCGTCATTTCCTCTAACCGGAAAGAAAGTCTTTTCAATGAACCGGAATTTCCATTGTCATCACCAACTCTGACCAACGAACCGTTCACCGGATTTTCCTTTTTCCTCTTCGTTCAATTTTCCTTTTTTCTTTCATTCAGGAGGCGGTTTTCAAAATTGATCGCATAAAAAAAGACACCACTTTTCGCACTATTCAATTTATGAAGCTAAATGTTTTGGAAAACACTTACCTGTTTCAAACCATCCCGGACGATTATGTGTTCCGATGGTGTTACGGAACGCGGGACTCCATCCAAAGCTGAGACTTCGTTTAACTGAGGAGGAGATGGCGGTGGAGGAAGATCCTCGCCGGCACCGTTGAATCGAGCTTTCTAAAAGAGAAATAGAAAAAAATTTTAGTTTCTCTACTCATTACCCAAAGCCCTTCAAGTTTGTGTCGGCTAATTAAAACTTAATGACTTTTGTATGGATGCCAAAAACATTTTTACTTCCTCCGCGATTTTCTTTTCCTCACTCTCTCCAACTTTTTCTTGCTTTTCCATCTCGCTAATCCTTCTCAACTTCCGGTTAGTAGGATTGTCTTGATTATAAAAGAAACAACAAGAAGGAAATTTATTCTTTGCTTTCTAAATAAATTTGAAAAACTCGCATTTCCCCAGTAATTATCCTCAGACGCCATTTTTGTCGAAAAATTAAAAGACTCCACTTTCTGTTGTTCTCCTCTTTCAACATGGCGGACGATGTAAGAAAACCGTTGGAGAAATAATTAATTCGAAAGTCAAACCGACGACGAAGAGGAAGAAGAAGGAGTCACGGACAAGCTATAAATTTCAAAACATTTCATTTTACGCGTCTCCAAATGACAAAGCTGGAAGCTTCCTTTGCCGCCATTACGATTTTATAGGCTGTCGTTGGAAAATCCGGGGAAAAACCTTTTTGCCCCCAAAAAACTTTTCTCCTTTCTCTTCTCGTCTTCTTCTAAATCAAATTACAAGACGAACTAGCAACTTTTTTCAAATTTTGGTCGCATACAGGCATCGAATACTTGGTTACCCGAATACCCGATTAGGTCTTGTTTTACGCGGTTGTGGGTTATCCGCTTTAAAAAAATTACAAAACCACTCCACAACACAAATTTAAATTCATTAATATTGCACACATCCAACAAAAATTCTTTTCACACTATTATTTCAGTACTATCCCATTTCATAAATACTGCACACTTTTATGATGATTTCATTTCAAAACTATTGCACGATTTAACTCATAAATCACCTTTTTAAGAGGTTACACTAACCCATTAATGACACAACAAGCTTTTGAGACAAATCTACCTCATCAAGTTTCACTCATTTAACGAATATCTCATTTCATAAATATTGCACACGGATTTTCATTACTTAAATATAGTAACACACCTCATCGTGAATTTGTTCTTCTATGTATTTAATGGTACAAGTCTAATTAACATATTTTTAAATTTTAATCATCTTTCAACACGATTATCGAATTATGCGAAAGAAGTACGAGTATCAAAGTAAACATGCAGCCAGGTCTTGTTTTACGCGGTTTGGGTTACTCAACATAAAAATTACAAAAACACTCACGTGAACCAAAATTTTAATTCGTTAGTAACACACACATCCGAAAAGATTTTTTTTATGCTATCAATTTGAATATTAGCCTATTTCATAAATACTGCACACAATTATGATCAATTCATTTCAAAAGTGATGCACGATTTAACCCAAAAATCATATTTCAAAACGGAAATTTAATTCACAATAAACAGCACACATCTTTGGGAAAAATTTATGTTCCAAGTATGGCTCACTTTAACGAGTATCTCATTTCATAAATACTGCACAGAGATTTTCGTAACTTAAATACAGTAACAGACCTCATGATGAAGTTGTCCTCCTATCTATTTAGGATGATTGCCAGTTTTGAAAATTTGGTTGGCCTACAAACATGATTATTGAATTATGCGACAGAATTACGTGTATCTACGGAGCCAGGTCTTTTTACGCGGTTGTGTGTAACTCCGATTCCTCTCAAATGAATCCCAAATTCATCACGTACACATCCGATAAGAATTCATTTTATAAGCCTGCTATCAATATAAGTTTTACTCCATTTCAAAAATACTGCACGCAATTATGATCATTTCATTCCAAAAGTAATGCACGATTTAACCGAAAAGTCATCTTTCAATAAGAAAAGCTTAATTCATAAATGATACATTGAATGAAACGAGATAAATTTTTGGTATCTTAACGAAGTTCTCATTTCATAAATACTGCACACCAATTTTCATTACCTAAATCCAGTAACCTCATAATGAAGTTGTTCTCTATGTCTTTAAAAGTACGCCTGCTAAGTTTTAATGACCTATAAACATGATTATCGAATTATACAAAAAATTATCTATGAATTTATCTAAATACGCGGTCAGGTCTTGTTTTACGCGGTTTTGGACTAACCCAATTAAAAAAGGACTCAAATGAAGCCCCATTTTAATTCCTCATCACTGATGCACACATCCGAAAAGATTTCTGTTTACACTAACAATTTGAGTAGCAGCCTGTTTCATAAATACTGCACACAGTTATGATCAATTCATTTCAAAACTAATGCACGATTTAAATGAAAAATCATATTTTCGTAGGAAACGTTATTGGTATCGCTCACTACAAAGAGGATCTTATTTCATAAATACCGCACACGAATTCCTATTAACGTAAATACAGTAACAGACCTCACCATGAAGTTAGTCTTCTATGTATTTAGTGGTAGTCAAGATTAATTTTTAACTCACCCCCGGAGTGTTTTAAAATTATGCGAGCACTAACTGTTAGTAATACTAACAATACTAACTTAAATAGTAAAAACTTTTTAAAATATCGACTAACACAAAAACACTGTCACAAATTTAACAACACACGGACATAGCACTTCACTGTTCAAAGATCTTTAGCAGACTGAATATACCTGCCACGTCAATTTGCTTTTATACCTGACGAGGCACCATAGATAGAGCCACAGTCGCTCTTGTAAATGGCGACAAAATTCCTAGTGTTTGTAAACAGGATAACGTCTTCTGCTATATTCAATTCGTTAGTGACATTTCTTAACTTGTTCACAGTTAAGTAAGGTCTCCGATTTGTCTTTTGCCAATTTTTATGTTCTAATTTCGCTTAAATCGTGACCGGACTCCATATTGAATCAAAAAATTAATTTCGAAAAATGTTCTCGAATAAGACAGCTTGATTTGGAGGGATTTGGGCCGTTTTAAACGCAACGGTTTTTCCGCAAATAATATTTTTTGCACCTGTTGAATTATAAATTCATTTTCCAAGTTTCCCTCCCGCCATTTCCGCTTCCATCAAAACTTCTCAATAAAACGTCAGCGAGAGAGAGATGAGTCTATTACCGAAGTTATACATTCCGGACTTCGCTTACTGTTTATTTTAAATCATCGAAACGATACTCACGTGAAATTTATGCGAAAGACAACAGCAATCGCATTGAAACGTCGAACACTGATCAGTTCCGCTTCCGTTGTTACGAGTCCTTCGTCTTATTCGTCGATTTTTCCGAACTTTACTCGGAACCGCATACATATAATTGGAGAACCGTCTTCGGGAATGACGAACAATAGACACCCAATCGATCATTTTCGATTAGAGTCCTGTCAGCTGATTGGTTAAGATGAACCCGACACTAACTTCCGCATATCCGACACTGTTAGTTATTAACAAAACATTTTTGTGTTTGCTGACGGCTCTAATTCGAACCGCTGTGGTGTGTATATCATAAAAGACTTTATCTATTGGATAGATATAAATGAGAGGTTAAAGCATGTCTTCGAAGCTCTTGAGGAGTAGCTGAATTAAATTCATCAAACCCCCAACCGATAGAGTTTCTTAGGAGATTAATCAACCAAACTTCCGAAAGGTACAAACTCAAAATCGCTGATTATATCTTGGGGGAAAAAATCAATTTCCGGTTTGTCAAAGTCATAAAAACATCCTGTTAGCAACAGGGACTTGAGAAGATTTTAACCAAAAGCTTGAAACAGATAAATACGACACTATCTGGACCAATAACCAGTTACCCAGTTTCTCCAGAACAAAAGAAAAGGATAAATGAGGCCAAACCCCAAACTCAACTTCCGGTTTCTGGGAACAAACCTAAGTTGAAAATTATTATACGATTCAACGACAAACATCCACTCGAGAAATCCCTAAATGAGTTAAACGTGGTCCCTAAAACCTTTCCCCGCTTTTCCATTTTCCCCGAGAGTCCTTTTCCTCTTTGTATATGTCTCCTTTGTGTCTGTCTGTCTGTCCTTCTCTCCTCCACAGTGACATATATAAATGTGGGTAACGAAAAACAATAAACCGTGGAACCATAACGCAAAACGCAAAACCCAATAAGAGAGGAAGTGGGTTGGGGGGCAATTAAAAAGCTTTGACTCCTTTTTTTGGGAGGAACCGCAAAAGTTTTCCCTCTCTCTCATTAATTAATTAAAATATTTAATTAAAAAACAAGTGGTGGAGTGAAAAAAAAAGGATGCAGGGACCCGTAAAAAACACTTAAAATTTGCCGAATTTAATTAATTTCGGAATATGTGTTCAAAACCCACCCCCAATTCATCCCCTTTTGTCTTTCATCCCTCTTCTCTCCCAAATAACAATAAACCAGTTGAAAGCGTGGAAATCAGGACACATCCCCAAACGAGAAGGAGGTTGAAATTAATAAGAACTAAATAACAACGGAATAAATGAAAATTTTCAACCCCCGTCCCACCCCCCAACCTCCAATCATCCCTCGAATTCGTTTCAATGTCGTCTTCTTTGGTTGAATAAAAACGTGGCACAAAGAATCACACAGTCATGAAGGAGGAATCACAATCGTCCCACGCGTCAGAATCCAACAACCTACACGCTTTTCCGTTCCCGGCTTTTCCTCCTACTTCTCCTCCTCTTCCAGATTTTTGGGAAATGGAGGAGGGAGGAGGAGGAGGAGGAGGAGAGAGAGGATCATTCTGTCAATCCACGTCCCGTGATAATTAATGAAGTTAACGAATTTTGATTTAAAATTAACGAGCGACCGATTTCGCGAACGGGGATGACGTTTTCCATTTTAATTTCCGGTTAATAAAAATTTTCAATACGTCATCAGAAGAAGTAAAAACGCACAAAACGAAACCGAACACAAAAGAGAATCGAAGAGAAGATGATTCCAAAAATTAAAACAACAGACGAGAAGAGAGGAAACAGAATTAATCCCTCATCGATCTCGTTTTTTAAACCGGAAAAGACACAGCCTTCTCCAAAAACTGATTCCCCTGATCCTCCAGTTTTATCTTCTGCTTTTGGGTTTCTTCTACTAGAAATTGATTTTGTTTGAAATTGTTTTCTACTGAGTTTGGTTCTCTATTTATGCGGTTTGAAGGCGATTCCATCACTGAGGTTGTGACATTTCCCCAAGTCCTCCTTTTCTAGTAATTTAGGAATACAGCCACACCGAAAGACAGACAGAGTATTTCATGTCATATTTATACTAATCGTTTGAGTATATTTTCAGTATAAATGGGTGATATAGTTGAGTTCTCTCGGTTTGTTCGAACAAAACAAAATTTTGTGAGTCTTGGGTTTGAATGAAAACTAACCAAAAAAAAATTTTTTTAATTAACTTAAATAAACATCGAGGAAATTGCGAAAGTAATAAGTTAATAAATAAGGCAATAAATAAATAAATAAATAAAAGAAAATGAGAAAAGTCGTTAGCAGAAGAAAATTTCATTTAGTGCCGGCCTCATTCAAACGGACATGGTAAACACGAAGGAAACCTATTTCGATAAAGATCGTAGAATGATCGATTTGGTGTTTCGAAAGAAAGAAATTTCCACCACCCCCGCCTCCCATTTTCTTTCGCTTTTCTTTAAAAGCTCCGATTTTTCCTTTTTATTTTCCATTTCGGAGTAATTAGCCGTTTTTCGAATTGGGCGTGGTCACGTGGGCGGTAAAGAACAAAAAAAAATTGATTGCGTACATAATTCAACGGCCTTCACGTTTCCCATTCCTCCCGGAAAATTCAAGTCGCTCGGAAATTTTTCTCAAGGATTTGTTTTTTCAGGTGAGAGGGTAAAAGACGAAAAAGAAAAATTTTCCGGTTCCGGAAATAATAAAAATGGAGGGAAATTAAAATGGCTGGTAAGAGACTCTGGGGAGAGGGAGGGAAGGCCGATGTTCTCTTTGTGACGAATGTTTGATTTTCGTTTCGTATGTTTGAACGACTGTCGATGAACTGACTCGAGGATAAAAGGCTGCAGGGGTGGTGGGGGTGGGGGGGAATGGGAATGAAACGTTCAGAAACAAGTTATAGAAAGGAGTGAAAGGTCGTCGGTTTTGAACTTTCTTCCATGACATTTGTGAATAACAAAAGAAATCATTTTTCGCTTTATTGTGTGCGTTGGGAAATTGTGTAGGAAAAAATTTTAGGTTCGTGACCTGGCTGACCTCTAGCTGGGAAAGCTTATGGAAGTGGAGATTTGTTTCAATTTGGAAAATTTGACTTATACTCTACTTATACTCTTCTATAGTCGGGCACTTATCCAAAACACCACAAACTTCCCGGTGAATTTTCCTTCCAGTGAATTCCCTCCATTTTGTGAATAGTTAAATTCATAATTATCATCATAAATGGTACTCCTTTCATAAATATTGCACAGTTTAGTCGAGAGTCATAACTGTATTAGTCTACTTCAGTTTTTCGTGTTTGGGTATGACAGGATACCGGAGGAAGATTTGAACTAACGACTACAACTCTCATAGTCGAGTCCTACAATCACTACACTAGCCCCTCTGCATAATATTAACACTATGACGTCCGGAGGTCGGTCGGTTCGTGTCGGTGTCGTGGAACTGACTCTCATGCTGCCTGAGCACCAATATTTTAAATTCACAACGTATGAACCTATCATCCACATGTATAAATAAGTATAGGATCACCAGCGACGCATCCACATGTGACGTCACCGGAACTCAGACAATAGTGTTTGTGAAATATTTCATGGCACCGCCGTGGGGTCTCTGGCGGACAACGGATGCTGTTTTCATGACCCCACAGTGGGGCCAGGGGACGTCATATTGTTAATAATAATATATATAAGTAACCTATCTCTAATCCTCTAAGTTTTAGGATTGAGGGACTCAGTAGTCCCTGTATAATGAACATGTCCTCTGTTACTGTATTAGGACTATGAAGCTAGTGGTTGATTTTTGTCCTCAAATCTTTCTTTTTATTTTTCATAAATACTGCACAGTTCAGTGAAGATTTCTTACATACAAACTTTGATTAGAAATTCAACGCGATATATACGCCACAGTTTAAATGAGAACTCATAATTAATTCATAGTATTAGTAAAATTTATACTCGGCCATCTTGTATACAAGAATATTCTTCTGAGTATGAGGAAAAGGTGTTATTCTGTCATCATAATACTGCTGTGTGATAAACAGCAAAATGAACTCTTCAGACTTGGACAGTCTTCTAAATACGCCAAACTTATACTGACACATACTCATAAATCCCTGGTTATACTCATAAAAAGGAAATTTATAAATCGATTATCGATTGATTTCCCTCGTTTCAGGTCTCATCAAGAAATCACCTCAACTTCAACTTCGGTTATCTTATAGTATAACCTTTATACTATCCCTCCGATATGGAAATTAATTTCCTTCTTCATTTTAAAACAAGTCTCGCTTTCAAGCTTTCACAAACTTTTATTAAATTTGATGACAGGGGCGAAAGCTACCCTTCTACCCACTTCGTTTCATCTTCCACTCGAGCCTTAATCAAAGCTTTTAACCATCCAAAGCTCGTCTTTTCGCTTTGCCCTCGTTAAAAACCGTTTTTGTTTCTTCGTATCAGCAGAAGACATCTCTTGTTCATCTTATTGTCTTTCTTCTCTCCTTTAAAAGCTTTTTCTCTTTTTTTTGTAGAAAGGAAAGCTCCGTTCTATTATGACTTGATTCTTGTTTGTAGATTTCCTGTTCTTATTAATACTTAATTTTCTCTTTTATCTAGTTCTCTCTCTCATTTTCTTTGTCTTTTTAAATTTGTTTATCTATTCCGTTGTTCTACCTTAGAGATTTACTTCTTCGTTTGTCATTCTCAGTTTTTATGTTGATCTTTTCATTGTCTCATCTTTCACGACGCAGTTTTTCTTTTCTTCCCGCTCCGTCTTCTCCTTTGTCGATTCTGCTTTAATATCATCCACGGAAACGTTTTTCCCTGGGTTGTTACGCTTCACTCGGTTGAGGGACTTATAAAAAGACAAAAGACGAGCTTTGTAGTCAACTTTTAACATTTAAATGAGGAAGTGAAAAGTTTGGGGAGATGAAGATTTAACATTTTTCAATTTCTCTCTCTCTCTCTCTCTTCCAAACTTTTGGATGAGGAGGGAAACCCGGATGTGGAGCAAGAACCACTTTGTACGTTCCTTCTCACTTCCATCTTTCCCGTGGTGAATACTAATAAGCGGTTTTATTGGTTTTTTTACATCCGACACCCTACAGTAACCTTCTTTCTCTCTTAGAAAGTCTCACATTTCAATCGTTAATACACTTTTCAGGAGAGAGAGAGAGCTGTGCAAGAGAGAGGCAGAGACATCATCATCATCATCCGGTTTCGTTTATTCCAATCCTCGTAGAAACTCCTGCGGTGTTCTGTGTGTTTGTTTAGTTTTAATTAAAAATATAATTAATAAAATTTAATTTTATGTACATAAGAGAAGGGTATGTCAGTTTGTGGAAGTGTGACAGGGAAAGAACACCAGAGCGCATGACCAGATTTCAGACCAAACAACCCACACAAATTAATTGAAACTGGAAGAGATTTACTGGTGGGCTCGTTTAAAAAATTTTCTCATCGATAATTATGTATATTTAATGCTCATTTCATAAATATTGCACACAAAAATTCATCCCATAACACACATCCGGATCAAGCATATACACATTCAAGCAATAAATTCAGAAGGAATCAGTTTGGAACGCCGTGGAGGCTTTTATAACAAACTCATTTCACGTGACTGGTGAATATTTTTCATAAATAATGCACACCTAGTCAATAAGTTTATTTATTAACCCATCAACTACCGATTTTTTATTTAACACCAAAAATGATGACTAAACAGAGGAGTTAAGGTTGTGAGCTTAAGTTGATGGATCCATGTGACCAGTTTCGGTGTCCTGTTTTGATGACATCGTACTAAACCACATGAACATCGAATTTGTATCCCCCAAGTTCAGAAAGCACGTTTAGCTACACAACCCCCCACTCAAGATTTCCTGTCGTTTTCCGTTAAAACAGTTCCCATCGCTCTTTGCACTTATATCCTTTCATAAATACTGCACAGTTTAGAAACAACACCCTCACAGCTTCTCACTTATGTTCTTTGTTGTTAGTTTCGGATACAAGAGACAGTTTTAATCGAAAGCTAACCTTCACGGGTTTTATACACACGCGGAGAGGATTTCCGACGCCATCTTTAAAACAATTTCAACGAGGAGAAGATCCGTGGAACAATAATCCGGTGGAATTACCGAGGGAAAAACCTTTTGAGAATACTAATCCTTTGACCCCGAACGGAATTCTAAAGCTTCACTTTAAAAGTAACAGTAAAAAGGAGAGGAGATCACAAAAAAACAAAAGCGGGCGAGCTTAGAAAGCTCGTGAAATGTTTATCATAAAAAGAGGGACTTGGATACTAGAACAAAGACCGGAAACAGATGAATTATCAGTCCCGTGCGACGTATAACTTTCCCACCGACGCCCACTCTCTGAAAAATTATTAAAACCGTCGTAATTTATATATTGATTGCCCACTAATTACTAATTAAAGCAACCTAATTAATTATTTATTTATGTAAATTTCACTTTTTTTAATTGTCTTACAAGCCATTTTGAATCTAACAAAAAATTTTTTGGCTGATGATAATTTGAATCCATTCTGTCCCACCCTGTGACTATGATCTGAGAGGTAACTCCGAGACCCATCCTTACTCTCAGTACTAGTTAGTCAATAATTAAACCTTAAAGGAACGTTACATAACCCAATTTAGCCAAAACAATTGCATTTTAATAAGAAAAATTATTTACTTATGTCATTCAAATTGAATGCAATGTCATCTTACATTTCATTAGATGAGAGAAACTCAAGAATCGAGAGTTATTACAGTATAATAAGTTGTTGTATAAGTCCTCCCTTCCAAAAATTTTAAATAAAGTGTTGCATTATGGTTCGTTACTCAGAAAAGTGTGCAAGACTTATGAACGTGCAATATTTTTGAAAAATAAATGACTGGCGACGTTGCTATAAATTCTGTACGAACAAAATGTTGTTCTCATTGCTATTGACAGTTTTGTTTACAGTGTATTATTTATTAGGTAAGTTTTCATTTAAGTGTGCAGTACTTTTGAAATGAGGTACTCATAAAAGTGTGCAAGATTTATGAACGTGCAATATTTTTGAAAAATAAATTCAAAACAAACCAGCGACTTCGTCATAAACTTATACGAACAAAATGTTGTTTAAAATATTAACCGTTTGCTTCATACTGTATTATTTATAGGGTAGGTTTTGTATAAGTGTGCATTACTTTTGAAATGACTTACTCATGAAATTGTGAAAAAATTTATGAACGTGCAATATTTTTGAAAAATAATTTCAAAGCAAACCAGCGACTTGGTCAAAAATTTCTACAAACAAAATGTTGTTCTCACTGTTAATTACAGTTTTTCAGACTGTATTATTTGTAGGGTTGGTTTTTCATCTAAGTGTGCATTACTTTTGAAATGAGTTACTCATAAAAGTGTGCAAGATTTATGAAATGAATCGTTAAATAAATAAATAAGTAGAACACAAATTCCCAGCGATTATTCATAATCGTCACCTAAATTTGATAAATGTAACGAATTACTTAATAATTATCACATTTACCGGCTAGTTTAATAAAAGTTTGCTCAGATTAAGAGTTTTAGATTCCATAAATTCTCTATAATGAGTTAAAATATTCTATAAACTACCCGGTAAATTTGATAAATATCCAGGAATCCGTCACAATAATCAGGGTTAGTTCATTATTACGATCACTCCCAGGGAATTGTAGGTGTATTCGCCTAATTTATCACTTTTACCGAGGAGGAGTAGTGTAGTGGTTAAGTTCCTAACTTGGACGTTATGGTTGTGAGTTCGAATCCTCCTCCTGCATCTTGTTAAACCCAAAAACAAGGTGAAAATGGGATCAAAACAACCACCACAACATTTATCACTTTTACCGTAACATAACATTTCAAACTCGTCGTGGGGAAGTTTAATTAAAGTTTGCTTTGATTACGAGCTAAATATTATATAAACTAGCCGGTAAATGTGATAAATATAAGTAATTTGTTCAAATTAACCAAACTTAGTTGGAGTTGGATCGTCGAGGATTATATATACGTCCGTTCGATTAATCACTTTTACCGTAGGTGTAACACAGAGAACCGAAATTATTTCCCGGTTCACCTAATATATACAAAACACTAAACTTATACGGAAATATAAACTTCTAACCCAGTTTCGATTACTTCACACGAGGAGTGTTTGTTTGGGATTGTGTTCATGCGTTCGTAAGCATTTCCAGAACACACGCACACCCACCGCAGAACATAAATCCTTCAATCCTCTCATTTCTTTCTCATCTACATAGATAAATGACTTTGGGCTCGTAATAATATTTTAATTAGATAAATAAATAGCTAAAATAAGAGCAGTGGATATCGAGGAAACCGGAAATGAATAAAATTCCGCTTTTTGTAATTTTTAATAAATTTTTTTTCTCCTATTTTTTTTAAAATTCTTTAAAGTCCGATAAAGGAAAAACCAATTTTATTAAAACCTCCCTTCATCCCTTAGCCCTCCACCACCCCCTCCCCAACCCCCGAGGTATAAATGTGAAATTCATGTTCCCGTAGTGACGATAACCCCCAACGGAAACCAATCAAAATGATAAAATGCGACAGAGAGTAAAAAACAATTCAATAAGTTTGTGTAACCGCGTTTCATAATCCGTTCGCGAGATTTTTTTTACGCGGTGACAGAACCAAAAAAAAAATGTTGTCCTCAATCGAGGACATCAAATTGCATTAATCATCTCGTACTACTTCCGTTTCGACGATCCAAAAAAAAAGTCATTTTCAACAAAGAGATTCATCAATTCCCAGCCTGTCTCAAACACACACATATGCTCGAACGGGGGAGGCAGAGGCGTTCATTTATTGGCTACCAAAAGCACCTGCTTCCATTAACTCTCACCGAGGAGGAGGAGGATGGTGGTGGTAAAACACAAGAAACAAAAGAATTCAATGAAATTGTTTACATTGTCGTGAGCACAAATGCCCTCGGACAACTACAATAAACGAACGGAAATATTTGACTAAAAATAAATCCGTTCGTATTGACGTTGCCACCAGCTGGCCGTTGGAAAAATCATGGCGAGAGAGAGAGAATTAAGATTCACAATTGGGTCCGTTCCCAAAAACTAAATTTTAATTTTTGACTGTCGTCATTAGTCTCTCAAATATTTTATTTTCATTCCCAACATCCCGCCCGAACGCTTTCATGTTATAATGTGAATATTCAAACTGGCCGTTCGAAACTTCACCTGCTAACGCCATTTTCATACATGCTTATAAGTATCTGGAAGCGAGACCAGAAGGGAAAATGAAAAAAAAGGAGATCCGAACGCGCATGCGCACCGACACAAAATCCTCAACAGAAAATTATATCTCGGCGTCTTTCACTCGATTTAAATTCTTCTGTCTTCGAAACCATCACAAATAACAAATCCGAACTGTTTCACACACTACACAAACATGATTTCGAGAATCAAAAGAAAAAGAAAAAAATAACAAAAAACCAAAATACAGGAAAAACGAAAAGAGAAACTCGAACGAGTCGACAATAACAAAACACGTGCGGGGCGAACGGAAGACTGAATTCGGAGCTTGCGATCGAGACGACGACAGACGACGGCGTCGCCCAGGCAAACTATAAAAGACTACTTTTTCGATTTCCCACCGAACGGTTTTCTACCAAGGAGAAAAAAAAATAAAGGAAGAAGACTTGATGGGAATTTTTCGGGGAGCGGTTGGGGGGGGGGGGCTCTCACAGAAGCTTCTGTGTCGCAAAACTCTTCGATTTTAATTTTTCCACGACCTGGAATCCTTTCAATTAATTTTTCTTTCCGCTTTATGGATGACTTTATTAATTTTCCCGACGATGTTTTTCGAGAAGAGGTTTTCCTTTCTTCGATAATTTTTTTTTTAGGCGCGGTTCAAATCAAACAACACAAATAAATTTCCCAAAAGACTTTGTAAGGCTGACACACAGGCATTTCTCCCGAATAAAAAGGAAAAACCATTTCCCACACTGTTACACACCATTGCACTACAATTTTAATGATTGTAGTGACGTAACTACAAATCTTGAGGCTATTGCTTAGCAAAATTTAACGAGGTTTTCGGAAAATGGGAAAGCGCAAGGAAGGAAAACGGAGTCCGGCTACAAATCGATAAAGGATTTAAGGGTGAAAATTTCATTCCTCTTAACAATCGGCTGAATTACTCTTAAAAAAACTGGTCTTTCGATTGTTTATTATGCGAAATTACCTTCTTTTTACGATCGGAGATTATTATAAACAAAATACAGGTTCGTTGGATTTTCAAGCTCCCAGTTGTCTCCATTTTTGTTTTATAGATTTTGAAGACATGATTATAGTCATCTTTGAGAGGGGTTGAAACAGGGCTTCTTCCTCTTCCTGGGAGGCTGTTGGGTCTATTAGAGATGGTACGTAGATGAATCTTAGAAGTCTAAAGCTACATAAGGGATGCTGATCGGTTCCCATGAGGTAGTATTAGGAGTGATGCCTAGTGTGTAATATTATAGTTTTGCGACATTCTATGTTAAAATTTGTCTTTGTTACTGTTAGCCATTGAATGCAAGATGAAAGGAGGAGGTTCTATAATAATAGAGGGCAGTGTCTTCTCATGAGAGACGGATTTCAAACCTTTCCGGTATGTTACATGGGGTTAGGTTCTTCTAGAACTGTCTTCCTTGATTAGTCGAGTTCTGTTGTTGAAAAATATTCGGTTGTTCGTACGTGACGACCTTCGCTCAAAATTAGACTTAAGGGTGCTGCTTGTTTTGCTTTTTATTCTACAAAAGTGAGTCAGTTTGACTCACGACGAATCTAAGTTGGGTTAATTTCTTCCTAAAATCAAAGTACGGAGCCAATTCCACACACAATTGAGCTCAATTTTCTCAAAAGAAATTCGAAACTTTGTATAAGTCTTCTTTCAAAAGTACTGCACACTCTTGTGAATGTTGAAACCACTTGAAAATTAATTGATGGACGCCTTGAAGTCAAAATTTAAATTTTAGATGAGCAAAATTAATCCCAATTTGTCAACTTCTGACAATTTTGAAATAATAATCGCAACGAATCCTGTGGTGTAAGTTTCAAGCTCTTAACGGTCTCAAGAAGAAGTGAAAATGAATCCAAAAACATCTTCAACCACTCAGTATAAATTTCTTCTTAAAAATAAGAAAAGCGTCAATCAATTTTCAATTTATAATGGGCCCGCTGTTGAGAATCCGGTGTAGAACGAAGGAGAAAGAGAGTGGTAGGGAGATGGTGAAAGAAGGGAAAAGAATCGCGGAGGAGTGGATTTAAAGAATGAAAACCGTTACTCCGGTAACGCCATTTCAGACCAAAAAAAAAGCTTTGGCCTTTCTCTCTCTCTCTCTTAGCCTCCTTTCTCCGCTCCTACATGCCCCGTCCAAAAAGGGAAATTTTCCCACCACCTATCGTCGGGGGCCCGAATTATTTTAAGCTGGCCGCAAAGTGCTGACATCTTTCGTTCGGGACTCAAATTTTTAATGGAAAACCGGGGAAAATAATTTCACGAGATTTTCGCGTCCCTCGTTCCGTTATTTATTTATTTTTTATTAAATTCCGGCTATGTGAGAATCATTTGTCTTCGTTAGGGGTGGTGGCGGGGGTGGTTTACAAAAACTTGCGAGATTGCATTCTCCTCCGACTGTTATTTCAGCTCGCGTTTCTCTTCCTTCCGTTTGTTATTCTAACCAGACCTTCCCGCCTAATCCAGAAGAAGAATTCATTTTGATTTTCCATATCAAAAGTCAAAACTAAAGCCTTCAGGGGAGAGAAGTCGGGGCGGGGCGGGGATGAAATAATATTTTCGTGGAAGACGTTTTGATTTAATGTCTTTGACTTTCGCATCGGTCGAGGTGTGAGTTTAAACCTTTTTCGTCAGTCATATTCCAAGCAATTTCCTACCTATTACCGCGACTTCCTGACTTCAAAAGTTGGAACGGAAATGAAAAATGAAGAAGATGAAATGTACGAGAACGACAGGAGTCGGGGAGAGAGAGGAAACAAAACAAAAAAAATTAAATTTAGCTTACGACACCAGCTTACACGTGAGAAGAATGTCAGTTCCAAATTGATTTTTTGGCGGGAAAAATACTCAGATCCACTTACCTGGAAAGAGAAAACAAAATGGCGGTTAAGTTAACTCATTTATACCATACAATTAAAGTTCTAAAGTCGTTAATTTGACTCCAGTATTATAAAAATTGTTTCGAATAACCTCCCCAATCCGTGTTTAATTGATCTCATTTTGAAATAAGGTTTCCGAGATTCTCACACCCGAATTTGCTGACGCACAACTCTGTCGAATAACATCGAAGGAAATTTATTTAATAATTAATGACGATATTAAATGATGAAAGGTTGGCTGCCTTTCTGATTTAGTAGTTTCTTGCCTTGTTCTCTTCCTCAGCTCAAAATTTCCTTCCAGCTTCTTCTTCCTTCTTCATTACTGCTGACCTCGTTAACAAACTTGAGCCCGAGGTGGCTTCTCTCAGCGTTCATTTACTACGACATTTTTCGGGTTTGGAGTGAGTCCTTGTTTTAACGACCTCCTTTTACGAATAAGATTAAATGAACTCACATGAGACTAGATGGTCAGGATGCAAAGCAGCCAACTTAGAGTTTTAAAGTTTTTAAAGTCTTAGGTCTATAAGTTTTGAAAAGTCAGACGCACCTGGATAATCTGTTAGTGTTTTGACGTGGCTTTGGGTCAAGTTACCTCCCTCAAACATCAAATCTATCTTTCTCAGATAATTTTCCAAACCTTTCAGATCATCGGACGGAGTTGTATGGATAAGACTAGAACGGGTGATTGCACAACCCAACTCACCACAAAACCCGTCAACTTGCTATCATCATCCGACAACCTCACATCCAAGCTCCTTTTCAAGGCTGATTTGACGTCGTCATCTCCCATCCCTCCACCGGTTAGAAGACAGTAACACAGCCCCCTATGTACATGTAACCCAAATTCGTGAAGGATTCATCATCCCCGCGTTGCCCCACCTAAGTGTACATAATTTCACGGTTTTTACTGTCACCGTTTCCAAGATTGATGGCTCGGGTTTTCTATGATTAATTTCCGTTTTCGTTGCGAGTGTGAAAACCGCTTAAATTATTTTATAAGTTTAACGCCTCACTAACTTTCTGCCCTCGTATCCGGGATTTTATTGAAAAACTCCAAAACCGATTTTCGTTTTTATCATTTAAATCCTTTCCCGACAGGACTGTGCGCGAATAAATATAGGTTCCCCGAAACCCCAGGGTTCATTTCCCGTCATTCGACCAAAAGTAATTATGATGAATACATTTCCGAATATAGAGTAGCTAAAAAGAGGGAAGGCGAAAGCTCGGATGAGTTAATTTATCTAACACAGCAGATCACATGATGAAAAAGCTTGAAAACTATCCGTTTTATGCTGTCGTGAAGAAAGCTCGGGAAATCCTTAGAGCAAAAACACTTTTCCAAAATTATAGAAAACACCTCCAATCCGGGAATCAATATAACGAAGAAACCGGATGTTTCCCGAGTAAAGCTTTCGATTGTGGAAAAGCTCCAAATCGAAAACTTAGTATTCATAAGAAATGGCTTTTACGGGACAAAATCCAAGAGGAGTAAAGGAACTATAAAAAGGAAGGCCGGCGGGGAAGGGGGGGAAGCCACAAACAATAAGATATTCGGGAAAACTGTAAATGGCGGCTGCTACTCTCACACCCCTTTTCCAACAGCACACTACCCTCCGGCTATAAAAAAAAGGGCAAAAAAAAGAAAATCTGAGATTTTGGAAAAGTTTGTAATGAAAATTCAAAAAATGTCCCAAAACGCTTCACTCAACCAAACCCCGACTATTCCCTCTTTGAAACTGTATTTGTCATTGCCTTTCACCTTCTCCAAAAACTTCCTCTGGTTGAAGTGGGGTGTATACAGCATCTGTCCCAAAATAAACCGGAATGATTGTCTCTGATACAAACTGTCGACGCTACTTCTCACGGATTTTGATTGATTCATGTGGTGTGAAGTTTCTACACTTAACTGTTTGAATTTTGAAGTCGACATACAGTGAATTAGGCGAGAGACTTTTAACAGAAGCGTTTAAGCAACAGCAAAAAAATTACAGAGATGATGAAGTAGGTGAATTCGTGAAGGTTACCAAGGAATCTTATGTCAGAATAATGAACACTGAGCTCGACATACCGACAATCAACATAATCTATCACATTCGCATAACTGAAAAACCACCTCCTGCAGAAATTTAATTCAAATTTTGTTCCGCAGAATTACGACTATAAATTAAACCAAACACAGCAGAGACATTGATAAGCACTCCCAAAATGAAGAAAACCTCTTCAAAAGTATAATAACAGGTAATGAAACACAGCACTTCCGGTACAACCCAAAATTACTGATTTTAGGATCGTCAGCTGAAAAAAAATTTGAAAAAAAATCCTCGACAGCATTATCAACAGCATTTCGATCAATAAACTACATACAAAACTCATTTCATACCCTTGTCTAACGAGCCCATCTACTAGTATGTGTGTCTATTGTAGATATAAGATTCAGTATATCAATGTATATATATATTTTAATGTATAACAAATGTATAGAAGTTGATAATCTATTTGTGACTTTTACCAATTCCGGTTTGTTTTGGAACAGATGCTGTAGGAGGCACAAGCGGAATCAAACAAAAATTTCTAACGTCAACAGAGAGAAGGAAGAATTACTTCCGGTTAAAAACACACAGAAATAGATGAGATATACGGTATATATATACACATTTTTAAAATGTCACTCCCACTTGAAACGAAAATATCGATTCGATTCAGTCAAGAATTGCAGGGACGTGACAGGGAGTCCCGGGAGGTTCGATGGGAAAAAAATTGAAGCTGGTCAGCAGGGAGGGAACCGACATTCACATGCGTGACATCTTCCCGTTTCGAAAAAGAGGAACGCAGATCACATCCCCGTGAAATTTACTTGTTGATGGAAGACAGTCGAAATTTTATTTCCAGTCTCCGGACTCTTTTAAGACACATCCAAAGATATTTGAAACATTTCCCGAAACCCCGTCCCTCGTTCTCCCACAGCCTTCTTCAAGACTAACGTTTAGAAAAGTCGACTCTTCAGCTTAAGCTGACTGCTTTCGTTAAAGACTCAAGGAAAGAAAAGAAAAGTTGATATGCTCGAAAATAACTGTCCCAATCATCTGTCCTCTTTTCTTATTTACAACTCCACTCAAGAGGAAATGGAAAACTATTGAGACTTGCCATTTTCCCTCCACCCCCCTAAAATAAAAAGATTTCCCCGAGTGAAAATATTTTTCTTTTTAGAGTTTTACTCGAAAACCTATAATCCGATACTAAGATTCTCATTTTAATGTAAATATTTACAAAATATCGGAGCTTTAAACCCGCCCCTCCACTCCGTACGCACCCCCTCAAAGCTCTGCACAAAGCGGGAGTCTTCGGTCAAAAAGGCACAAAGCTTCAAATTCCCTCAAATTTCGAATTAGAGACCACTTACGAGAGTCGAGTGCTTTCACGTGAACAGTTCCCAAAATGAGAATACCGTCCGAAGTTTCGACTCGCAGGAAAGTTTCCCCGGCGAATTATTGCTTCCAGGAAAAGAGGACGCTTTCCCCCCGCTCTCCACCGCCTTCTTTTATTTCATCTTTTTACGCAGTCTGTTGGAGAAGACAATTTCCTCAAGAAATCATCACCTAATGAATTCAATTAAGTTTCCCATCGACGGGGCGGTTTTATCATAAAACCAAAACCAATCTTCGAATGAATTAATAACAATAAATAAATTCAAGATGGCGGAAAAGCTTGTCCAGAATCGAAAGCTTTCCAGAAAGAAAATTTTTTTTGTTTTGTTTCTGAAACTGGTCTTCCTTCCATCTCCTCCGTCATCAACTCTTCTTTCAAAAACTATTCGCTCTTCCATCTCTTTCATTAATCATTTCTCTTCTCCTCCACTTTTCCTTTCCTGGGGTAGATTTCAACCCCCCAGGGGGAGAACATTTGTGCTGTGATTGATGAATTTCGGCAGATGTCAAAAAAGTTAAGAAATTAATTAGAAATTAATTATTTGTCGAAAGAAGACGATTCCGCAATTTCCTTCCGGTTTTTTGTTTGTTTGTTCGGGATTTGGATATTGTTTACCGGAAGTGAAGGTTTCATTTTTGAAAATGGCTCCCCAGAGTCTACTTATGAAATCAGACGATTAAGCCAAATCCTCTTTTTGCTCTTTTTCGATTTATGACTCGAGCTTCTTTCCTCCCTTCCTCCCTCCCTCCCTCGCGGATTTATTTTTCTTTCTTCTGCTGTGGAGAGCTTTTCCGGTTTTTTTTTTGGTCGAGGTTCTTTGGATGTTTCTCGCCTGTCCTGTTTGATTTTCAAATTTTGGTTTGGTTATGATCTTTATGTATGAGTGTGTCTCCCAAAACTGTCTTCTTTGGTCAGGTTGAATTGTGTTTTGTTGTTGAAGAAGAATTTTTAGTAACCGTTTGCATCAGAATTTACGGATGTTGATTCCATAACACATTAGGAGAGTCAATTTGACTCAAAAAACAAAGTTGAAAGCAATTTTCCTAGTCAAACTACATTTGAAGACTGCTCTACACGATCTGAGCCAATTCTAAGAGCTTTGCAAAACAATCAACCAAATTAAATTAAAAATTTGTTGATATCATCTTTCAAAAGTATTGCACACTGTGACATAAAAAAAATCATCAAAATTTACGGATGTTGATTAAATAGCCTTTTGGGAGAATTTGGCTCGCAGTATAACCAAAATTGAAGCAACTCCTCAAATCAAACTATATATCAAACGATTTTGTGAGTACATCGGTTATGGTACCCGGTCTCAAACAAATTTCTATTACGTTTAGTTGATGTCAACTACTAATTTAGTGGTAGTGGTTTTAATCCCGTTCTTCACTCTTTTTTGGGTGACTACATTACTCCTAAACTACTCCTCTCACTGTTGTCAACAATAAAGGTTTATAAAGTAGTGCATACCGAACTGTAAGACATTTTTTCTGTTCGAAACCTCATAAATCAGTTATATTCACCGCATCTATATTGAATATAAGACTCACTATCTCACAACTACTGCCCCAATACCAATCTCTCTCGTGGGAGGAGTAGTGTAGTGGTTAAGTTCCTGACTTGGACGCAATGATCTTGAATTCGAGTCCTTCTCCCGCATCCTGTTATACCCAAAAAAAGACCGAAACCACCACTAAATACCCAACTCCTCACAAATTATCTAAAACTAATAAACTCTAAGCCAAAAACATCATCAAACACAGTCAAGGATCGGTGTGCACTTCTCTTAGCTTCATCTTTAACTCCTTTTAACGTTAACTTCTATTTAAAGCGAATTAAATTAATTCAAGTATATTTATAAAAATATAATATTCAGGTAAATGTAATATTGATAATTTTTTATGTATATTCATTTCTGTAAAGGAAGGGAAATTTTCAACAGGAAATGGAAGCAGGGAAAGCGATATTTTCCGAAAAAGCTTCTAAAACTCGACTCACAATCGGCATCATTAAATCCCAGTTTTCGTTTTGTTTTTCCGGAGGCGAACGTTCTCTCCCACACCTTCTCTTCACCTCTCAGACAGAAAAAAAAATTTTTTTTACATAAACTTTATCTTTCCGTTCCTTTCGTTTGATAGAATTCTAAAAGAGGAAATATAAAAGTGGTCGTTAGGTTGAGATAAAAAGAAAAATTTTCCCTTCCAAACCGGAAAAACTTTAATATTTGAAAAGGCTCCCTAATGACCAAATGAGTAAAAACCAAAAACAATTTTTTTTAGGCACCGCCCTCTAACTTTTCCAACTTTTCCCTCAGCCCCCGTTTCAGTCTCCTTCAACCTTTCTCACATGGTCAAACCGCATCCGACCACTTTCATCTGTCAAAACAACAGAAAGGAAACGAAGACAAATAATTTTTCCACGGCCATCATCTTGGCAAACTTTGACGGCAAATATTTAACAATTTTTGAGTGAAACGATTTCCGATTTATCTGTTGTTTCCTCTCCCGCATCCCCCGCCCTCGCCACCACACCACCACCCCCTTCATCCCCTTACTTAAACCTTTTAAATGGCCATCTCACTAAGTGCTTCTCCTTCGTTTTAGATTTAGTGTTTGAACTAGGACTCAAAAACGCTGGATAAAAAGACCTGAGCCAATTTGACTCATTTATGTCTTAAATGTGATCACAAGTATTATTTTATAGGGTGGGTTTCTGTAACTTCGTTTCTAATTACTTTAAAGAAATTTGTGGGTGGCTTTGAACTGATTGAAAATTTAGAATTTCCCTTGAAAATTAAGCAGTGTGCATTATTTATGAAATGAGCTCGTGACAAAAATTTTTATTCTACAATTTCAACAATGTAAATTACACACGAAACGAAAACGCGATGGACTGTGCAATATTTATGAGAGTAATCGTTTGTAAAACTGTTCATGAACACGTCCATTGTTTAGAAATTGAAATGTTGGGAAAGTGTGCAATATTTATGAAATGTGTTTGGTGGTATATAAATAAACATGGAGGATGTCTAGAATAATAATGAATTAGAATAAATATTTATATTAATATATATAAAATTTTTTTAGTTGAATAACAAACGGAAAGAAAGACGACCGTGTTACACTTCTGCTAGATACGAAGATACACTGCCATCTGATTAACATAATTTATGCAGTATTCTAAAACACTTCCTCTACGGCTGACCATTACTAAAAGTATTTAGTATAATAAGGGTTTAAAGTCTTAATAGTTAAAACCGGTACCGACAAGTGTTCTTCGCGAATTTGGGTATAAAACATAACAAGCGGAATAACGATGAATTGTGCAATATTTATGAAAGAAGTATACAAAAATTTAGTTAAATAACACCTCATAAAATCGTGTCTTACTTATGAAGTAGTCAGTGTGCAATACTTTTGAAATGATCGCTTAACGAAAGTATGTACGAAATTGGTCTTGTGTAAACAGAAGACTAAAGAGACATAGAATCATCAATTAAAATTTTAACCAAAGTGAGTCAAATCGACTCACATTGATGTTGTTATTCGTGAATCGCTTACAAAATGATTATTTGTAAAATTTGTGGCAGTAAGCAAATCACTTTTTTAAGTTTAACATCCGCTGGACCCACTGTGGGGTCATGGCAACCGTTGACCACCGAAGACCCAACGGTGGTGCCATACAATATTTCACGAACACAATTGTCTGAGCGCCGATGACGTCACATCCGGGAATTATTGCGCATGCGTCGCTGGCGATCTTATACTTATGTATGATCACACTGATGTTCAGTTGTTGTGAATTTAAAATATTGGTGATCAGGCAGTATGATAGTCAGTTCCACCGACACCAACAGCAAAAATTTACATCAGCCCTCTGAACGTCATAGTGTTAATTAGGGGTGCTTTTTCAAACCAAACGAACCAATTTTTGGGTTTGTTGTATGAGTCAAAATGACTCAAGTCTACAGGGGATATAATGAAGATAGAATAAACCTTTCGGGGAGGGATGTTGAGCTTCATTTCCCTACTTCCTTAAACGCGCTTTTTCATTTTGGTAGCAAACGCCCATACCATGGACCTCTCTCTCCTGCCTCCTCTCCATTTTTTTGTTTTTTCTCCCAAAAACTTTTATTTTTATCTCTTAATCTTCATTGAAATAAAAATGCAAATAAAAATAAATATCACTAAAGGGATTACGGAAGGGAAAAATTCATTTCCGGTTTTTTTTCTTGATCAGCAAATTACAATTTAAATTATTAAAAAGATGTTTATTAAACTCCCAAACTTTTTCCTCGTTTCCTCTTTGCCTCTTTCCCGGGTCTCTTCCTCTCCACTTTTTTTGTAAAATTTGAAAAATTCTATTCCCGAGAGTTGAAAAACCATGGATTTTCACTGATTCCAAGTTTCTCCCGGGAAAGTCTCAGAGTAAAAATGGGAGAAAATTTTTTTTTCTGTCTTAATCCTCACATTGTGGTAAATCTACTTAAGGCCGGTTTCTCCATTTCTCCCTTTTTGTTTTCTTTCCTCTTTTCCCTCCGTGTACCGGGAAAAAGGTAGAAAGGAGAGGCCTTTTGGTTCGATTTGGTTTTTGCGGTAGTAGCCAACCTCTCCTCACACACACACCAAATCCGCTACCTCATCAAAACGTTGCCCCTGTTCAAATGAGAGAAGACGGATGTACTAACAAAATGTGAAGAATTTTTAGTTAAGTTGGCACTAAAACCTACCAACAGCTACCGATGCTAGGTAGCACCACAAAAATTATTTCATTAGTCTTGCACACTTATGAGAAGATTACATTTCATAAATGACGTGTCCTTTCATTTGGAATGAACGTTTAGGGTACTGCAGAAATTTGTGTGTAATCCATTTCATAAATACTGCACATTTTTATGGAGAATTAATTTCACAAATTGTTTCTAAATTACAACACACTTTCGGAAGGAATTTCTTTCATAATTATTGCACGCATTCATTCCGTAAATATTGCACACTTTCATGAAGAATCGATTTCATAAGTAGTGCACACGATGGAATGGATCCATGAAGGATTAATTTCATAAATATCTCAATGCTAACCATGGGTTCGTTTCATAAATATTGCACACTTTCAATGAGAATTAGTTTAGTAAATAGCGAACACGATTATGAAGGATTCATTTCATAAATATTGCACACATTTCATCATGAATTCTTTTCATAAATATTGCACAATTTTGTCAGATATTCTTTTCATAAATATTGCACACTTTCATGAAGAATCCATCTCACAAATAGTGCACACTTTCAATGGTACTCATTTCATAAGTATTGCACAATTTTACAAAGAATTCATTTCATAAATATAGCACACATTCATGAAGGAACGGTTTCATAAATATTTCACGTGCTAACCCTGAGTTCATTTCATAAATATTGCACACTTTCACAGAGAATTGGTTTAATAAATAGCAAACACGATTATGAAGAACTCATTTCATACATATTGCACTTTTGTCAGGGATCCATTTCATAAATATTGCACACCTTCATGAGAACTCATTTCAAAAATATTGCACAATCACTAGAGAATTACGTTTCGTAAATTATGCACGCTTTCAACCCGAACGGACGTGTAAAATACTGCAGAAATTCATGTGTAATCCATTTCATAAATCCTGCTCACGTGTATGAAGAATTTATTTCATAAAAATTGCACACTTTCACGGGAAGGTCATTTCATAAATACTGCACACTTCCGTCAGGAATTCATTTATAAGTTAAGCAAAACACACACATACATAGAACTTGGACGCGACGATCAACATTCCAGTTTCGCGGGTTCTTTTCCGACATTCGAACAGTCCGACAGTGTTTCTTTTCTCCTGCTGTCTTCAACATCCTTCTTTTTACAATTATGGCGAAACCATAGCAACGAGAATTTTCACTTTGACATCTTCCACTCTCATTGAGAAAACAGAATTAATATGAGAGGAAAATTAGAATATTAACGAAGGATGCCTGAGGACCTGACCTCTCTTCCCTCCCTCCTCCCTCACCGCCTCCTCTTCACCAACACTCTCGCGAGGAAGCGTTGCGTAAAAATGAGAAAACGAAATTGAAAGCGAATTGAGGAGGAGAAAGAGGAAGAGAAGGAGGAGGAGAAGAAGTCTGTTCTCGAGCTAATTAACTGCATGAAAATCATTTCTTTCACTTTTACTCTATCTCCGAGGCGTGGAGAGGAAAGAGAGAAGAACAAACCAGGGAAAAGAAAACCTGGAAAATGGGAAAAGCCCTCAATAACGGTTATTTTCCTAAGTGTGCAGCACTTTTGACATGGGCGGATGCTTCAACACTTCTTTGAGTGGATGTGTCGTAGTTTGAAATAAATTTTGAACGAATGAGTGTTGTAGTTATAAACCAACTCTTCCTACAAGTGTGCAGTATTTTTGAAATAGACTCAGGACAAATTTATAAAATAAATGTGTAAGCGTGCACTACTACAAATAAAATTTAAATAAATAAATAAAATAAAATAAAAACTGGGAAGTGAGGCTTTCCAAAAATTTTTGTCTTCCATTCCACTCTTGAACGCTTCAACCGGAGCTTAAGGAACATATTTAATTTAATATTTTGCATATAAATTCGCTTTTTAGTTAAGAAATTGAATATTAATGAAGCATTAATTTCGATGTTCTTGATAATCACGGGAAAACCCGAGGAAAAATTCCAGGTCACGTGACGCGAAAATTTCCCATAAATTTCACTTTTTCAAAAAATAAATTTTAATCAAAAAAATGTCGCCCAACTTTATTGCCTCTACAATTATTGAAAGCCTTCGTTAAATTTTCCCCTTTCGAGACCTTCTACTATTGTGAATCATACAGAGGAATAATCCCTTAAAATAATTGTGCAATACTTATGAAATGAATTTCTCTCAAAGGTGGAAACTGTTTACCAAATGTGTAACCGCTTGACGGATGAACTGCGGGTGTGCGGTATCCTACAGAATGATTACACCCTTACTGTATACTGTATTTCTCTTAAAGGTATACAAAAACCGTTATAATCTTTATACAAATTAATTCTGTGTTATACATTCTGTTTTAGACAGAACTGACAACAGCATAGCTGAGGTAGTTTAAGTTTCATTCCCCCACAGCACAAATCAATATCGCAATTACAAGGTCGTTGATTTCAACTCGCCCGCCATTTTTCTTCTTCTTCCCAAACTTTCGACAAACAAAAATTTTTATGTTTTTCCGATCTTTCATCTTCGACTCCTCCCTCTTAACCCAGAATCACCAAAGAGATGAGTCAGAATCACCAACATCAGTTTAATTATCACGTCAGCAAACCAAAGGTAAATCGTTTGTTAGTGAGACGTTCACAAGTCTTACCGATAAACAGCGCTCTTCAAAGGGGGAGGAGGGAGGGGGGTAAGCAGGAAGAAGAGGAACAGTAAATTCAGGAAAATTTATCCGAAATGAAAGTTTTCAGCAGAATCTGTCGGGAGAGAGAGAGAGAGAGAAGAAGGCGAAAGCTCCAGAAACGGCGTTTACTCCTTCATCCCCTCTTCCAGTCGTTTTCTCCGGGTTTTGAATATTTTAAAAATATAGCCCCGCCGCCACCGCCACCCCCCGTCCTACCCTTCTCCAAGTACCGCTTTTTTAAACGATAAATATAAAACGTCGGCTACGCTTTCGAAATTTTCTAACAAGAGAGAGTGAGAGAGGTGCTATCTTCTAATGGATTTTTCCCTATGCCGACCATTTGGAAATTAATTCAAAAAAACCCGGGAGGGCAGCCACAGCACGAGCCCCCCCCCAATTTCCATTCGCCACAGCACCACCACCTCCCTTCTCTTCATCCTATTAAATAATATTTTCAAAAAATCCTTTTTTTTCGGGGGAGCAAAAACCATTGTTTTTCCCAGAGGAAAAACAACAACAGGAGAAGCAACAGCAACAACAAACCATTCCCGGGGTTTTTTTTTCCTCCTCGCATTTCTGCTGACACGACTCCAATTTTAATCTTACTTATTGATGCTTCGACTGAACAAAAGAATGATGGCTCTTACCCTCCCTCCGCCTCATAATCGACTAACGAAAAATTTACGGCAGAGACGTCTCTCCACTACAGGAAAATCGATTCTTCCCTTTTTTTACGCGACCCGCTCTCTCTTTCAATTTTAAAATGAACGATAATACCAGAAACAATAAAAACGTTTTTATTTTATTTTATTGTTATTATTTTTGTTTCCGAATCGAACAAAAGAAACAGAAGGAGGAGGTGAAAGATCGTTAAGACGTGATAGAAGACTGTTAAGAAGAGAGAGGAATCGGTATGAAGGAGAAGAAATTTTCCGGAAGAAAACAAAAAAGAAAGAAAGAAAAATCGACGCTTCGGGGGGTTGTTTCGATGGAAATAGTTGTGGAAATAAAAATTTGACGTTTTTCACCCTACACCCTTCACCCCCCGCAACCCTCAATCCTCGCACAAAAGAAAATAGATTAAAAATGAGAGAGAATAGATTTCCAGCCTCAAGGAGGAGATGACTGATTTGAGAGATGTTCTCACCAAAGTGATTTCTTATTCGGTACACCCCCCGTACCCCGTTTCATCCCTCTGCCAAAGAGGAATTAAAAATTTGAAAGAATTCGAGCTAAGGTTTTCCCTTCTGTTTAGGAAGGTACTTGACAAGTTTTTATTTTTCTTGGGACCATTCCAATTTCCCCGGAAATGAGTTTTCTAACCTCCTTCATGATGATTTTCCCTTCTCTGATCGGATTTGGGATTAAACGCCCACGAACAACACAAGAGGAAATAATTATAAAAAGGAGAAAGTTGGGAAAAGAAGTCAAAAGGAAGTAGGAAAAGCGACTGAGAGAAGGTTTTTTAAAATTCTGATGGGGAAAGGAAAAGAAGAAGAGGAAAAAGCAATCAAGAGAATGAAAGCTGATTAGAAAAAACAATGAACAGATACAAAACAGAAAAAAGGTTTCGGGGAGGAAAAAGGATTGGGGATGAGACAAGACAAAGAAGTTAGTCATACAAGAACGTGACCGCATCGCCTGGAATACGCACACCGCAATCCTCCTATCTTTCTTATTATATCTCCAAGTCGTATGTTGCCTGTGTTCTGTACCTTGACGTAATCCAAAGGGTGATGATTTGTTTTCCCTCCTGCTGTTGTTCCTGTTGGTGTTTGTCTCTTTCTCTGCTCGATATCATTTCCTGTGTTGTGGGTGTTATACTAAAAAATCTGCCATCCATTTATGATAATTCCCTCTTTGAGAGGAGTTGATTTATACTTTCCGCCTTTTTGTCTCCTTCTTATACAGTATATCAATAGCTTGACACTTCTAATATTTTGTAGACCCATTATCTCCCAAATTTCTTGTGTTCTAGTTTGTACAGAATTTGTGACTCCCAGGAGATACAAACAAAGACAATAGACCGCGTGTTTAATTATATTTAAGTAGATACAGCCCATCAGTGCTGTATAGTGTCCTTCTACAGCACAGAATAACTTTATACAACTGTTTGGAGGTGTGTATAGTGGTCTGTGTGTATTACATCAGCGTGTAACGGGTTTTCAATGTTGATTGCTGCCATTTTCTCTTCTACCTTCATCTTTCTGATTATATTACGACTACACTCTATCTGTGAGCTTCTTCTTGTCTTCTCTCATTCGTCATTAGTTTCTTATTTGGACTGTTGGTTTGGGCTTCTCTCTTTTGCTTCTTTTCCTGTCTTCTTTTTCATCTATTTGTTTCATCTTCTACGTTTATCTAATATTCTTAGGACTACCTGTTCCTGTCCCTCTCTCTTTTTTAACCAAACCCAATCTTCTCCGAATACTATTTGAGTCAAACCAAACTCCTTCCACTTTCTCCAATTATCACCATCTCTTCCTCCCGGTCTTCTTTCAATAAAATAATCTCCTTTCCTTCCTCCTCTTAAGATTCGACTTATCATCTTCCTCTCTAGTCCCTCCTTCTTTCATCCTGTTCCTCTCTCTTCCAATAAGAATTTTATTACAAACATAAAACCTATTCTTGACGTCACGACATCGTCGAGCCTCCGCCTCGGGAGAGAATCCTCTTTTCATCTACCCAACCGGCCCGTTTCTCCTTCTTCTTCTACTCATTCTACCCTTTCTTTCTTCTTTCTACCCTTAAATTCGGCCATTTTGTTTTTAATCCATTTATAAATTAAACCCGATCGGAAAATTTTTAAAAGTCCTTCAAAGGAAAAATTATCCTTCCAACCATTTCTGTTTTTCCTTTTCTTCTACCTCCTTTTTGGGTAGATGAGGTAGAAGAGAGAGGGAGGTTCTTAAGGTTTCCGTCTTCTCTGACAAATCGTCCAACAATTTAATAATTCATAGGACATTATAGAGAAGTCGTATAAAAAGGAATAAAACTTGGAGAGAGAGAGGAGGAAGGTAGATGGGAGAGAGAGGAGGAAGGACATCTTATACTGTTTTCCGAGGCTGTGTTTAACATATCAAACCTCCTCCTCCTCCTCCTCCTGGCCTAAAGGAAACCTTTTATTTCTGTTTTGTTTCTTCTTCTTCTTCTTCCTTTTTATGAAGGAATACATTTCGGTGAAAATCTTGTGATTTTTTCATTTCGATATCTCGATCGGTAGAGAAATAAAAATTTGATCGTTTTTATCTCTCAAAGGGATGAACGGGGATGATGGGAGGAAAGGGGATGAAAGACGAGGGAAAAGGTTTATGATTATTATTATTTTTATACAAATTTATAGTTTTCTCCTCTTCTGAGGACCAAAATGGAAGCTGAGTGCTTGGGAACGTTTTTCTTTTTCCTTTCTTCTTCCACCCTCCCCAACCCAACCCAACCACCCCCTCCGAATAATGCTTAATTTATGGCTTTCACTTGACTGATTATTTCTTTTTTTGCATCTACTTCCAAAGATTTTTCCTTCCGAGCAGAGAGAACATCGTTTTTCTTTCGTTCTTCTCTCCAAATTTTATTTCTCCAATGTTTGCCGTGAGCGCTCATTCCCCGAAATCGAATTTCGATGAAGTTAGAAGAAGAAGACGACAGAGAATGTGAGTGGAAGAGAGAGAGAGAGAGAGAGGAGAAAGATGAAAAAGTGTAATTAAAAATCAGAGCACGAAATTTTTTTATTGTAGTTTATCGTCGAAACTGGAAGTAGTGTCGTTGTTTATTTCTCCTTGCCAGTCGGCATTAGAAGGAAACCAAATTTTTTTATTTTATTTTATTTATTTATTTATATTGATTTTGTGGCTGAGTTTCTGCCCCCGGGCCGATTTACGAGATGAAAAGTTTGAGCCGATGAGGAAAAAAGCCCAACTTTTCCCCGAAAATATTTGAGTTTCCCTTCCTTGTTTAAGTTCTCGGCTCTGTCGGATTTCTCCTTAAAAGCAATATGGCGTTTCTTTTCCTCCAGCTGTTGTTAGCGTTATCTTCATTAAGATTTTATAAAGTACTTTTTATACTCTTTTTCTTTTTATAAATAGAAATGCTTTCTCCCTTTTTTGCTTTGAGTGGAAATTGCAGGAAATGAGATCTAGCAAGGCACAACAATAAGAGCCTAAGAGCGATGAGATAAGTAGTTAGTGTTGCTTGAAGGCGCTGTGTACAGATAGAAAGCTATTGAATGAGCCACAGAAATTGAGGATATGAGTAGGAATTATGTCTCAAGGAGGAAACAAAGTCCTATATACAGTAAGAGGTGAGTAGAAGAAAATGGCAAATATGAAGAGGTGGGGGTTAGTCAATTAGGACAATAATAGAAAAGACGTTAGGGTGAGAGAGGGTAGAAGATGAGATAAGAACAAACTGTTATGGAGTCAAGTGGTTTGGAGACATCGTTGGAAACGGATGCTGTGGAAGTATACTTGAATGGACCAACAATCGAAATGAGACAAAATCTAGACATTTCCTCCTTTATCGTGAGCAATATGTCAGCTGTGTGACCTGGGAATGGTACGTTATACCAACGGTGGGAGGACTAGTGTAGTGGTTAAAGTTCCTGAATGAGGAGCAAATGGTTGTGAGTTCGAATCCTCCTCCCAAATACCCCAAAAAAGGTGATTACAACCACAGCTAACGTACCTGGAAACGAACCACGGGCCACTGACAAGAATACGACGAGTTTATTAGATTGTTATACTTTGATAAGTTACCGTACAGTCATCCCAGAGAAAGCTTTTTGGGCTCTTTATCTAACATCCTCAAATCACATTTGCTCTTCATCCTTCTCCACCACCAAAAGGTTTATGGGAATTTCATCCGACTATAACTTCTTAGTCCGGTACTTAAACCACTACACCGAAGTCCTCATAAATAGGTTACTCTAACCAATGTCCTCTCTTAACCCAACCCATTGACTCAAGCTCAACCCACCCAAAAGACTTGCTGATGTATTTGGAGCTTTTTACCAGAAATGATGCCTCTATTTATCTATTTCCCACGCAACACGTCCCTCCTCAAATGTTTTCTACTTTTTCACTCTCTAACATGACCATCATTTACCCGTTAACATCTCCATCTCTGTTTTATATCTACGACAGCATACGATAACTGTCGGTTTAGAGGGTGTTCTGCGTTATGTTCCGCTTGAAAAACATTCCAACACTCGATTCTCTAATTTTTCGTCTGTCTTCTTTTGACGCACTGCAGGGAGAGGAAAAAAAAACTAATTAAAGACCGGGAAACTGCAGGAAAAAAATTTTTTCTCCAGAATTTTATGGTTCATAGACGTCAGCCGATTCATTTAATGCCTTTCTGATTACACGTAGACATTTTTTCTTTCCTCCTACTACTTCTTTCTTTCGCCTCCGTCGACATTTTGATTTATTCATGATCCAAGTTTGCTTTCACTTTTTTTTTTCCTTTCTTTCCTTGGTTTGACAATTCCAGAAAAATTTTTCCACGTCTTTGTTCCCTGGAAGAAGGAAGGATGGCGAAATGATATCAAATGGTAATTGAGAAACAAGCGGAAGGATTTCTCTTTGAAGTTGCTTAACCGTGACAATTGAAATCCACTTCCGTTTTGGGGAGGAGATAAATTGGGCGTCAGCTTTTCCTCTGGTTATAAGTCACCTCCTGTTTTTGTTTGTCTTTCCTCCTTGATACAAGAGATTAAAAATGTCAAAAGGTGTGGCTATTGTGAAAACTATATCTCGCTCTTTTGAATATTTGCCTGTATGAACCCATCTCAAAAATCTGTCAGCGAAATGTCACGCGTTGAGAAAACAATGAAGAGCACATTTCAAATTTATGTAAATAAATTGCACGAAAGCAAAAAGGGTTTTCCGGGAAAAGATTTTCGGGAAAGGGTTGTGTGTCGCGAACCATGTTGAGATTCTGCTCCTTTTTTTGTGTTGCACCCGTTGGATGTCTTTGGCGGGTTTCTGCCCCGGGGAAGGGCTTCATACAACTTGAAATCTTTGAGTCCCTCTTTGAGCTTTCTTTTCTTTTCTAAAAGTATCTTTCTATCGTTCCCTTCCCTCAATCTCAAATTCTACTAACCTTTTACTAGTCAGAAATCTTTAGTACAGTGCCCCACTCACAAGTATATGGTTCTAATTCAAATTTCAATCAAGGAAGCGGAAGAACCAAGAAGAAACAACCATCCCACATCTCAAACTTTTTTAAAAATTTACTTAATACCAGTGATTAGACAAGAGTTTTAGCTGAATAGATAAAAAGTAGATAAAAGGACATGATTGAGAATGAGGAAGATAAAAACGAGAACTGAATGTGATTTTTAAAAAGTGAGATCAAACGATCTCTCAGTTAACATGAATGAGTGACTGTGTGATGTTTATTAAATAAATCATATTTAAAAAGTGTGCAATAGTTATGAAAAATCCTTTGGAACAGTGTGCAATATTTATGAAAAATCCAAGAGGGTGCAGTGCTTACGAAAAATTTTTGCAGCAATGTGCAGTATTTATGAAAAATCATTTGGAGAATCGTGCAATATTTGTGACAAATCCAACAGAGCAGTACTCACGAAAAGTCTTTTGGAGCAGTGTGCAGCATTAATGAAAAATCCTATGCAACTGTATGCATTATGTATGAAAAATCTCTTGAAACAGTGTGCAGTATTTATGAAAAATCCTTTGCAAGTGTGCAGTATTTATGAAAAATGAATTGCAATACTGTGCAATATTAATGAAAAATCTTTTGTAATATTGTGCAATATTTATGAAAAATTCAACAGAGTAAAGTAATGAAAAGTCTTTTGGAGCAGTGTGCAGTATTTACGAAACATACTTTGCAAGTGTGTGCAATATTTATGAAAAATCCTATGCAACAATGTGCATTATTTATGAAAAAACCTGTGCAAGTGTGTGCAGTATTTATGAAAAATCCAACAGGGTACAGTACTCACGAAAAGTCTTTTGGAGCAGTGTGCATTGAACAATGTGCATTACTTATGAAACATTGTTTGCAACTACGTGAAGTATTGTATATATGGGAAATTCTACGAAGCACTGTGCATTATTTATGAAAAATCCTAAGCGACATTCTGCTTCATTAAAAAATCTTTTGTAAAACTGTCCAACCTCTAACACACAAATAGAAAGAGTGAAAGAGTGTAGTATTTATGAGACAAATCTTTTACAAAAGTGTGCAGTATTTATGAAACGAATTACAAAGAAAAAAATTTTCAATCACAAATACTTTTCCAATCTTTGCGTGAAAGAAAATCTGACAAGGAATCAACCTCAAATGATCTCCAACCCTGATAATGCGCATCTTTAAGAATCACGTCAGCGACCCGGAAAATTTTAAAATAGCGAAGTTAGTGGTCCGCAAAACTCGAGAGGTTACCGACCGCTGGGAATTAAAGCTCCACTCCAATCTCAATCGATCAATAAATCCGATCAATAGCATAAAAGAGAGAAGAAGTTATTAACTCCGAGAAGAAGAGAAGAAGAAGAAAAGGAACAGCACTCAGCATACGTCCTTCATCAACAGCGTGAGATTTTAATTCAGCAGGAACAACAACCCCTGACACCACGAGCCTGATACCTCTCCAACAGCTGACAATCATAAAACTATTTTTTGGTAAAGGAGCTTTCATTCTGTGTCTGAGCTTTTGACTGAAGTAAAATTTAATTTGCCCACCCTTCGAAAGCTCTCGAAATAAGTTTAATTAAAAAAAAAGAGGAGGAATGCGTTCAACTTCTGTTGTGTCTTACGATTAAGGAAGAACCTTAAAGTCGTGTGTTTATTCATAAATCCCTTCCGCTCCTCCTGCCGCCCCCCAAACGACTCCTCCTTTCACCTCCTCAAACCTTACTTTCCAAAATATGAATGTTCGCTAATGAAGAGAGCTTTCCTCGCTCTTTTATTCACGAAATTAAATTCTGCGGCTACGGTGTTACGTCACCAATCCTGAGCTTCGATTTTTCCCGGGGATACTTGTCCCTCAGTTTCTGTCTCCCAACTTTTTACTTCCGGTTCGAACTGTCGTGACTGACCAAAACCTCACAAACTTTGTGATGCACTTTTAGTGTGACAAGCTTCTCGTCTGTTTCGTTTTTATTTGAAAATCTGTTTGAGAGGAGACAAGAGAGATTCTAAATAAAAATTTGGCGGGGGTTGGGGAGGGGTGAGTCGAGCGACATAAACGACAGGCTAACAAATCATTTCCTTTTTGCAAAAATTTTTTAGCTTCAAGCAGCGGAAAACAATGTTGGCGCCGTAAATCTTGATTCTCTCTCTCTCGTGTGACGTTCTCCCTTTTGGTACTACCCCCTCCCCCCAAAAGCCCCAAAAAATGGGGAATGAAAAACAGTCAATTTTGCCCCCCAAAAAAAGGAAAAAATCACACAAGCAATTTAATGTTACGCTTGCGTACATTTTTACATTTCCTCCTTTTATTCGCGGTCCATTTAAGAACAATGTCTTTACAAATCTCTGCCCTGTTTTCTTTTGCTGTTGGCTTATTTGAAAAGAAGAAAAATTTTCCAGGTGTCTCCCCCTCCCCAACCCCTCACCTCCGAACAAAACTCCAGGAATAATGAGCCTGTTTGTTAGCTTTAAGAACCTCTTGTCGATTGTCTTTCTCCTTGCCATCATCCCTACCACCCCCCATCTTTATTTTAATTTCCATCCCTTAATCTTCTTTTCTGTTTTGGCTTCCACTTCTTGTAATTTTTTTTTCCCTTCCTCTTTCTGACGTCACTTAATAATTTCATTTGTTGTCATAACGTCTGCCTTTTCTTTTAACTTCCGCATATACTTAACCGTCGAGAGGCTGTTTTGGAGTAGGGCGTATGACAAAGTTTCTTGCAAATCGTCTATCGTTTGTTCTGTTGTTTCCTGCTTCTATCATCTTCCTTCCCTTTTTCCTTCCAGCCCATTTCCTCTTCTTTTTATGTCCCACCATTTTTTTGTCTCCTCCTCGCCTTCTTTTATTTATGACACTCGCATTTTACACTTTTAAGAGAGAAGGCTTTTACCTCTTTAAATACGAGACGCGTCTCTCGAGATTCCTGTTCCGACTTTCAACGACTCGGGGTTTGTTCGAAAAAGGAAAATGGCGGTGATGGCGTTCGATTCATCCTTTTTATGTTCCTGAAAGACAGGATTTTAAAAACGCCAGGATTTCATTAATTAACGTTATCCAAAACCAAAACAACAGGTTTAACTCGCACCTAATCTCCTACTCCGCCATTTTTCTTTTCCATTAAACATCAGCGGTCTCCAGCTTTTTGCTGAATATTCTGCGGCTTCCGACCCTTTTCTGCTTTTGCTCTTTCCTTTCTCTGAAATATTTTATTTCCTCTTCTTTTTTTTATACCAACAGAGTTCATTTTCAATTTTCGTCGGTTCGCTTAAACAAAACAGGCCCGACATCAATTTGGAGGGAAATTTTTAGACAAAGAAAATATATCAGCGAAATATTCTTATCAATTTAGATTTTGATTAAACAAAGATTGTTTGAACGAATTAGAATCCTCGTGTTGTGGTTGAAAAAGAGAGAAAGAGAGAGAGGAAGAGAGAAGACAAAGAAAGAAAATAATTGCAATTTAACTTTAATTTTTGGCAATGATTCCTCTCGGTGAAAACTTTTCCCCTCAAACTCTCTCGTCTATGTTCTCTCGAGCAGTTTCCCCGCATTGATCTTCTCCTCTTTCCTCCCACAGCCTCCTTCCTCTCTCTCTCTAAACTTTAAAATAATTATTTTAATTATTTCGCAGTAAATTGTTAAAAGGTTTTTTTAAGCTCTCCTCCCCCGAGAGAGAGAGATGCCTGGGATAAATAACATTTGAGAGCTTCAGTTTTTCTTTTTTAAGGGATGGTAGGGGGTTGAAATATGAGAGACTATAAAGAATCTGAAAGGTTTTGTTTAAGATTATAGTCGACGAATTCTATAAAGAAAAAAAAATTTTTTCCTCACAGTTTATCAGTCGGCTCTGTTGGGAAATGGGATGCCAGTCAATTTGGGAAATTCGGACTCCCGAAAAATTTTTATTCCTCTTTCTCCCACAAATTTATCCAACCGAGTCGTTTGAACTCAATCCAACCGAGTAAACTTCACTTTAAATTCCATCATCGAATCATCGACCTCGTCATTTCTTACGGTTACCAATTTTCAAAGCCATTTTTATACCCCCCCCCGCCCACCAGCCGAAGCTCTTCATCAGGAAAGAAATGACCCGAACTATAGCAGCTTCTTTCTCTTTTATACTTCAACTCCCCCGCTCCCTGACCTCTTCTTTGGCCGTTTTACCACCGACCTTTCTCTCAATTACTTCTAAATAACAGTTCGAAAAGCGAACAAATCCAATCACGTGACTAGACCACATGGAAAAAAAAGGGCTAATGACGACAGGATTTGTCATTTCCTTGAGTCATGACTACAAAAGGGAATCAGAATTTAAACGAATTTTCTAAACGGCTATCTGCCTCCCCGCAAAAAGGTTTTTCCAGTTCCCCGTGTTCCGAATGAAATCATCAGTTTGGATTAGGACGGGGGGAAAAATGGAATCGTTTTCGAAACTCTTTTCGACGGCCCTCGAGGAAACCGCCCCAAACCCCCCACCCGTCCTCCATTTTCAATTTCCCTCGTAATTAATCTACTTATGCAATCCCCTGTAGTGTGCATTTTTCACATGTGAACGACCCTACGCAAGTTACAAGCAATTAGGCCAATTAATTCGACTTTTTATTGTTTCTGTTTTGTGAAATCCTTTTCCGCTACCCTCCACCTCCCCTTCCCTCCGCCCCCAAATGATCGTTTCGTTGCTTTCACTAATTCAGCACAAAATAGAAAATGTTGGAAAAGGTTGGTACGAATCTCTTCCCTGTCGTCCATATTTGTTTTTTGGGTAAAACAGGATGTGGACAAACGTTCGAACTCTCAACCATTATTTTGCTAATGACACGTTTTGATCTCTCAACAATGAGCCTCCCAGCCACTTCTGTCAATTTCATAAATAATGCACACTTTAGAACTTATGTAAAGAAGTCATTTCAAAAGAAATGCACACGTTCTGCCCCCAAGAAAAATTGTTTTGCAAAATACGACAAACTTTTACAAATGATATCTTGTACAAATATCAAACACTTTTACCTCGAATTCATTTCATAAGTAATGCACACTGTTGTTTGGGTTTAGTTTCATAAATACTGCACAGTTTTCCGACAATTCATTTTCTATCTGATACACGACTTGTGAAATGAATTCGTTTCGTAAATAATGCACAATTTGAAGGCGAGTTCATTCCAGGATTAGTGGTGTGTTTGGTGACGACAACTCATTTCATAAATACTGCACACTTGTAGGTGCTTCCACTCCTCTCTTTAGGATATGGGAAAAAGTTATTTCAAAAGAAATGCACACGTTCTTCGAAAAAAGATTTATGGACGAATAAGACAAACATGTACAAAGGATTCTTTTTATAATCGCTAAAAGGTGACAAGGTGACGAGTACTCATTTCATAAATATTGCACACTTGAACTTCCTTCCCACCTCTCTTTCATGCTTTAATTTTTGTATGTTTTGTTCTCGTGCTGTTGTCGTTTCATGAAGCACTAGAATCATAGATCGGACATAGTTTTCGCTAATCTCAAATTTGTGAGCTTTCGAGCTTTTCTCCTCCAACAAGTTTTGTGTAAAATCACCGCCAGCCAACTTCTCTCAATATCTATCTATCTATCTATCTATCTTCTGTAATTGTCAAACGGCTTTACTTTCTTGTCTCGAACACATTTCCCTTTTTCTCCGTCCGTTGGAATTTCTTTTTTTGTCCTCCCCCTCCTCCCCGGTCTCTTTCTTTTCTTTTCTTTTTACTTCTCAAACGATTTTATCTTGAATCGACTTCCTAAAAGCTTTCCTTAGACAAAAGGATCAAAAAGTGTCTGATTTTGAATGAAGTTCCCCCATCTTCTCCGTTCTCCTTCCGTCTTTGTCCTCTTTACGAGAAGAACGGACGGCGACAAAACCCGGGACATTTTATCTTATCAGAGAATCGCTTAGGTCTTTTGTCCTCCATCGAAGATTGCTTTTATTTTCCGGATTTCGTTCTGTTGATGAATAAGTCAGCATTCTGGAATTTTCGAATTCGAGCTTGACGGTTCGCCTCCCCCTACCCTCATCTCCTTTTTTTTCCTTTTCCTTCTTCTTGGCCTTTTCTACCCTCCTCTTCTTAATTTCTTTTCCTGCCACTTTTTTTGTTCATTTAATAAGAGATCATCCCAGTATTGAAGGATCTGGTGTCTCCCTCTGTAGAACAAGACTTGTACTTGTCTAGAGAGAACGAAAAGCTTGCGTCCTGTTGTCTACTAAATCTACTCCTTCCCATAGATAGAGTATAGTATTTAGGGAATTGCTAGAAGGAGAAGCTTTTCAAGGAAAACAGGTCGCGTAAAAAAAATCCAAACGAGGGAATCACGAATTAATGAATTGAAACTTACGTCATTTTTGAAAGCTGTGATGGGTCCTTCATTCGCCTCCCATTTGTTCGCTATTCTAATTGTTTCAGCTGTCTTCTGCTGAATCGATTTCGTGTCATCGAGTAGAGTCAATTCATAGAATTCTTGAATATCTGAAAAGAACAAAAAGAAAACAAAATCAGCACCACGGAGGATGGAAAAGATGATTCGCGTAAATCGAATACCGATATGATTAGGCGTTGTTTCAGCTTTTCCAAAACAGTTGATTCCGGCCAGCTTTCGTTTCCGGTTGTCGAGCTTTGGGTTCAAGTTAGTCGGACTTATTTTGTAAATTTAGACGAGAGGGGAACGTTTTTCAAATCAAATTTCATTTCACCCAAATTCGAAATGAAATTATGTCAGTCTACGGTGGCAAAAAAGAGGTTTAATCATGTAAATCGAATGCAAATTGGAAAACACACCTCTTTCGCCCCCACCCCACCACCACCACCCCCAAACTCTATCAAAAAATAATTTTTCCAATAATCCTGCCCACCCCCGAGTCCGGATGATCTCTGTTCAGATGAAATGGTGTCTAATGAGTCGGGGGGGTTGAGAGTGGAGGTTTCCGACACAATTTGAACAAAAGCTCTCCGTACATGGTTTACATTGTGATGTTAATCAAAATTTGATGAAAAGTCAGCGAGCTTTTCCTCCGATGAATGAAACAGGACGAGAAGAGGAAGACTGGAAGATCTTCGTGTCGAGCTTTTGTAAGCAGTAAACCCCCACCGAACAACTTCCCAAATTTTTTGTTCATAAGGAGAGCTTTCAACAACCTCCTCGGTGTCTCCATATTCAAATTTTATGAGTCATCCGAGGAAGAGCAGAAAATTACGACTAACACACCGTTCCAGAAGGTTATTCACAATATAAATCTTCTCTACAGACAAATAGATAAAATTAGAGATAAAAAGAAAAAAAGAAGAGAAAGGTTCATTGATGTTCGGAGAAAACGGAACACGGACGGAATCTAATTGTCGTAAAGAAAATTTTTGGAAGGAAAACGTCGAAACGATTTCCTTTTTTGAAACACCCCAGCATCCGTCTTAAGTTAATTTATTGGGGATCCAGGGGAGTCGGAAAGGAAAACCGGGAAAACTCCTTCTGCTTCAAATCTTTCTTTTCTTTCGCCTTCTTCTTCTCTAAAAGACGGAGGGAAGAAAACACGATTGAAACACTTTGTCAAAACGACGAAAAACATGACCCGGGCGGAGGCCCGGACAAAACAGAAGGAGGACAAGGGATGCTGGAGAGGAAAGGAGGAGAGAAGATGCTGGAGGATGTTAGTTGGCTTCTCTCATCTCTCTCCTCTCATAAATCCCTACTGTCTCTACCGTGAGTTAAACTACAACCCAAAATTCTTGTTTCTACTTTTTAAAAAGAACTCATTTCATAAATAATGCACACTTCTGTCTAAACTCAAACTTTATTCTTTATAATATACAACAATCCATTTCATAATTGATGCACACATCGACAGATTCCTCTCATCCCGGTTTAGGCTTGTTTCAAAAATAATGCACACCCCTTAAGGCTTAATTTCTTCATTACAACGCAAAACTCATGACTTTGTCGTGAATTCATTTCAAAAATACTGCACACTGACTCTTTTATTTATATTGACTATATTATTTAAGATAATAATTTCATATTGTAAACACGAATCGATAAGACTTCCTCTGTCTTTTCCGTTTCAAAAATAATGCACACTTTCAATACGATTTCATTACATAAATGACGCACGTTTTTATGTATAACTGGTTTCAAAAGTAATGCACACTCCTCGGGGTTTCATTTCTTGACTTTTACGAGCTTTATTCTACACAAAATACATGTCGCGTTCGTCACAAAATGATTCTGTTGTGAAATCATTTCATAAATACTGCACACTTGCTTTGAGAAATCGTTTCAAAAATATTGCACACTGGAAAATCATTTCAAAATACTGCACACTTGTATGCAGAAGTCATTTTAAAAATACTGCACACATCCGTTTCATAAATACTGCACGCTAGTAAGGAGAAGTCATTTCAAAAGTACTGCACACTTACTTGAAGATGTCGTTTTATAAATACTGTAAATTGTGTGAAAATTCATTTCAAAAATACTGCACGCTTGTATGCAGACGTCATTGTAAAAATACCGCACATTAGCTTGGAGATGTCGTTTCATAAATATTGCACACTTGTTTGAAGAAATCATTTCAAAAATATTGCACACTTTCTTAGAGATGTCATTTCATAAATACTGTACATTGTGTGGAAAATTCATTTCAAAAATGCTGCACACTCGCTTAGAGATGTTGTTTCGTAAATACTGCACACTAGTATGCAGAAGTGCGTTTCAAAAATATTGCACGCTAGTAAGGAGAAATCACTTCAAAAGTACTGCACATTTGTTTCAAGAAGTCATTTCAAAAAAACTGCACACTTGTTTAGATAAGTTTCAAAATAATGCACACTTGTTTGAAGAGTCCATTTCAAAATACTGCACACTCGCTTGGAGATGTCGTTTCATAAATCCTGCACACTCGTATGCACAAGTGCGTTTCAAAAATACTGCACACTTGTTGGGACAAATTGTTTCAAAAATATTGCACGCTAGTAAGGAGAAATCATTTCAAAAGTACTATCCACCTCTAAGAATCAGTCATTTCAAAAATACTGCACACTAACTCTTTCCTCTATTAAGACACTTATTCGTATTGCTCTCTGGTTTCCAATAAATTCTTTGTCTGTTATTTATATTTGCGAGTTTCTTTGCTAATGGCTTTTCTTATCGTTCAATTCTTTATCCCTCCCTCCTCCTCCTCCTCCTCTCCCATCATCTCTCACTCACTCACTTTGTACGTTTTCTCATTTTCTCAAAAGACAAAGTAAATTATTATTTCCCTTCAAATAATATTTCCGTTTGCCTTCGCGGAGAATCCATCCTCCTCCTCGTACTTTATTGAATTTTTATGTCTCATTATTAAAAAATAAGACGGAAAATATTGGAAATAACAATAAATTGAAATTTATTTTTATGTATCTTTATTAATTTATTATTTTGAATTTCCATCTTTCGGGAAAGACAAAATAAAAAGAAAAACTCCGCGGGGAAGGTTCGGGAGGAAACTTTTCGAATTCGTGACTTTATTTTCCGGTTGTCACATCTCTCAAAAAATGGCTGACTGGGTTTACGTAGCCTCATCTCCTTCCGCCTCTTTTCTTCACATCCTCCCGAAGAATGTCATGTACGTTTTGGGGTTAAACTTAAAAATCGAATAACTTCAAAGACTAGATTGGTGGGGAAAAGATGCTGCGAGACGAATCCTCATCCATGGGATCTTTAAATAAACTTTGTCTTCAGACTTAATTTATTAATAATTCAACACAAACAGCTTTGAAATTTTGAAAACTCAGAGATACGCGAGCTTTTTAAACAATCGTTAGTGTTCCTTTTCAATGCGACTTAAATCGACTCCATATTTTAACGAAATTTTCATTTTTGTGGAAAATAAAAAAACGTATTATAAAATGATATATCACCCCATTTAAGATTAATGAAATACGCCTGCTTTTAATAATTCAAAAAGTAAGAACTATAAGATGATTTATGTTGTTACGTTGTTCTTATGAAGACCAAGTCCTTTTTATAAATTCTAATACCGCGAATCTGTAATTTTAAGCCTTTTAATCATGATTACTGGATGTTTTGAAGATGCGCGGTCTTTTGAGTCAAACTAACATGTTTTTAAAGTTATTATAAGTCAGATGAGTTTAAATAAATCAATTTATAGTCGTGGTTGCTGATTTTGTGATGTTTTGTGATTTAGTAATGTCAGTTTATCTATTGATTTCTATGATTATTGATTTTTTAGATTTTTATCTAGGGAATTATGTTATCTGATTCCGTTTTACGTAGTTTTAGTTGAGTATTAATCCCGTTTTGGGCCCTTTTTTGGGTATAACAGGATACGGGAGGAGGATTCGAACTAGCGACTGTAACTTAGTTTAGGGCAGTTAATCACTACATCACAGACCTCCCGTCAAGATGAGTGTATAAACTGATAATCTTTATATGAATACAGTATAACATTACATGTGACGTGAAGTTAAACCACCATTTCCGCTTCCTGTTTTATTTTATCAGGAGTTCCCAATTCTCCAAATGTAATCGTAAAACCGTTCTACCAATTTAAAAAAAAGGAAGAGAACGGGAGGAGGAAGGAGGCACCGTTGTCGAGAGAGTCAGGAAAAGGTTTTACTCTCCTCTTAGAAGGAGGAAGAGGGTAAGGAGAAAACCAATATTAAAAAAAAAGAAAACTTTTTAAATAAATCATAAGAGTGTTCGCCATTTTTTTTCCGTTCGTGCTTGCGCTTACCGCCTCCAAATGTTCGGCCGTCAGAATTCTTATTTTCTTACCCTAATAAATTACCCCCGGGGTTGATATTTGCATAGCTCTGAACTCTTTAACACGGGCGATGAAGTTGTGGATTTGGTTTGACCTCCTCTCATCTCATCTCGCTCCCCTCCCCGAATCCCTCCAGCAGCATCCTCCTCATTCCAATATTCATTCTCTCTGATCCGCGTTTGAATGTTTGCCCCCCAAAGTGAATTGGTTTTGACAGCCTTTGAAAACTTCACCATGTTCTTCTTATCTGGCACGCTCAATTTTCCTAATTGGTTCTTGAGAGAAAAGGCAGAGGAAGATGCCGGGGGGGGAAGAGAGACGAGGAGGAAGAAGTTAGTCTTCAGTTGGTCTTAGAATTAAACACGATGAATTGTTGTGTTTGGTTTTTGACTTTATCATAATATCACCCATCTCCGACACCTCCTTAATCTGTTATACAGTTACCTCTTACACATACTAACACCGAAAAAAAATTCCTCAACAATGCCCAGCTATTTCTACAGAATGACTGACTTCAAAACCTGCTAGTAGCTACATCCACCAAACAAAAAGAATTTGTTTGTATGTATGTGCTCGCATAACTCCAAAACCCTTTCACTAATCAAAACCAAATTTCTAACACAGATCACATACAGTATGATAACAAATACTGTTGAGGTTCGAAACATTTACCAACAATAGTTAGCCAGCTATAGGTTATTAGACTAATCAAATAATAGAAGCTGGGTCATGGGAGGCCAGGACTCTCCACGCAGTAATCCTCTTGTCGAGTGAGTATTCAAGAGCTTTCCGACAAGACAACATAATAGGGAGCTTTATAATTAGAAATGGAGCTTAACAAAAAGAATTAAAACAATTAAGAGCTTTCAAAATTTAAGACGGCTCCCATCATGGGCTCTATCCCCATAAAAGCCTAAGGCGCTCTTAAAAATTTATAAGGGCCGGTAGGAGGGCCCCCCAAAAATACAGAATTTCAAAGATAAAATAATTATTTGATACAGTTAATGTGCAGTATTTATGAAACGAAACTTGTAAGAAGTTTAACCCGATTAGTTTGAGAGCTTTAGGAGATAAAAATTTTTCGCTGTCTTTGTTAAGGAAGTCAAAGGAAGGAAAAGGATTCACTGCCATTTCCACCCCCTCACCCCCATCCAATCTTTCTTCTTCTTCTCTTTTCACCCCCAATGAAGCCATTAATAAAAAAGGATTATCTTCAATAAAGTTAGGAATTAACTTCGAACGCAAATCATTTATAATTCGCAACTAAACGACGAATTCGGCGGGTGGTACTTCCTCCGTTTCTCTTGTTATCTAATTTTCTTGGACCCGGAAATGGAGGCGGAGGGAAGGGAAGAGGAAGAAAACAAGCTGAAGATGTCAAGCTTGTAGTTTTAAACACGCAAATCCTAAGAATCAATATGCCTGCTTTGAAATTATTCAAGAATCGTATATAGCGAAAAAATTGGGTGAGTCTAAGCAAAGACGACGGTTAGTAAATCAACAGCAATTCAAAAATTTAATTCTGAAAGAGTGTAATAATCAGAAACCTAGGGAAACCGGATGGTAGGAAGGAGGAGTTAACTTTTAATTAGATATCTCCTTAACGAATTTAAACATCAATTTCCCGGAGACTTTTGGCATGGAAGGCAACCTTTAACGAATTTTTCTTTAAGCGCAATTTATTTCTGATTATACCTCCGAGCCAAGCTTCCTTTGATTAATAGAGTCTCTGAAACTCAGCTTTCCACAATATTTCTTTTCCCGTTTTCCTTCCTTTTCCACCGACAACTTTCTGTATAAATGAGTTCCGTATAAACTTTTTCCTCAAAGTCCTAGTTACTCCTTCCCGCCCCCCCAAAAAAAGGTGTAAACATTTCACTTTGGAAAATCAAAGTGCTTACTTCCTTTCTTTCTGATTCTTCCTGTTTTCTTGCTGTACTCAATATATTTACCTTTTTCCTTTCCTCATTCTCCATCTTCCTTTCTGTCAAACTTCTTCAGGATATTGCTTGGAAACAATAAAAAACGTACAAAGACGTTCCTTCGAGTCTTTTTGTGTTGTTGTTGTTGTTGTTGTGTTAACTCATTTTAAAATGAGATGAAGAGAAAGACGATTTGGGAGATTTAATGAGAGGCAACAGCAAAAATAATATATAAATATACTCTAGAGATAAATGGGGAGAGAGTATAAGAAGAAATCTTTTCACTGATTTTTGTTTGTTCTCTCATTCCACTTCGCAGACAGTTAGTGGATGGAAACTGTGAGTGGGAGTTCAATGAACGCGGTCAGGTATTTCCCATCCGACGTTGTCCGTTCCCCAAAACAAATACAATTTTATGGAAGTTTACCGGAAAGTTGAACGTGACTCCAAAAAAGAAAATCGCCGGGAAACCCTTCGACTAAACCAAAAAGGCGAAGGAAAATTTTTCCACTCGAAATAGTTTCCTCTTAGGTTTGCCTTTGGCCCTCCGAACCGAACCACCACCACCACCAAAAGTAAGAAGATTCTCGGTCATTTTCTTTCATCCTCCACTACCACCCACTCTTCTCTTGAAACATGATCGGGGTTAATAAGTATCCGAGGACGATCACCTGATTTATGAAACTCGTTTAAATTCCAGGGCTCAACTTCAAACATTCCTAAACGCGATTAGTGAAGGAAGGCGGTTTTGACTTTAACATTCCTCCCGATGGATTTTTCAACCTTTTCCTCCTTCCCTCCACCCTCGCCACTTCCTTTACTCTCATCCTCCTCATACGGAAATTATTTCCAATTAAAGTTCAAACAACGTTTTTCTCAAAGAATGAATCTCAAAGGTAACAGGACGTTGCCTCTCTCTCTCCTCCTCCTCCTCTTCACTCAAAGATTCGACTAACTTTTTACCTTAATACACTTGATGAATGTTCAAAAGATTCTTTTACTTTGATACTAAAACACCGGATTTATAATATTAAAAAGGTGAGAGGTCGTTGGTGCACCCGAGTATAGAAGTTATGACTGTGAGTTCAGATCCTGTTACACCCAAACTAAAATTACAATCATCATTCCTCCTTCATCAATATTCTAAAACTAATTAACATTTGTAGTGACCTAATTATACCTTACCATGAGTTATCAGTTAACACTAAATCAAAACTAAAATAATTCAAACAATAATCACAACACCACAAAACACAGTAACTCACAACACATGTCTCTCTTACGAGCACTCCAAGACTAATGAATACACCTGAACCTAGCGCTAGTCACATCCACAAACAGTTGCGTGCGCAACCTGTTAGTTTCATCTTTAGTCCCTTTTAACATTAAGTGCTAGTCGTAAAGATGTTCTCTTTTATTTGTTTCATTTCTCGACTAGTAGAAAGTTGTCTTATACAAATTCACTTAAATCAGTTATAGTATTATATTATAATAAAATAACTGTGTTCGGAAAATGCAGGGAAAAAGTTTCTGATAGTCCATCGGGTCAGCAAACGACAGGTTCAATTTCGGTTTTGGTGGGGGTATATGTATCGAACGTTTATTTCGTGGGAGTTATAATAGTATATGTTGCGAAGTAAGCCGCTAAGGAAAAGCTTAGAATGGTCTCGAAGCGGCCAGAAACCGAGAACTCATATTAAGCTTATGGGAAGAGAGCTTCTGTAAAATTCAGTACGGGTTTCTGAAAACTTCGAGACTATTCTTAGCTTGGGTGAGGATATACAAAACAGGTTATACATCGCCTGGTATCCAGTTTTGAGTTAAAACACGTTGTAAACAATAAGTATTTGTCAATAAAACGTATTTCTAGTGAAAATAGTTTTTACTTCTCACATTATAAATTACGAATTAATAAATAATATTGTATAAATTAGATCTTTAATATTATAGAAGCAGCTGTTGGAATTTTAAACAGTTATACAGAAAACTACTTTTTGATTTGATGACAGTAAGCTTCAGAGGGATAATTCAGATCAAAACAGCGCTCTGATTTTAACTGTATGTGTTAAATACTGACAGGAATCAGTTTATGTGAATTAAAGTTATACTGTTGTATCGTAGAGGAAGAATGTCTCGAACACAATTCAAAATTTTATTTCCCGTTCGATCTGACCCAAATTTCTTTTCCTCCATCCTCTCTCTCACTTTTTCATTTCTATTTTTTCCGCGTGCTTTTCCGTCCAACGCGAACACCTGAAAGTATTTGTTAACAATTTAAAATTCCAAGGAAGGAAAGTTATTTGACCGAAACAACGGAGTGTCAGCTTGATTTATACGACGGGCTTTGAGCCCAAAAGCTTATCTTCCTCCCTCACGAAATGACTTTCATTTAACCTTCGTGTTTCTCTTTTGAGGAAAGAGGAGGAGGAGGAGGTGTAAGGAGACGAGGACGAGGGAAAGTTTCTTTGGTCTTCAGAAAATTCTTTCTTTTAAGGTTGGGAAAGGAGAAAGAGGAAGAGAGCTTTAATTCTTATGGGAGGTAAGGTTCCAGAATACAAAAGCACAAAGGTGGGCGGGAAAATGTCTTAAGCTTTCACTCTTTACGAAAACTTTCTCCCGAAATTTTTCTTCAGGTCAATCCCACTGTTATACTATACTCAACTCACCTTCTCGGATTTAATGATCGCCACTCGATTTCCCTTTAAAACGGAAGAAACCCCGGGTCCCGACTTCCAGGCACGAACCACAACTATCAAATTTTGCCTTCATTAAGAGCTGATGTAAATTCCCTCATCCGACTCGACCCCCCATCCCCGCATCTCTCTCCATCATCTCTCGCTCTTGAATTAGGAGAAAATCTTTTGATGACAAAGAGCCAAAACTTGTAGGGTTCCGCAAAAGCTCATTTCCCTCGTTTGTTATTTAGTCGATGTATTCAGGCGTTTCGACAATTATTTCTTACACACAAACATAATTTACACGTGTCTTGACAACATTTCTGTCTCGGGGAAATGTTGATAATGAAGTCGCATGACGCTGTTGCAATTTGAGACTTTTCGTCGTCATTGGGGTATTACAAACGATTTTCTTGTGTTCGGTAGTTGTGTCGAGGAGTAAAAGAAAGTAGAGCAACGGGAAGAAATAAAAAAACAGAAACAGAACCTAAGAGACAGAAATAGGATGGATACAGCAGGGAGACGAACGGAAAATAGAAGTAAACACTCCAGAGTAGAGAAAAGAAAGGAGAGCAAATAAGCAAAAATAATTTTCTAAACACTTTCCTGTGTATAACGCTATCGTGACAATCAGAGGGAGAGGAGGGCGATAATAGGCAGCAGCAAAATAAGAACAAACTAATTTTATACAGAAAAGAAACCCCCACTTATACTATTTACAGAATCCAGTCGTGAAAGCTAATAATAATAATCATTAAATTCAATTAAAGTAAAAGCTCGAATTTCATTTCAGGCAACAGAAGAAGAAGAAAAGAACTCAAAATTCACTCCCCCGTCCTCACCTCGATTTTTCGATATTTCGTGACCTTCGAAACGAAAAAAACAAAAACAAAACTTTTGAGACTTTTCCCCCTGGCTCCACCTTGGGGATACTAATTTTGAAAAAGACTATTTTCTTTCAAGCAACATCTGTCGCCCTAATTTCAACAATATGGCTTTAGAATCATTTCCTTTTTTTCAAGTCAAAGCTTTTTTCTTTTTAAAACTTTCTTTTCCTTCCTTCCTTCCCCCTCCACGCCCCCACCGTTCGTCTTTCCTCCCTTCTCCTCATCTCCTTTCTCCACAAATGGTCTCATTTTCTCACCTGAGGTGAAAGGGAGGAAGAAACCTGGTGTTGGTGTTCCTAATGCGAACTTTTTTTGCTGTAGTCATTTGAATGTTTTCAAATCAGAACTGGGAGGGGGGGAGGAGGCAATAGAATTAACTCAGAATTAAGAGAATGTTCGAGAATTGCTGTGGCGGTCAGTTTAAACTGTTTAAAAAGGAAAAAAATTAAACAAAACAAAATGTCAAAGAGTAAGAACACAACAAACTCATTTCCTAGCATTAGTATGATGGCATCATGACATTTCTGACACCAAAACTGTTCCACTGGGAGCCAGCAAAAGTAACCAGGTCGTCCTTCCATCTCCTTCTCTGTTGGCCCTTTTTTCTGTGCCCCAGAGTTGCAGACCAGAGCGTGGTCTCGTTGTTCCATCTTCGTCACTTTCCCTCATCAGGTGGCCAGCCCACTTCCATTTCATCCTCTTGATGAACTAGACAGCATCTTCTGTACCTACTTGATTCCTTATAGATAGGCTGCTTATCCTATCAATAAGCCTAACTCCTCTCCATGGCTCTTTGGGTCGTCATTATTTCCTCAATTTTCCGGGTCATAGTCCAGGTCTGACAGGCGTAGAGCAAAGTTGGGAAAACACAGCTCTGTAGTATTTGTCCGCGCTTTCTAATTCCTCAGGATGCATTTGAGAGCCTAGAATTTCTTCCAAGCTGTCCCTGCCCTCCTGAGCACCTCCATTTCTGTTCTATTCTTAAAACTTAGTCGTTGCCCTAAATATATAGTTTGTGCGACATACGTCAATGCTTTTCCGTCAAGCTGAACACAATAGAACAAAGGGAATAAAACAGGAAAACAGGAGGAATAAGAGAAATCAAAAAGGTAAAGAGAGACAGAAGAAAGTGAAAAAAGAGATCAATATCAACACATAAACAGAAGAGAAACAAAGAGGAATGAACGACAACATAAGTAAAAAATAAAAATAAAGAAATCAGAAAGAATTATAACAATAATAAATATTTAACTGTGTATCAAACTTATAAACAGATAAGTAAATAAATAAATATATAAATAAATAGATAATATTGTTATTAAGACTTTCGTGGCCGTTCATTGTGAACTCGAGATGAGTGTCTATTGCTCCTTTTGATCGTCAGTTACAACTGATGATGACAACAGGTCATTGTCAGTGTAAATTCGATTCATTTGTGTGTGTGTAGTGTCTTGCAGTGTTTGAAGTGACCGTTTACAAATATCAGCTACGTGTCTTCTGAAAAAACTTTTATATTACACTAAATTACGAATTTAAAAAGAGAAAGGAACAGATAAAAACAACAGAAGAAAAAGAAAGACAGAGAAGGTAGAAGAAAGGGTAGTAAAAAGACAAAGGAAGAAACAAACAACAAAAAGAGAAAGCAAAGTTAAAAATTTCACACTAACATTCACTTTCATGAACTAATTTTAGCTGTTCAAGAGCTTTGAGCTTTAGTCAGAGGAACAAAGCCCACTTCCGTTCATCTGGTTCTACCGTTTTCCCCATTTTCTAGTAAATCACGACAGAAAAAAATGGAAAAAAGAGGAAAAACGGTTCTCAAATAATAAAAACATAATTAACACATTTTGGGTGTTGGGGCAGTGTGAAACATCTGTTACTTCCTCTCTCTCTCTCTCTCTCTCTCCCGAGCTTAAAATGTCCGATACAATAACGATAATTTCCATTTAAAAATTAAAAAGTTTCTTCAAGTTAATTAAGAAAATAGGGAAACGAAATCTGGGAAATAAAGCCAAGTCCAGAGAGAGAGAGAGAGAGAGAGAGTTGTTAAGACTCGACAAAGGCACGGACTTGGCACGACAGTTTCACCCCCAAAGAAAAACTTTTTCCTTATTTTTTTAAAATCTCTGAAAATTAGCATAAAAAACGTAAATTTGAATAAATCGGCAGTGTTTCTACTCTAAGATTACCTTCCCCCCCTCACCACCACCAACCCCACCACCCTGTCTCTCTTACAATTCAAATACATCCGACCGGATCTTGTTCTGTGCGATTATCGCACTTCTCCTTAAAAGTATTCGAATGGAAAGTCCCAAGAACACTGTACATCACATCTGAAACGGATTCCGTATAAAAGTGTGCAATACTTTTGAAACGAGTGCAGCGTGAAAGTTGAATTATTTAAGAAACAAAGTCTTAGGCCCTGTATATTCTAATTGGGAGAGGTATACAAAGGAAGTTTCTGATGGGTACATTTTATTTTTTACAGGAATCCCCCCCTAACTCAAAACGGGCACTGATTATGCAACAAATTTCTCCAATTAGTGTGCAATACTTTTGAAATGACCCGTTGGCGAGTGTTTATAGTTTATGTTATAGACTTTTTAGAAGTGGGGATAATTTATTGAAGAAAATTTCAACGAAAATGTGCTTCACTTAAGAAACAAGTTTCTCCTATTAGTGTGCAATACTTTTGAAACGAGACGTTTTTCAGTGTGCATTATTTATGAAATAAGCTCCTTACAAATGGGCATCATTTGTGGCAAGGTTTTTGACGAAATTGCCGGAAGGAATTCTTTCCACAAAAATGTTCATTAATTATGAATGAAACGTAATGAATTAGTGTGCAATACTTTTGAAACGAGTGCTGGGTGAAAGTTGAATTGTTTAAGAAACAAAGTCTTAGTTTGTGTACTTGGGAGAGGTATACAAAGGAAGTTTCTGATGAGTACATTTTATTTTGGCAGGAATCCCCCAACTCAAAACAGGCACTGATTATGAAACAAATTTCTCCGATTAGTGTGCAATACTTTTGAAATGAGACGTTTTTTTAGTGTGCGTTATTTATGAAATAAGCTCCTTACAAATGGGCATCATTTTGTGGTAAGGATTTTCGACGAAATCGATTTATATTGTATGGAAGAAATTCTTTCCACAAAATGTGCACTAATTATGAAAGAAACGGCATGTTTCAGTGTGCAATACTTTTGAAACGAGTCGTCGAAAATGTGCGTCATTTATGAAATAACTTCCTGACAATCATTTTGCGGCAGAGAATTCCGACGAAATTGTGTTTCACGCACGAAATAAATTTTTATGTGTCGGTGTGCATGACTTTTGAAATGAGTTCTATGAAAGTTCTGTCCATAATAAGTGTGAATCAAATTTTGGACCACACTGTAGCTGTTTAGATAACAATACTCGTAAGTCAAACAGCCTTTGGTGAGTTAGTTCTGGGACAGTAGGGGATGATGTCAGCAAATTTAAGCGAAACGGCCAGAGATGGGTGTTAAGGGATACAAAATAGGACAGGGAGGGAGGAAACCTCTTATCCACCCCTGAGGAGGGACGGGGGTGAGAATATCGACAAATTTCCACGGGTCAAATGTTACGCAACCGCTCTTCGAAGAATGGTCCGACACAAAAGAACTTTTTAATTCTGATTTTAATAAAGTGAAATAAAAAAAACTTTCTTCCGCCATTTTTTTTTTCATCAGCACCTGGATTAGTTATTCGGTGCTTCATCTCTAGCCCACCCCCACAGCCCCACCCACCCTTAAAAGAAATTTTTTTGCTCATCTCATTTAAGATTTCCATCTTTTAAATATTTATGAAGCTGTCGGCTTTGCATAAAGGGTTTTCCCGCAGATTCTGCGGACACTGGTCCCTTGTTCTTCTCCCAAACACCAGGCTCAGATAATTTTTTTCTTCATCTCCTCTCTTCCTCCTCCTCCGGATCTCTGTTTTGTGGTTTTCTTGGAGTCATTTCAAACCGTTAGACGTTCGTCGTAAATCTTTCGAGGAGGGAGGTTGACATCCGTCACGGCCAAAAGAGAAATGAGTCGGGATTCGAGGAACCCGAATAAGAAGTCAAAACCGTGACTCGCCGTGCTAACGTATGTATCTCCACTTCCGGTTCCTTTTTTCTCCTCAGCTTTGTTCGAAATGAATCGGTGTCACTACCAAAAGCTTCGAGCTTTCGAAAAATCTTCGATTGGAGAGGTTTGTTCAAAGAGGTCACGAGTTGAGAGTCACGTTAACGAAACCCCCTCAGGGTTCTAAGGTTTTGCGGAACCATTTTTGAGCTTTTTCCTTCTTCCTGGTGATTTTCCTCCTCGGAGCTTTTTCAAAAGGGATTATTCCAAAGTCTTGAGTTTTTCTTTTGCCATAGTTAAATGACACGTGAAAAGGACCGGTTGCCACTCTTCTCTTCTTTGCGTTTCTGGGTTTAACAAAGCAAGCAGTGAACTTAGGCGTGAGCAATGCGATTCCTTCCAAGGAACGAAGTGGGAGTGTGCGGTGGGCTGGGGGGGGGTGAAGGAGCTTTCAAGGCTTTTTGCATACATAAATAAATAAAGAAGCGGCGTAACACAAAAATTGAAGAAAGAAAAACTTCAAAATAAAAGAAATATGTCGAGTGCAGCAAGACTGTGAAGATTTTCCTTCTCCTCCTCCTCCTCCTTCTTCTTTTTATATCATTAATCCGTTCGAAAATTGGGAAAGTTTGAGACGTTCGCTTAGAAAATTTCCATCTGAGAGCAGACAGCCGATTTTTTATTTTATTCCTGATATCTTCTGAATTATGGAAAGGAGAAGGGCGGCGGAAGGAGATGAGATTTCTTATTTGAAGTTCGTCCTTTCAGTTTAAAAAGCTTCGCTGAGTTCGATTGTTTGATAGCAACCGTTTTGTTTGCCTTTCTACCATCAAGTCAAATGGTAGCGTATACAATTGGTGCCCCAGAATTCTGTGCTGAATAGCCTAACACTCATCCTAAGTTCGCTGTTGTTTAGTGTGTTTGTTACTATATGTAATCCGTAGCAGTTTTTTACTGCTGAATCAGAAACTACTTAGATTTATACTAAACAGTCGTGAAAAATTTTTAATTCAGCATAAGGCAGACATCTTGGATTTTGAGGAGATGAAAAGGGCTTTACAGTAACTGTAGGCTTTGATGCTGAACGATATTTAGACTTCTACTTGACTAAATATCTTTGAGATTTGTGGTTGAGTGGTCAAAGCAACGGAAAAGTAATGGTTGAGAGTTCTGGAACGACCTCCAAGTCATAGAGTAATTTTTCGCGCCAAAAATTCAGAGCACGGAGTAGTACCCTGATTCGAGGCCAGACAACTCTAAAGTTGGAAAATTAGAATCAATATGGCGGCTTTGGTTTTGGGATTTTACGTTTCGACCGAAAATCATTTTGTTCTAGTCAGTAGTTAGCCTTCTTTTTGTATATTATATATACTAAGCTTGTATATACACTTTTGTATAGCAAAATAGACTATCATTAAGAACAGGAAGTGGATGAATTTGTTAATCTCAAGCAGTTGAGGTGGTTTCCAAGTCTCGTTCTCCTATTTGTCTCTCAAACTCCAGCAGAAACTCCATCGGGTATAACATTTTGTTTGAGCAAACTCACCGTTGCTGTTGGAGTAACTCTACAGATATTTGACTACAGTTTGACGTCCCTCCTACATTCTCATCTACAAAACGATGGAAAGCTAGTTCCAAAAGTCATGCACAGAACATTAAACAAAAATGGCATTTTAGTTGTATTGAGACACTAAAGTTCATATTAATCATTCAGTAAATTTAATCTTATAAAGTTATACTCCATTTAAGTATAAGTTTGAGCCCGTAATAATCCACCACCTCTCAAATTACAGTTACCAAAGGAGTGGAGTTAAAATGGGACCCAATCACACTACATGTGGGTATGAATTTAAACCTAACCAACCCACTTTTATATTAAATATATAATATATACATTTCTTTATATTAATTGCTATTGATATTAAAATAAAAATATTCCGGGGTGTTAGAACAACGAAGTTTGGAAACCACCGACCTAAACCAAACCAAAAAGAAACTAACGGCTGTAACCTCAAGAGCAATCCAGCCTCTCTAACAACCCGTAACAATGACTTTATTAAGATACAGTAAACCAAAAAAATAAAAAAAATTTATGTAAATCTATAAACTAAACAAACAAAAGGGCAGGAAGGAAGATTTCAGAGGTAGAAGACAAAAACCCAACAGCAAACAAAAAAAAAGGTTAGGCGACCTGTGAAAGGACAAACTTTTTTTAAAATATTTTAAACGGAGGTCAAAACAAAACGTCAACTAAAACCATATTTCATGGAAACCTCCTAATTACAAATTAATTATAACTAATGAACTCATTAATTGTATTAAACAAATCCTTTTTCCCCCGTACCTCCCCCGGGTTTCCACTTTTCCATCCATTCTACCTGTCGCCCGGTTGCCCACCTCCCGTGAATTATTTTTTTGAATTTCCTCACATTCTTTTGGAAAATTTTTAAAAATTTTTTTCACTCGGGGATTATCGAACTAAATAATCTTCCTCTTTAATCAAATTTTTTTTTCTGTGAATATCCGGGTTAAGTCTTCGGAGATTTTTTTGTTTCATTTCATCCCCCGAAGTTGCTGTTGTCATTTCTCATCCTCCCCCGTTTCCGCTTTTTCTTAGCCTGATATTAAAGAGATGTTGTTTGAAATAAGACTGGATTAAAGGACTGAGCTAATCTGAGTCATTTTAAAACTGTTTTGGGTTTTGTTCTAACAGTCTATGTAGTTGGCCTGGCTCTAAATCTAGTGTCTCAACCCCAGGGATTAGATAAACTAGATTGTAGGTCTGTAAAGAGGAAGATACAGCTAAAAACATACAGAAACACTAAAAAGAGTTTAGAGGAGACAGATTGGGGATGAAATCTAGCAAAACGTTACCTTCTTTCGGCGGTATATATCCATGTATCTCGCAAAAAGTTCCCTCGAACCCTGACGGATCCACATTATAAAAAGTAGTTTGCGTTGTAGATGGAGATAAGAAGTCTTGAGGATTGTCCGATTGCACCAAATCTAAAGTGCTTTCAGTCTGCTGTTCGACGCTTCTCTGAAGCGTTTGAGCCTGTGTTTCAAGGCCCTGGTCCTCTTGCTGGTGGTTATGATGATGATGATGATGATGCTGTTGGTCTTGCCTGCGGCGCTCATTAATTCGAATTTCTTCCTGTTCCTTCTGCAACCTCAAAAGTTCCTCCTTTCTACATTTGGCGCAACGGCGCATCTCCGCTTTAACGCGAAGCATCCAAACCATACCGAAGAGCGCCATTTCAGCTTTTGCGACAACGAACCAATCCCGAATCCCGAACATTATGACACTGTCACGAACGTCAATATGGGTGTCATTGATTTTCTTAAAACCATCATACGAAACTCGGGCTGTAGTCATGCCTCTTTCTTTCTCCGAGAAGGAAACGGAAGTCTCAGTCTTTTCCCGCCTAAACTTGCATCACACTCCGTTCGACATTTTTCTTCAAAAGACTGTTACTCGGTGTCTCCCGGAAAGTTAACCTCACCGACAACTTTAGCAAGATATTATGACAAATATATGAAAACTTATTGATTAATAAGTATACATAGTTCTTATATTATTATAAAAGCTGAAAACCAAACAAATGAGACTTAAAAATGGGAAATTTGCCTTAATCCAATTTCTCATCAACTTTTCAACTTCTAATTCATCCTATCCCCATAATTCCAATTAAAACAATCGCGCCTACAAAAAAATATGACGACGAGTCGACCCTTAGACAGCCATAATTAGCATTTAACGTGAAATCAGAAACCAGTTTTTAGAATATTAAAAGTCGGAGGATTTATTTTGTGTGTTGAACGACCACCAAAATGGAAATTTAAAAAAAAGAAAAACAAAAATGAAGAGAGGAAAATGGAGGAGAAGTGAAAGAGAAAGAAGTAGAGGAGGAAGAAGGAAGAGAAAGTGAAGCGGGAAAAAAGCGAAAATGTCCGAGGGATAAATTATATTTACATTAGAGAACGGTTTTTAAGATGTCTTCTCGACTTTCTCGAAAACTGATAGGTCTGACGTTTCCATTTCATCTTGTCAGCATTGGCTTCCTCTCTCTCCCTCCGCCTCTCGAAAGCTTTTCCTTCTCCTTTCTACGAAATAAGCCCCCCTTGGGGTATATCCTTTTTCACAATAAACATTTATAAACTTCTCAATAAGCCGGGGAACAAAAACTTCGAAGCGATGGAATCAAAAATGAATGACCGCCCCACCACCACCACCCGCCCACCACCTCCTCCACTCCCTTTCTTTTTACGGAAAAGCTCTAAAGCTCTCCGATGAAACCGAACAAAAGATGAGAATTTTCACGAGAGAAGAAAGTGGCGTCGGGTTTATTAGAATCATTTCGTTAAATATATGACCGCTTTAACAAAAGCTCGGCCTTTCAATTTTACGGGAGAAAAAAAAACGAGGAGAGCGGGGGCGGGGAACCCCCAAAATGATTTTCTTTTTATTTATGTATCAACGTATCAACGTTATTTATGTACCAAGTCGGTCCCATATATATAAATCTTCACGCAAAGTGGAGAACACACCCCCAAAGCTCGCGGTGAATTTTTCTTCAATCACTCAAAGCCTAATTTAGACCACAAACAATGAAATTATAATCTGTATAATATATATTTATATATCTTTCTATTATTTCGTACAAAACCGGTACATTGACGGTTCAAATCAAAACAATTATGCGCCAAATGTTGGGGATATACTAAACACGTGTAACCAGTCTTGAGGAATGGGAACTGTTAAAACGCTGAAGAATAAAAAATAAATAAATAAAGACAAAGAAGCTGAGAGAATAAATGTTAACGACAAGCAGACAGAAGATGTAAACAGCGGTCTGCTCTGGGGTTAAAATACATACAGTATATAATAATAAACATGAAAGGAAGTTTAGAATTCTATAAAGTCCTCAAATGTGTCTGAGTTAGAAAGTAACAAAAAGTAAACATTACAAAATAGACAAACAAATAAGTAAATAAAATAAAACAGACAGATACATACAGTAGAATATGAGGAGATCAATAAATAAATATACAAAAGAATTTACGAAACAAAAATAAATAAAACAAATCTCATTCCATATTATAATATATCCATCTCTCGATTCTTCAAATATATATATATTTATAACTTCCGTGACTCAATAATATAAACAAAATCATAAAATATAAGCAATAAATATACGAAATAATATTAATAGATAAAATAAAACAGAGGAATAAACAAGTAGACAGATTAAGACAGACAAATAAAAGAATAGATGAAATAAATAAATAAAATAAAATAAACCAATAAATAAGCAGACCGAATAAAATAGAAAAACAAATTATACAATTAAGTATATAAAATAGACGACTAAAAAAATAATAAATAAGAGAGTATAGGCGGAAAGAAGACAAAAAGAGAACCAACAGGAAAAAAAAGGAAAAGCGGTTGAAACTAACATCGTCCGAAGATGGTCTAACCCTTGGTACTCAAACTGTGGCCCGCGAGCTGCATTCGGCCCACTTAGCTTTATTGAGTGACCCAGTGGTCCAGTAGAAACGGATTGAGTGAAAAGGTCGATTGCTCATTGCTAAGTCTAAACTATAGTGCCTGACTAGTACGACAATGTTCGAGCCTGTGCTCAGAAACTGCTGACATTGTTCCCCTCAACTTTGTGAGACAATATACAGAAAATAAATACAGAAACAGATAAACTGACTGACAGGTGTACATACAGATGATGACTGAGAGCGGATTTGTAAATTTTTGGGAAATCGCGTGGCCCAATCGCAACGAAAATTTGGCCCGGGAGGGAAAAAGCTTGAGTACCGAGGGTCTAACCGACTAGGGTCGTACCGGCCTGAGTACCGAAGGGTTTAGAAACCGCATAACAGAAAACGCATAAAAAAAATCGCACGAATCTTCACGAAAGCTAAATAACCGACCAATCCTACTAATTTTTTAGTCATAACTTCGTCGATTATGTTCAATTCGATTGAAAATTTTATTCACCGCATAAAAGAAACACAAAAGCACAAAAAAAGACCGCACAAAACGAGGTTTGAGTGTTCATGAAATAAGAAAATCAAAGAGAGTTAAAGAAACTACAATTAAACAGAAACGGGTAATATAAACAGACAAATAAATATATAAATAAGTGGATAAAGAATGAAATTATGCGAAGGTAAAACGCCAATAGACGAACAAATACAAAAACTAAGATCAACTTCCGGCCAAAAAAAACAGAAAACAAACAAAAAAAATTTGTAACCTGCAGGAAAAAATAAAAACCGGAAAAAGAAAATCAGGAAAATGAGGCAAACAGGGAAGGAGAGAGAGTGTTGGATACACATTTTAAAAGAGGAGAGAAAAACATGAAATGAAACACGATTCCAAGAGAAAATGGAAAACTCAGGATTATTGTGTAATGAATGGCCTCATTGATCACGAATCCGGGAGATTTCAACTTTTTTAAAATTCAAGATGGAGGATAGTATTTTAATTTAACATCAATGAATTCCGGCTTTAAGAGGATTTAAAACCTGAGAGAATGGATGCAGTAGTCCCTCCTCTTTCTCTCTCGTCAAAATCCTGCAGCTATGGTCACCACCACCGCAACCTCCTCCTCATCTTTTTACCGTTGACCGAATACAAAACTCTTTTTTATAATTTAAATAAAAAAAATAAACAAAAATTCATTCCGACAGCATTTATTTATTTACGCAATTAAAGTTTTTGTTTTTAATCTACCTCTGGCTACCCCTCCACCACCATCTACCGGATATCCAAACCGGAGCGGTTTGAATAAAATATCTTTCCAGCCTTCCAATTTTGAATTCGAGGGGTGTGGGGGGTTGAGAAGGACCCAAAAAGGAAGCTCCCAACTCGGGGGTTGTTTACCGCATTAATTTATTCCCACCGTACCTTCGAGAGAACAACAAAACCTTTTTCGAGACTCTCTTCCCTTTTTGCTGTTGCAAAGACGCGGCAAAAACACAAAATGCAGATTTCGTCTTTTTTTTATGGAACGAAGCGGAGAGAGAGAGTATAACCATTCCCACAGAAAATTATGGGGATCCATAAATATAAAAAACAACCATCGGTCAATTTATATTCAGTCATTCCTCCAAGATTTCAAAATGTCATCCCATTCCCACACACAAAAAGAAAAGGAAAATAATTCAGGGAAATGTTTCAGAAAACGAGACAGGAAGAAAGAAGATGGTCTGCAGGAGAAACGACAACAACAACAACGGCAACAGCAAAAAAATATATATCTCTCTCTCGAAATCAACCCGGCGAATAATAAAAGAAAGTGAAACGCTTTTCAAAATTCAAGTAAAAAAAAAGAAATTTAACCTCACCGACAGAAACCAACCCCCTAAACCCGGCACCACCCTTATAAAAAAAAGAGAAATAAATGATTCTTCTGGGATTTTATTATTCGACCATAAAAATCTCAAGAAAAGAGATTAACTACAGAAAAAAAATTATTTATGTATACATATAAGCCACTAAATAATAATATTATGGGCATTATCATCATCATCATCATCATTACCGCTATGGAAATTAAATTGCGAGAACTCCTGCAGGAAATTGTTTTTAAAAAACTATTTCAACCCTCTGGGGGTTGGGAAAGACGTCTAAAAATTTAACATCAAAGGGTCTTGATGAAGTATTTCCGGTTTCACTTTCACACCACCTCGACTTTGGACCATTTTGGGAATTAATGGAGAGGAGAAGTGATGCGAGAACAGTGTCCGCTGTCCGGAAGGTGTAGGCGACACGTGGATTTTACGTGACATCTTCCGAGAGAGAGTTTCCCCGGATTTGGGTTTGTAATTTTAATAATTTCCCAACCGGATATGGTGAAAGAAAAGCGAACGAACGAGCGAACGTCGGTTTTAATTAAGGTAAAACAATAAATCCCGTCGGAGGTCTTCCGCGAGGTTTTTCCCACGGAGGACCCAAAACCATAACAAAATTAAAAAAATAAAAAATTTTGAAGCGTAAATTTAAATTTAATTTTAAGGAAATCGGAGCCGTTTCTCTCAAATTCTATTTGAATAATAATAACGGAAGTGAATGTGTGTTGTGTTGTGTTTGTTTGTTTGTTCTGTCTATGTGCCCGCATAACTCAAGAACGCGTAAACTGATTTCGAGTAAACTTTGCATCAGGCATTAAACCCGATTAGAGAACGAACACTGTTTTGAGCAAACACCAAGTCTGAAGTGCTTCCTATTAATAGCTGTTTTGGTATTGAATACCGTTTGATGTGAGATTATGAGCGATTCATTTCAAAAATATTGCACAATTATAACTACAAATCATTTTGTAAATATTACATGATTTAGAGAAGAAACTAAACGTGAATCAAACATACTGATGAAGCAGAGTCCTCATTGTGCATTATTTATGAAATGGTGTCTTCACCTCGGTGTGCATTCCTTGTGAAATAACATCTGGGATTCAGTGTGCATTATTTATGAAATGAAAACTCGAACTCAGTGTGCATTACTTATAAACTGGTGTCCTCACTTCTGTTTGCATTACTTATGGAATGGAATTTCGGATTCAGTGTGCATTATTTATGAAATGGATCTCGAACTCAGTGTGCATTATTTATGAAATGGGATCTCGAGCTCGGTGTGCATTATTTATGAAATGGAATCTCGTACTCAGTGTGCATTATTTATGAAATGAAATTCAGAACTCGAAATCAGTGTGCATTATTTATGAAATGGAAACTCGAACTCATTGTGCATTATTTATGAAATGAAACTCGAACTCACTGTGTGCATTATTTATGAAATGAGATCTCGAACTCAGTGTGCATTATTTATGAAATGGAATTTGGATTCAGTGTGCATTATTTATGAAATGAACTCTTGTGCATTATTTATGAAATTAGATTTAATAATTTTGAAATAAATAACATTGTGGCGATCTAAGCAAAACGACTCATAACTAACAATTCACAACGAAATGCAGAAAACTGCACGAAGACGCGATGAAACAGACTCCTATTCTAATTGGAAATAATTTATGAAACGGTATCTCGGAGCTCGGTGTGCATTATTTATGAAATTCGTTTTAATAACATTTAAATAGATTTTATCGTGGCGCTTACAACAATAACAAACAGGTAACAACGAAATGCATGAAAACGCACTCAGACTAGTAAGAGATGGAAGTATCTACAGGTAGTCTACAGGAAGTATATAAATAATAGAACACATGACCAAGTGACAGTCAGTCAGTGCCGTAACACGACTTAGGGAAGTAACTCGAACGGCTATCGGAAAGACCGCGCTATTTTTTATTTCGATAAATTTAAATCCGTTCACAATTCGTCTTCTTCGTTTCATCAATACACCTGATTTCGATATATATTAATATATACTTTAAGAGGAGGGTGTGTCAATATTCAAAATATTAATATTGAAATTGGCTGCGACATTTTATCTGGGAAGGAAGAGGAGGAGGAAGAAACAAAACTTTTCGCTATAAAAGCACGTCCGAAATGGGGATATCGCTGAGCGGGTTGGAGGATTTCTCTGTAACGAATTCACCCAGAAGTGTCAACATTTCATTAAAGTCTTCGAGGGAAAGAGTGAAAAGCACACAAAAATCCCTTTTCATTATTTGGCTGAGGAAGGAAAATCCTTTTTTTTTAAAAATGAGAACAGCCCCAGCCTCACCGCCACCCTTGAGAGAGAGAATAAAAAGAAAAACTCGACCTCGTCACAATTATCCAAGTCGGAAACGCTTCACGGAGCTTTCTCTAAGTGAAAATGTTAAAATTCAAAACTAGTTCGTCTTCTAATTGGGAAAATCTTTTAAATATTCATCAAAGAAAAGTCGATTCCTTAAGTCAATTTCCCGGCAGCGACTCCCTTTCATCGAACAGCCGCCAGGTTTATTGTTCTTCACTCCCATCTTCCTCTCTTCTCTCTCCCGACAATGGCCAGGAGAATCCTCGCTCGTGACTAAGTAACTAATTCCTGATGGAGAGCCTTTTCCTCCAATCACAATCCGCGACGGTATATTAATTAGTGTGGGGGGTTCGAACATGAATTTTTCATGCGACCTACATCCGAACACACAAAGACAACAGCCCTCAAAAGACACTCAACCGTAACATGTTATGAAAGGAGATAATGAGAATGAGGATGGTGGTGAAAGGGTTCGTGAAATCAGCGCATTGCAATGGATGCTAAGTGAACGTTTCTCGTGCGAACGGCTTTTTTTTTGGAGCGCAACGTCCTTGTAGTTTCCAACCAACCGGCTTTCCAACCCCGCCTCGCTCACCGCCACCCCTTAACCCGAAATTTCACGGAATGAAATGTAAATATTTAATATACGCATTGTTACAATTTACTGCTCTTTATCGTTTAGAATGGAGTCGGTAATTTATGTTAACGGCTTTTTGCCTCCTCTCAAAATAGCCGAACGCTTTTTGAGTAAACAAGTTATTCGAACGTTTGAACCTCCCCCCCCAAACTCTCCTCCCCGAAAGGTTCGACGAACGTCTAATGGTTGAAACCTCTCACAGGAGAGCTGGTGGAATCATTTTTCCAATCAACCGCCATTTTCTCGCGAAAAGGATTTCAACAAATCGGTGAAAACAATGGAAATTTGGCAACGTTGTCATCAGTCCGAAATCCCGACTAAGTGCATGACCACTCATCTGACATAACTTCTTACAAGGTTACACAAACTTTCGAACGAAACAAAAAAAGGGACAAAGTGAATAGGATTCCCGAGGGAATGGTCTCACGGTTATCCAGCTCTCCAGCCTTCTGTAGATAAAAATTTTTTTTCACATTGTTTACTCATTCAGTGTATTACAATGTTTTGAAATTGACAGCTTGGAGATGCCGCGGGATGTTGACAATATTTACGGTCACTCATTTCTCGTGAATATTTTATTCCGGGCACATAATATATGTTATACGGACGTGGCGAAACCGGAAACCGACCACACTTTCACCCATTTCCCTGTTCTCAGTGGTAGATAATTTTTTTTTCTTAAAGAAAATAGATAAAAAAAATAAATCAAAGATAAGAAAATATAAACTTTAGCCATTGCTACTAACTTCTGATTCAGTTATTATCTATAATCATTATCTAGATAAAAAAGATTGCAACCGGATATGCTGTTCATTCGCTAAGGACACAAGATCAAACTCAAATTAAAATATATTTTAACTGAAAGATATAATATATTTATATAATCTCTCCATTCGCATAGCTCTTCTTCTGTTTCACTTTCTCCTTTCAACCGTTTTCTCACTTTAAGGTAAACAAATCATTTTTCATTTCCTTTCGCTTAGAGAAAACAAAGCTTTTTAAACTGAGTAAGCAAACAAAAGCTCACAAAAGATCCGAACGAAGCTTCCTTCTCATGTTCCTTTCTGTCAAGAATTCTATACTTCTGATTCAGACAAAAATTTGACAACTTTTCCTTCTTCCGTTTCTCTCTCTCTCTATGCTTATTCCAGTTTCTGGATAAACACTAATAAACTCATGAAAGGATCTCTCTCTCAAGATAAAATAACGTTTTCATAGAAACGTGCATTATTTATGAGAAAAATACAATAGCACCATCAACCTAAATTATCTAATTAATAAGGAATTGATTGTAGATAATAGATACTCCCTACACTAATAGGCAGACTGTTTTGATCTTAATTTTAGCTATTTATCTGAGAGGTCCCGAAGTTCGAAGTTACACTAAAACAACACGGTGGGTGTATCTAGTAGGACTTGTAGATAATATAAAAGCAGTTGTAATGTATACCTGAATATGAGTTTTAGTCGCGTTTTGAGTATAACAGGGAAAAGGTTTGACCTCCCAATTACTACTTCGTTGGTCAGGCTTTCTCACTAATTAACCATCGGCCGACCAAAAATTCACGCAATGCAACCAAATTATCTACAAAATTTGAATATTTCCCAGCTCCTGATAGATAAAATCAAATTTATCAAATAATCGCGTTAAAAAAGACCATATTTAGCACATTAAAAAGTTTATAATGTGTTTAATAAGAACAAAACAACCAAGTGTGCATTACTTATGAAATGAACTCATGTAAATAGTGTGCAGGACTTTTGAAATAACAGCTCTAAGTGTGCATTATTTATGAAATGAGCTCGATTTAAATCGTTTTAAGTTTCAAATCGCGTAAAAATCCAAATTCTGCAAATTTTTGTAAATAAATGGTTTCCTGAAATTAAAGGTTTAGGATGTGGTTAAAGAATACAACCACGTGTGCATTACTTATGAAATGAAGTCTTCTATATAATGTGCAGGCCTTTTCAATTCAAATTCTAAATTGCTTAAAAAAAAGACCAAAATACGAACACCAAAAGGTTGGGATATATTGAAGGAATATAACCAAGTGTGCATTATTTATGAAACGAGATTATCTTTATAGTGTGCAAGACTTTTGAAATAACAACTCTGAAGTGTGCATTATTTATGAAATGACTTAATTAAAAAGCTTTAAGTTTGAAAATGTCATTTTTTGCACGTTTAAATGTTTAGGTTAAATAAACTACGTGTGCATTACTTATGAAATGAACTCATCTACATGGTGTGCAGAACTTTTGAAATAACAACTATGAATGTGAGTGAAATGAGCTCAATTTAAGACGTTTCAAATATTAAACCGCGTAAAAAAATACCAAATTTCGCACATTAAAAGGTTGAGATATGTTAAAGGAATACAACCAAGTGTGCATTATTTATGAAACAGAATCACCTTTATAGTGTGCATTATTTATGAAAGAAGAAGCATTTTAAATGGTTTAATCGCGTAAAACAAAACCCAATTCGCACTTACATGAGGAAAATCATGGAAAAGGCTTCCAGTTATACGAGGAAAACTAGATAGATGACGCCCTATGTAAATAACAACTTTGAAGTGTGCATTATTTATGAAATGAGCTCGATTTAAATCGTTATAAGTTTCGAATCGCGTATAAAAAAAACTCCAAATTGTGCAAAATTTTTGGAATTAAATGGTTTCCTGATAATTAAAAGGTTTGGGACGTGTTTAAAGAATACAACCACGTGTGCAGTATTTATGAAATGACGCCTTTTGCATAGTGTGCAGGACTTTTGAAATAACATCAACTTTGAAGGGAGATTTGAGAGGAGGGTGGAAAATGGAGTCATGGATTCAACAAAACCAGAGACAAGAAAGAAAATTTATTTTATTTATTTATTTAGATTTTGGCAAAATGGCGAAACTGGAAAAGTGGAGAAGGAGGAGGGGATGAAAGAAAGGGGTGGAAGTAAGGGGATGGAAATTTCTCCGATTCATTTAACCCGTAAAGAATGCACAGACTTAACGAGCGGTTTCTTCTATAAGTGTCAATAGGTGAATAAATGTTTGAAAGAAAGCTGGAAGTCTTCCAGTGATTTTTCTGGAGAAGGAAAATGGGAAATCGGGGGCAACTGACAATTTTCTTTTTTTTGGGGGATTTTCACTTTGAATTAAAGTCGAATAAGGAAAATTAATTTGATTGCCAGAGTAGAAATGTTTTAGACAAGAAAAAGACTTTTTACAACATCCCCGGGTCTTTTGTTTTATTTTATTACTTAGAAGGCGGTGGGCAGGAGGAAAAACGAGAAGTAACAGAGATGGATGGAAAGATGTAGTCTTCTTCAGTTCATCTTTCAGCTGCTAGACTTATCGATGAGCTCGCCATCACCCCGATCGATACTTTGTAAGGAAATTGAGCTTTTTAGTGTAAACTGACATCTGATATGTGAACACATCTCCATGCTGTTGTTATTGTTTAGTATGAAACTCATGGTCTCGAGGGAGGAGGAGGAGGAGCGGAAGAACGCCTAGAGGGCGTCAGCAATCTTTTTATCTAGTTTTCCTCTTATAACTGGAAGCCTTTCACGATTTCTCTCATTTAGGTTAGAATTGGGTTTTGTTTTACGCGATTAAACCATTTAAAATGCTTCTTCTTTCATAAATAATGCACACTATAAAGGTGATTCTGTTTCATAAATAATGCACACTTGATTGTATTCCTTTAACATATCTCAACCTTTTAATGTGCGAAATTGGGTATTTTTTTACGCGGTTTAATTTGAAACGTTTTAAATGGAGCTCATTTCACTCACTTCCATAGTTGTTATTTCAAAAGTTCTGCACACCATGTAGATGAGTTCATTTCATAAGTAATGCACACGTAGTTTATTTAACCTAAACATTTAAACGTGCAAAATGTGACATTTTTTTACGCGATTTGAAAGTTAAAGCTTTTTAATTAATTCATTTCATAAATAATGCACACTTCAGAGTTGTTATTTCAAAAGTCTTGCACACTATAAAGATAATCTCGTTTCATAAATAATGCACACTTGATTGTATTCCTTTAACATACCTCAACCTTTTAATGTGCGAAATTTGGTATTTTTTTACGCGGTTTAATATTTGAAACGTTTTAAATGAAGCTCATTTCACCCACTTCCATAGTTGTTATTTCAAAAGTTCTGCACACCATGTAGATGAGTTTCTTTCATAAATAATGCACACTTCAAAGCTGATTTGATTTCATAAGTAATGCACAGTTAGTTGTATTAACGAACAAATTCTTAGCAATTCGAAGACTTGAAACATGTCACAACATTTTGATGCATGATTTGGTCTTTTTTAACGCGATTTGTTGTTAAATTTTACTCCCTCCCATCTCATTTTCGCGTAAAACGAGACGAGCAACTCAAATTTCTTCTTTGATTATTAAAATGATGGTGACTATCAAACCGATAAAGAGATCTGGAGCAAAGCTTCAATCAATCACGTTCACCATCAAGAACGCAGAGCTTCCTGATCGGGGAAACAAAAGGAAATGATATCCGCGCCTCCGCCCCCTCCCCAACTCAAAATTTCCCGTCAAAGACATCCCCCAAAACCTTTCATCGGATTCTAAAACCCAAGCGCACAACTTCAAGAAACCCACAAGTGCGATTGCTCAAAACTGTGGTTAATGGCAATCAAGGTTCTCATCAGCGACACGCAGTTCGATAACAAATGACCCGGAGCTTTTGAAACTGCATCTCGACAGATCGATCTCGACCTCTCTCTCTTCGGCGCAATACACAAAACAAAACCTCCACCCCTCCTCCTCCTCCTTCCGATTTCTTCCTTTTACTCCAGGGTTTCTCTCCTGTCGGCGTATGCAATCGTAAAATGTGTTTATGCCTCGTCGGAACGAACCCGGATGTACTCTCGTGAAAAATTATTATTGTCATAAAAGAATTTCCGAAGGAAGAAAGAGAGGAAGAAGGAGCTTTTACAGTTTTCTCTCTCCTTTATGGAGGAAAAGATTTTCACGATTCTATCTCATTCAAGGTCGAAATTTTCCGGGATTTTATAAAACTCAAAAACGTGGAAAAGTCTTTCCAGATGAACTTTAATCCTCCCTGTATACCCTTCAAGAGATAAACTCATCTCGTAAAAAGGAGAAAAATGGACGAACAGATTCTTTTGAATATTTCAACTATCATAAATTATTTTTCTGTATTTCCAGCCCCTCCCCCTTAACCCCCGCCCCGTCCAAGGAAAAAATAATTCCTGTTGGAAGTTGAGACAAGAAGAAGGATTTCAACAGAACTCAAAACGTCTTTATTTACGTCCAAAAAATAATAACAGGAAATAAAGATGTCGAGACTTTCTTCTTTCAGGTAATTTTGACTTTAGCCCTACCCCTCACCCCCAAAACCCACCCCACTACCCCCTCGTCTCTCATCTCCTTATCTCTCTCTCTCTCTTCGCAGACAAATTGAAATTTAAAACAGAAAATTGGAGCGCGGTGATTTGCGGAATCAAGATTAATGTTTTTCTTTTGCTTTTATCATCCCCCTTACCCCCTCCCTATCTCACCCCTGGAGACAATCACGATTCTCATTTCGTTACGAACCGCTGTTGCCTCGGGGGCGGGGGAGGGAAAATCATCTTTCAGCAATCGGGTTTAATAACCTGAAATAAGTTTGATGTCTGAGTCAATCCGAGAATTGAGATTTCCAGAGAGGAGGGAGGGGGTGTAAAAAGAATTCTGGGACCAAAGGAAAACGAATCAAACAGGGAAAAGGAAAGTTCCAGATGAGCTTTTCCAGGACGGAGGGGGGGAGAGAGAGAATGAAATCGTCCAAGGAGCCAAACGAAAGAACAATCCTCTCCGGACACCCAAGTTGAAATTCAGTTGGGCAATTTAAATCGGTTCATTGCATCTCTCTCCACACATGCAACTCGAGATAAGTAGATGAGGAACGAAGGATGCTGGGCGGGAAGGGGGTGAAAAAGGCTTTTTATCTATCTCCCTTTTATCTAGATATCTTCTCCAAAAGTGTTAAGGGCTCATGAAGCGGAAATCGTTTCTTCCATCGCGTTCTCTCGATCCTTGTCATAAATATTTCATCAAATTAGTTAATGGGTGCAAGTCTTCAATTTCCACCCCCCTTCCTCCTCCTCCCTTTCCCATTTCCATCCACCCGCTCCTTTTCCACGCTTTCCCTCTAATCTTATTAATTGGCTTACGCCCGACTTTTCCAGACATTTAGATATTTATTGAAAAGCTTAAAAGATTTCACGACTTGACTTTTATTCGCACTCTCTCATCTTTTTTAGATGGGAAATATCAAAATGAGCTTTTATTCCGCTTTTATAAAACTTTCCACCGCCCCCCTCCTCTCTCCCTCCTCCCAGCAGAAAATGAGCTTTCAACCTTTCTACCGGTAGTTGAAGGTTCAATAACACCAGAGAGAAACCCACACTCTTCTTCCGTCTACAATATCTTCACTTCTTTACTATACTCCCAATCTTGTCTTATTTCATAAATATTGCACACTCAAACATCAATTTCATCAAAATTATTGAGTGGGTCATTTCATAAATAATGCACAACTTCATTTTCTTTTTATCTCTCAGTCAACTATCAAAAACGAGACGACAAGGAGTTTGTAGGTCTAGCTTTAAAGGGTTTTATCTGGGGTCTTAACTCCAGGAGCGGATCAAGGATGAAATTGTGAAATTAGTCGGTAAGGTAAAGAGGATTAGCAAGAAAATAGAAAAGATTAGTCGCTAGAAAAAAAAACGAGAAAGAAATAGAAGCAGAAGACTTATTTCACACATCACACGACTATCTACTTATTAAATGTAAGGCACTCAAATCGACATTTAAAAATTCCGCCATCTTGTTTTCATTCCTCTAAAACTATAACTCTACAAATAATATACGAAGACGTGTCACTTCATCGTAATAACACCGTCTCACGTTTAATAAAACAAAATAATAATTAACGAGAGATACACTCCGAATGCGACATCTCAGTTCTCGTTCTCGATCCGTAATTAATATGAAGCAAAGTCGGGTGGAAACGGGTTCATAAGTTCTTGGAGTTATGCTCGCTCCCACTCCCACCCACCCCTTCGCCCCTGCATGTATAAACAAAAGTCAAATCTCCTTATTTTTGAAACGTTTAAATAAATAAGCTATAAAGAGATTTCCCTCCAAAGTTGAGAAGACAAAGGAAATCAAGATGTCAGTTGAAACTGTGTTCAAGATATGGGAACCTCCTTCCTCAATGAGAAACTGGAATCTTTGATACGCTTCTCAGACCCCATTGGGTTTGTGTGTGTGTTGTTCCTCATAAAATTCGAAACAGAAGCGTCACCCCCAACAACCTCCATCCCCCCAAAAACTTTTTGATTTCAAATAGTAAAATCGCGTATTTACAAACACTATGACGTCCGGAGGTCTAATGTAGATTCGGTGCCGATGAAACTGAGTCTCATGCTGCCTGAACACCAATATTTTAAATTCACAACATATGAACTTCAGTGGTAATCGTCCACATGTGTTAGTACGTATTGACTCATCTTGTCTAGTTCGTTTTGTCCTCATCATGAGTCTAATTGACTCGTTATCATGTTTACCGAATATGGCTTAAGGTCATAATGAGTCAAAATGGCTCATGCCGTTTACAAGCCAATTTGATTTGTTTATTGCAAATGTTCATTTTCACCTTATAAAGAGTCAAATTGACTCGTCTTTGTTATGATTCTGAATCGCAACAGTTTGTTGAATTGCAGTTGTGGGAGAAAACTAATCGCTTTGTCCTCATGATGAGTCTAATTGACTCGTTTTTATTGTTTACGATATACCGAATATGGCTTAAAGTCATAATGAGTCAAAATGGCTCATGCTGTTTGACGAGATCGCCAGTGAGGTATGAGCAATAATTTCCGAATGTGACGTCACCGGCACTCAGCCAATAGTGATATTTTGCATCGCATCACTGTGGGTCACCTGGGGTCAACGGATGCTGCTTTCATGACCCCACAATTTTCTCAATTTTCACCCCAAAAACTAGCGAAATTTTTAAGGTACATCAAGGTGACCTTCCCACCTCCCCCAAAAAGGAAAAACAAACTCGGCAACAACATTTCTGCCAAGAATATACTTCACCCAAAAAGTTGACACAGCATCCTCATCCTGCCAGATCTCTCTTCCTCTCCACAAAAAATTAGTTAACAGCATCGGTTTCTTTCTACGAGTTCATCAAAATCAAAGGACATCCTTCCTCACCCCCTCCACCCTCCATCTCTTCTCATCTCCGCACCACAACTCCAAACATCGAATTCCTTTAATCTTCATAAGAGCCACGCCATGTTTATTTTATAAAAAGAGGCAAAAGAAGTCATTTTGGACTTTTTTTGGGGACGAGAGTAAAAGTGGTCCTCATTACCTTTTTGGTCCTTGTCCTACCTCCTCCACTCCTGTCTACCACCGAGCGAAAAGGGGATGTTTTGATTGAAAAAAAAATTTTTTTCCCCAAAAAAGTTTTTAAATGTGACGGAATCTTTGAGAGCCTTGTCCAAATTTGGCTTCATCCTTTCACCTCCCAAAATGCAGGATTGTAGCCTGAAACTGTTCGTATTCTTGGCGTCACCAACCGACAGTATTGGAAAAGGGATTTTTTATGCTCATAAATTTTTCATAAATATTGCACACTTTTATCATGTACTCATTTCATTAATATTGCACACTTTCATCAGGAATCTATTTCATAAATATTGCACACTTTTACCAAGAATTTCTTTCAAAAGTATTGCACACTTTTATCGGGACTTCATTTCATAAATAATGCACAACACGTTTTGTATACAGTACAAATATATTGGAATATACACTTCAGACAGAAGTGTGCACTGATACCACAACAAGGTCCTTATATCAAATTTCATAGTGAAATAATTTTAAGTATCCATCACCCAAAAACTGTGCAATATTTATGAAATGAATCCTATAAGAAAGTCTGCAATAGTGTGCAATATTAATGAAATGGGTTCGTGATGAGAGTGAGCACTTCTTCTGAGAGTGTGGCTAAAAATGTGCAATATTTACGAAACGAGTATTCACAAAACAAAATTACTCCTCACAAGTGTGCAATATTTATGAAATGAACCTCTGATAAAAGTGTGCAATATTTATGAAATGGGTTCCTGATGAAAGTGTGCAATATTTATGAAACAGATTCTTGAAAAAAGTGAGCAATATTTACGAAATGGGTTTTTGATGAAAGTGTGCAATATTTATGAAATAAATTCCTGATGAAAGTGTTTATGAAATGAATCCGTGATGAAAGGATGCAATATTTATAAAATGGAATTTTCAAATGCGCAATATTTATGAAACAAATTACTGATAAAGGTGTGCAATATTTATGAAATGAATTCCTGATGAAAGTGTGCAATACTTTTGAAAGAAATTCTTGGTAAAAAGTGCATTTATAAAATGGATTCTTCGTGAAAGTGTAAATTATGAAACAAATTTCTGATAGAGGTGTGTAATATTTATGAAGTGGGTCCTGAAAGTGCAATATTTATGAAATAGGTTCTTCAAGAAACCGTGCAATATTTATGAAATGAATTCCTAATAAAAGTGTGCGATATTTATGAAAAATTTATGAGCATATAAAATCCCTTTTCCAATACTGTCGGTGGTTCGCGACCCCAAGAAAACGAACAGTTTCCTCCCAAACTCTTCACCTTCAATGAAATCACAAATTTTGCCAGGAAGTCATTTCTACCGTGAGACCATTTTGAAAGTTGTTGAGAGCTTTTGCGAACGTCTCCTCCGCCATTTCCTGTCGTTATAGTCATCATAATTTACACTCATTTCCCAGCTTTAATGAAGTGTTTTCACTCTCAACCGTGGTTTCCATCATCTTACAACGAAAATTGGTGATTCGCACCAAAAGGAAGATTTCCTCTTCCTCATTTAACATTTAATTAATCCGTCTCACCTATATTTCGATTGTGACATGTCAAGACAAGTTAGGACGGATTTTAGTTTTAGTCGTGAGTGACGTCTTAACCAAAAAACTGGGAAACTGTTCTTCGATTTTCGTTTTTGTTCTTCGCATGTTTTATCTTTGACAAAGTGTGTTGTTCTCTTAGCTACAGCTCCTCCTTCTGATGTTGTTGCTGTTGTTATCATCATCACCGTCATTTTTTTTATTTTTTGCAATTTCAACTCTGAAACTTAATTTTCAAATGAGAACGCGTGCCAAATTGGCAATTTCGCGTAATGAGTTTTCATCCGTACGGAAACTTTTCCCCGCCGCTGTGGTAATTCGTCATTTTTCTTCATCCCGGTTTTTTTTATTGCTATTATTTCCCCACGTGATTCGCTGGAAGTGTTTTCCAAGTTAACCTAACTGGAGGAAGACAAGATGGCGGAGGGGGGAACAAAAATTTCACAAACTCGATTAGAGGAAAATTCTTGGACGGGATTTCAATGGCTTCTCATCTTTCTTTCACTCATCCAATCGGGATAATTTTTTATTTACTTCCTCCTTTATTAATTAATAAGTTCAGAAGTTTAATTAATTACTATTTATTTTTATTTATTTATTTATTTGAGTTTTGATCCGTTTTTCACCCCTGGGTATAGCTGAATACCGGAAGGATTCGAACTCACGACCGTGATTTTGATAGTCGGGCGCTTTAACCACTACACCATGGACCTCCCGCAACTTTATTATCATCATCATCGTCACTAAAAGTTCTTTTTATATTTGAACCTGAAATCTAGACCTAATCGACCTAAACCTAGAACTAATAAAAAGAGGCGTTCGGATTTTATTCTGCAGTAATCTAGTTTCGTATCTGAAATCAATCCCCGCGGGAAGTATTCCTTACTTGTGGAAAGAATTATGTTTTTAAGTGTGCAGTACTTTTGAAATAGAGTAAATCGATTTCAGAAATATTGCACAGTGAGGACTACATTCCCTTTCAAAAGTCTTGCTGCACAAATTTTTTTGTAAGTAACTTCTGGAAAGAAATTCGTTGCAATATAATTGCACATTTCCAACATCAATCCATTTCAAAAGTCCTGCACACGTAAACACACAATTTCTTTTATAAGTAAGGCAAAATTTTGGCAATGATTCGTTCCATAGCTATTTTACATTTCCAACTTTACTCTATCTCAAAAGTTCCGCACACTTTTATACAGAAATAATATAATATAAATAAGGCTTACTTCTGGAAGGGATTGGTTTCAAAAATATTGCACACTGTCAACTGTACTCTATTTCAAAAGTACTCCACACTTCAAAATGCCTTCCATAAGTAAGGCACATCTTCTGGCGGGGATTGGTTTGAAAAATATTGCAAACTGTCACGAAGACTTCATTTCATAATTATTGCACACTTTTCTCGTGCAATTATTGCCAAAAGCTTTTGCCTTATTAAAAAATGTGTACAGCGGAACTTTTGAAAGGGAATGTAGTCCTCACTGTGCAATATTTCTGAAATCGATTCCTGCCATAAGTGACCTTCATTTATGGAAAGAATCATGTTTAAAATTGTGCATTATTTTTGAAATAAAGTACAGTTTGATGTGTGCAGTATTTATGAAACGAAAACCTATGCCTTACTTGTGAACATAATTGTTTATAAATTGTGCAGTACTTTTGAAATGGAGTGTAGTTGGCAGTATGCGCTTTTTATTAAATTACTTCCTCTATAAATTGTCTTTAATTTTCGAAATCGTTTCATATTAAAAGTGTGCATTATTTATGAAAAACGAGACTAGACATTTTTAGGGAACGAAACTAAATTACTGAGGAAAAAAATCCGAACGCCTCCTTTTTATTAGTTCTAGGTTTAGGTCGATTAGGTCTAGATTTCAGGTTCAAATTTTAAGAAAATTTTTAGTGACGATGATGATGATGATGATGAAGTTATGGGGAGACCTTTGGTGTAGTAGTGAAAAATTATGGCAAGGATTCGTTTCATAAATATTGCACACTTCACAATGTACTCTATTTCAAAAGTACTGCACACCTAAAAACCTAATTCTTTCCACAAGTAAGGCACACTTCCGCGGGGATTGATTTCAAAAATATTGCAAACTGTCACGTACACTCCATTTCAAAAGTCCTGCACAATTTCATACCTCATTTATTTTCGACAATTGCATAGTAGTGGGAAGGATTCATTTCAGAAATAATGCACACTAATATAAACACCAGCACTCACTTTATATTCACAGCATACTTAGGCAACGAATTTCATTCATAAATAACGCACACAACTCCCTCGGTTGCCATTTCCAATTTGTTAGGGCCTTTCTCTTGATACTTCACCTATCACGTGGCACGAAAGCTCACCGAAACTTATTCAAATTTCCCCCGAATAAGCTCACACCGTTAACACCTTTTCCACTTGATGACGTAATTGGAATGGAAACCAGGTCAACAATAAAATTTATCCTTTTTGGAGGGAAATCTCGTGAATTTTTCTTCCACAACACTGACGTCCTACACACTCTCAAAAGCACTCAGTTCGAGGCAGAACAGTGTTGTCAGCTAGCATTTTCAGTATGGAAATGGGAAACGTTTTCACTTTCGATGCGTTTGACAAACAAATCAAAAAAAAAAGAAAAAGGAAGGAAGAAGAAAAGGAAAACTTTCTTTCTTGGGATATCGGTCGGAAAATCTCATGTCTTCTTTTTAATTTAGTTGAGAAGAATTTTCTTTTTATTCTTTCACCGCTTCAAGCTTTTTTTATATATATAATATAAATCGAAATATATATTCTCCATTTTAGAAAAGAGAGAGAGGAAAACATTTTTTCATCTTAAACTGATATCAGATCGCATAATTGAAAACGAATTTTCTCCCTCAAAGATGGCGGACGTGAAATGGAACACACACACCCACAAAAAAAAATTTTCCAACGACTTCAGGTCAGATTTTATACCCGCCACCTCCCCAGAAAATAAGCTGGCTCCTCAATTTATGGCTGTGTTCAATTCTCCACCGCCCTCCGTCAAAATGACGTCAGCAACGATAATTTTAAGGATTGTTACGCCCCGGTCTTCTTATTCTCGTTTCCCATCTTTTTTAAACGTTTCGCTAACTTTACCTCCTGCTGGAGACTTTTCCACTGAGTCCTTTCCTGTCTTTTCGCCTCCTCCTCCTCCACTTTTCCTGTTTCCCTCCCCGAAGAAGTCACATAAACCATTCAGGCCCGTACATACATATCGAATGTTTTGTATTTCGAATTCACGTCTCGCCATTTTTGGCCTTTGTATTCGTGCCGTCTTTCGTCGTAAACTTTTCCGCAAAAGGACCTTTTCCACGAATAATTTTCCTCAACGTTTACGTCATCATTCGACAAAAACTCCTCCGTGACGTCACGGTAAGCTCTCCAAGCTCACGAAATTCGAGATTTTATTCCCCCAGCGATCATTCATATTATGTACAATATATATATTTATAATTAATTCTGTTCGCAGATATAAATACAGCGGAGTCTCTCATAACGAGTTTGATTCGTTCCAGAGCTTTACTCGTTATGCGAAACAAGTTTTTCCATATAAATTAATGCATTCCAGACTGAACAAAAACTGTATTGTGAGAATATGACACCCCATATACATGTCGCTCGTTATGTCAAAAATTGCTCGTTGTGAGAGACATTTTTTTGCAATTCATTTTGCTCATTATGCGAATTTCTCGCTATGAGAGGTTACACTGTAATAATTAATTGTGCATTATTTTTGAAACGGATTGCTGCTTTAAGTGTGCATTAATTATGAAAATTTTCTTCAAATATTTTTATAACACTTCGTACAATTGAAAATAACACGCATAAAAGGAGATCTGACTGGATATGTGTATAAAAACTCCGCACAAATAACAGAGAACTCATTCCATAAATAATGCACACTTGAAGAAGCTCAGAAACATGTCACTTCATACCTATCACACTTCAGAGACCTTGAAGGTTCTCCTTCCTCTGATCCATCGAGTATATCCATCCACCATATTACTGCTACCCCTTATCTACAGGATACTATTATTTATGTATGGAGTTATGTATTTATGTATTTATTTATTAATAGAAACGCCAGTTTTTACTTTAAACTATATTCCTAAAACAATTCGTGATACATTTTAATACCATTTTCATGCCCGAAATGATTTTTCGTCAAAAATGTAATCCTCTTATTGATAAGCGTTTAATTCGTTTTTCGGATGGGAGGGGGGAGGGGTAAGCACTGCGGAACAGTCAGCAGAGGAGAAGGCAACAGGAGGGGATGTGTGTCCACGAGAGAACGATTCCGCAGTTTAGCCTATTAATCGTCGCATCCGGACAAATTTAATTTTATTGGATTAATTTTCGTTTTGCATTCTCATACTGAAATCCTCTTCTTTATCCGCTTTTAATTTCGCTACATGTCCTTTCCTCTCTCTCCTTCTTCTCACTTCATCTACTACCCCCCCCCTTCCCCATCTCATCTTCTCTCTCTCTCTTACTTCCAACCAAGTCGACCATCTCGACTCAACTAAATAGTTCCAATACACACACAATACGACGGAGTCGTTTCGTAATACCGCACTGAAATTTCATTTCATAAATAATGCACACTTCGAGATAGGATATTATTATACGTTCATTTTTGCTACCAATTTTACTACCAAAGTAGCTTTGTTTAATTTAAGTAATCGTGCTAGATAGAATACAGTAGGATTATAATGGAGTTTGAAGAATAAAAGATGGCTCCATCTTTTGTTTTCCGCCATTTTGTTTCACGGTTTTGTTTAATTACTTTCTTTTTTTTTACAAACTTATCTTGACAGAAAAGAGTTTAATTTTTCTGTTTTTCTTTTTTTCTTGTTCTTTCTTTTCCTCCTTGTCTAGATTGTTAAAAACTGGATGAGGAGAGAAGAAGATGAAGGGGATTTGAATAAATGTAGTTTCATTTCTTCTTCTTCTTCTACAAAAAAGAATTCAAAATCGATCCGCGCTGAATAAATTAATTAAGGAAACTAGGTCGAAATTATCTAAAGCTGATTCAGCCACCATCTTTCTCTCTGTCTTTGGTCTAGAAAGTCATTTGACAATCTTGTATTTCCAACGCGGAATACGTAAAACTATTAAGATTCGAATTATGGTGAGCTAAAAACTTCCCCGGGTTATGTTTATGATTATACAATTTATTTTTCAAAAATATTGCACACTGTTAAGTAAAATAATTTTAAAAGAAACTGGTTTCAAAAATATTCAAGAAATTGTCAAGTTCCAAGAGGATTCATGTCAAAAGTATTGCACATATAGTATTTCATAAATACTGTACACCTTAACCATAAATTTCATCTCAGAAGTATTGCACAATTCTACGAGGACTTCATTTCAAAAGTTTTGCACACCTAACCAGGAATTTCATTTCATAAATATTGCACACTTAACCATAAACTTCGTTTCAAAAGTTTTGCACACTAACAGGAGTTTCATTTCAAAAGTTTTGCACACCTAACCAGTTTCATTTCAAAAGTTTTGGAATTTCATTTCAAAATATTGCACCAAAAACTTCTACTTCATTTCATAAATTCTGCACACTTAACCATCAATCTCACTTCAAAAATTGCACACTTCTATTGGAGTTGGAAGATCCGTGGTGTAGTGGTCAAAGGGCCTGACTATAGATCTTAGGGTCGTCAATTTATATCCTCTCCGACATCCTGTTGTTCCAGAGGACGAGAAACGACATTGAAACCCAAAATTAAGCTAAACCAAATGTTTATAGGAGGACTTATTTCATAAATAATGCACAGTTTAGAGGAGGATTTAGTTCACAATTTTGCTATGATCCCTCAGGAGAATGGGCACTTTCCGAACACCTGAAAAAAGGCCCTGCGGGAGGAGGACCAACAGTCGTCGTATCACCCAATCTGTCTCCTGAACGAGGCAGGAAAGGCCTTCGAGAGGTTCATTTCCGACCTGATGGAACACGCCACACGCAGACTGGCACCCCAACAATACGGGTTCTGGGCCGCTAAGTCGACCATCCAAGCTGACATCAACGAAGCTCTACGACAGCGGGGAGTGGCTCGATGCTCGCTCGAGAGAGGGCAACTGAAGAGGCAGTGTAACGTTATGAAGTATAGTGTCAGCATTAAGCAGAAGTGAAAGTTTTATATAATCAGCAACAGTTAGAACATTTAGTGAATGTTGGATGTAATCAACTGTTTGTGTTGGTACCAATAGTCTGTTTGATACAACAGAGATTATCAACCCCTATAATTCTGATAAAACGAAACCAGACCGTAAAATGACCTTCACAGAACACCGAATGAATTCAAAACACAAAATATCTTTGCGGGTCATTAAAACTACGTCACGGAAGATGTGTTACCGACCACTGCGACATCAACGCAACAGCAATAAACAAAAACAAACCGTTCAAAAAAAAATTAAATAAATATTTCTCCAACGCTTATTTGCTGACCAAAACTTACCCAAAAGCCCCGAAGCAAAAAGGGTAGAAAAAAAAAATTTCCTTTCAATTCTATTTCTTTCACTTCCATAAAAACCAAACATCGAAACACGACAGGAAGAAAGAAAGAGAGGGGAGGGGGGGGAAGTGTTGCGAAGCAATAAATGCACGCCGGAAAAGGAGGCTGATATCCCGGATATAACGTCAACGACTCAGCTAAGAAACGCAGATCGATATTCTCCAAATATGAACTAGTTGACATTGGGAAAGAGGAAAGCTCGATATGATTCTGAAAGTTTTTTTATTTTAGCCAGGCTCTAAAGCTCACCTATCCTTAAAAATTTGTGTCCTAAAAGCTCGAGATCTCATTTAAATAACGTTCGAGAGATAACGGGACCCTAATTTACATGCAAACGCAACTGATTAAGTTTCTTTGGCTTTGATTGTGATGGTCCTTTAAGCAATGCCGTAGCTTTATGCAAATTTAAGCAAAAAAAGAAAAAGAAAAATTTAAATTTCACGGTTATATGAAGAAGGTAAAAGGAAAAAATTTTCTTTTACCTCCCCGCTTACCCTCCCCAGCCCCCTCTCCTTGTTATTCTTTTGCATTTGTTATGGTTGAACCCGGAAAAGGTTGAAAAAGGATTTCCAGGAGCGAACCTCTCTTCCCATTATTCTCAGTCTCAGGTTTGAATAAATTATTATACTTCCACCCGATCCCCACCTTTGAGACCTATTTTTCCTTCTTTAGGAACGAGGAGGGAAAAGAAAATGGCGTCGGATGAAGGTCGCATGGGAACCTGATAATGGTTCTCTTCACTACATTCGGTTGAGATTTATGGTTTCAAGGTTCTGTTTCTGTTTTTCCTCCTTTTTTCTTAAAATAGAGAGAGAGAGGTGGTTTAGGGTTTAGTTAGCTTAGAAAAACCTGAGAACTACCCTTATTATCATAATATGACCCCCAAAATATATATAACACTGCTACCATCCCTAATTGTTTGACCTCCTCCCCGAAAAATGACTGTAGGCAACTGTAGACTAGAGAACGACAACCGTATTAAATACTAAACCGCCATTATCTGTGCATTATTTATGAAATTTAGTATCAATTCTATTTAAGGTAGTAAAATGAAACCAGGGGATAGAGTAGTAGTCATCAGAAACCAAAATTTGAAGGTAGCAAGTCATCTTAGAGGCTTGGTACTCAAGCTTTTTCCTTCCCGGGTCAAATGACCATTGTGACTGGGCCACACGACTTATCAAAAAGCTTTCGACGCATACAGTCCACCCTCAGGGCATCATCTGTACGTACATCTGTCAGTCTGTTTCTGTATCTATTTTCTGTATATTGCCCCATAAAGATATGTTGAGGCAAACAATGTTAGCAGTTTCTGGGTACTGGCCCAAACACTGTCGTACTGGTCAGGCACTATAGTTTAGACTTAACAATGAGGAATCGGCCTTTCACGAATTTTCACTCAGTCGGTTTCCACTAAGCTCAGTAAAGCTTGGTGGGCCGCAGTTTGAGTACCAAGGTATTAGAGGAACACACATTGAATAAAAGCATAAACTGTGTGTTGCTTACAAGCAGAAACTCTTACCGGCAGCTCTAAATCTTGTTTAAAAGTCTAAAAAGATGATAGAAAACGTCGACATTAAGATATAATATAAAAAGAAAGAAAGAATAAAAGAAATAAAATAAAGAGAAAAAGTCGAGAGAGAAAGAGCAAGATTACACAATGATAAAAGTAAGTGATTGCGTCCAAGAAACTGGATTTGGTGAAAGATGATAATGATAATGATGATGATGAATACAATAATTCAGTTTAAATCTATTCTTCCGCCATCTTCCGCCTTTTCTTACTCCTCCGTCAAAATTTATCAAATTTGATTCCGTAATTTCTTTTTGTTCAACCGCAAAAGAAGACTGATTCAGAGTAACATTATTCAAATCCTGTATGAAGGAAGGATCATGATAGTCTTATCATCCTCCTCCTCCTCCTCTCATTTTTTTGTCCTCAAATTTTTCGAAAAGGCAATTTTCTTACGCTTTAGTTCTGTTTCGCTCTGACTAGGGGTCGCCTGGGTTACCACAAGCAGAAGGGCTGTTGTTCGACTGATTTAAATGAGCGCAACTTCAAATTTCATTTGCAAATAGGTTAGAAAAGCTGTTACGGTTGTTGTCTTTTATTTTAATTTAGTATATATAATATACAATATAATATATACTAAACGGGAGGTCTGGTGTAGTGTTTAAAGGGCTCGACTATAAGAGTTAAGCTCGGAAATTCAAATCCTCCTGCATCCTGGCAAAAAACGATATTAAAACTAAAAATACTTATAAACTTGTATAATATATTGTATATATATACTAATAACATATAAAAGAAGGGAAGTTTTACTTAATAAGAGTTATTCGTTTATGGAAAGACTGTTTATGTTTGGGGTTAAAATTTCCGTGGCTTCGGTTATATACTAATCATCTCCACTCTCTCACTCATTTCATAAATAATGCACACGAGAACTAGACGAAGGAATACAAAACAAAGAATAATTAAATCCTGTTGATCGGGACATGGTGGTGGTTTTAATCCCGTTTTTGACTCTTTTTTGGGTATAACAGGATGCGGGAGGAGGATTCGAACTCACAACCATTGTGTCCAAGTCAGGAACTTTAACTACAACACCACTGTTGATCGGGAAATGTAATAAAGCAGAGAAGTATACAGAGATTAGAGATAGTAGGTCTCAGATTAGAATGTCTTCTGTGTGGAGGGATGTAGAGTGTGGAATATTGGTGACTGCCAGGCTGTAGAAGGGCAAAGAGTAGAGTTGGTAGAACCTGACTGGCAACATGGCAACAACTGGAACTACAAAAGCAGGGAGGAAGTGGTTGAAATGGTATAAGTATAAATTGTCGGTGGAGGATTTCTAAGTTTGGTTCGAGTATAGTTTTAGATGTTAGGGCCCCGTATTGGAAGTAGTATGTCTATTAAGGTTGTAGTAGTTAATAGTAGTAAGAAAGAGCTGCACGATTTTACAAACTACAACTTATTAAAATAATATTCTTGTTTATCTTTAAGACATTGATTACGCTATCTATTAGTATTAGTAGTTAGTACTTCAGTATAATGATTTTAAGTAACTAAACTATGCCTAACAATAAACTAAATGGCAGGAATATAAGCACTGTCCACCGGATTAAGCGAAATGCTAAACATAAAAATAAACAAAACTGTGATTACACCGCGTAAAACGAGACCTGAGTCTATGACGCGGAAATTTCAATTGGTAACATAAAACCAAAGTGATATTATGGGTGCTGGTGACCAGTACTCGACCTGATGGAAATTGTTTAACGATTCAAAACAGCTTGAGAGAGAGAAAAGTCAAATTTTCCGTTTAATACGCATAAAAACTTTTCTCTTCCATGTCATTAAAAAAAAGTATTTTGAACTTTTATTTATTTATTTTTTTGTCATTTTAAAGAAAATAAGCCGATTACGAGTCCGTAGTATAAAAGGCAAGAAGCTTTGACTGAATTCTTTTCAACGAAATCGTTTCATCTGTTTCAAGTAAACACCGACTCATGCGCATTCATTTATGTAACGCTTTTAATGACGCGATATTCCCGTGTTGTCCGCCATTTTTTTTTCCTTTTTAATTTGCTTCTTCCACCTGGATACAGTATATCTGTCTGTAGATATGAGGGTAGAGTGAAGTTCATTCGTACTCAAATGTATGTCTCGTTTTATTTCTCACGTTATCCGAATTGTTTTTCATAAATAATGCACACCAAACACCCATTTTGGTTTCAAAAGTAATGCACACAATGAGTTTGAAAAATAATGTCGACCAGCAAGAAAACATTTCATAAATACTGCACACTATATTTCGTATCACTGGGGTTTGTAGTTTTGTTGTTGCTCTGTTGCCGATTTGGAGTTAAAACACGGGATGCTGGCTGGACCAAGGATTCATTTGGTTTGGATTAAGTTAGAGAAACATTCACAAAGCTGAGATGAGGATCAAAGAGGAGGATGAAGAGAGAGAGAGAAGGGAAGGAAGTAGAAGTTTCCCGAAATTCAAAACGTGAGGCCTGACGTTGTTCTGTCGTTTCGATCTACACCTTTTTCCTTTGATTAATCTCAACGTGTTACTCGATTTACGCGGTTCCCAACTTCTCCTGATTAATTATTCCGTCTTCCATTCCGCCATATGCAAAGCACAATTTTCCCGAACCACCATCTCGCTCGGCAGTTGATTTTGGACCCTAGTTTTACGTGTCTCAAATGACTGTTTTGCTAAATGCTGTTGCCACGAAAGGGATGAAGAGAGGAGATGTGACTTTTATGTCAAAAGGAAGTTTAGATTCGAAAAGCTTAAGCGACCTAAATGAACCTTTGGCTAAATGGCTGAAGGTGAAAGTGTGGATTAAATTCTTGAAACAAATTCCACGTCACACTGTGCAGTATTTATGAAATAATAAGTCAAATCATAATACTCATGTTTACAAAATGCTACGACAAAATTCCTTCATACCTCCAAAAATTTGATTTGAGTCAACAGCCAACAGCACATTACAAGCATTTATGGTAACAGCTGTGAAAACCCCACAACCCAGAGATGCTGTCTCTTAAAACAAACACATTCCACCAACAGCCACATCGTCTGGCTGTTACTTTCGAGCCAACTCCTTAAGAAATCTTAACAGTAATATATTCTTGGCCGAGGTTATCCGACCCTTAGCTCTCCGACGCATATTTTAACAAAATGGCCGTCTCGCGGCTCTCTGGTCGATATTTATTTCGGTTAAACAATCCTCCGCGACTCCTTACCCATCCACCCCCGACCCTTCTTCTCCAATCCACTTCCATAACTTTCATTTTACGCTATTTAACAATAACTATTAAGTCTGTAAGCATTCCCATTTACGTCTCCGTCTTAATTGATAAGGAAAAGAGAGCGAGACAGTCAAACCACAGCGACGCCCCGCCGTTGTTTTTTCCTTGTCTCTGTAAAATTGGAAACATATTTCGACAAATTGTTGTTTATTTTGTACAGAATATCTTTCATAAATAATGCACGAGTTTAAGCCATTTCATAAATACCTCCTCTTCCTAATTTCATAAACCACACTGAAGAATCTATTCCAAAACTTTTGAAGATGACAGTGGATTTTAACAGAGAGACAAGTTCCACACTTCTTTGACATATCAAAAGTGATGCAAATTTTTGGAGAAAGCTTATTTCATAAATATTGCACACATTCATGAAGAATGGGTTTCATCAATTCTGCACACCCTTGAAGATTCCATTTCATAAATACTGCACACTTTCATCAGAATTCATTTCATAAGTATTGCACATATTCATGAAGGATGGATTTCATAATTATTGCACACTTTTACCAAGAATCCATTTCATAAATATTGCACACTTTTACGAAGAATTCATTTCAAAAGTATTGCACACTTTCATCAGGGATTCATTTCATAAGTATTGCACACATTCATGAAGAATGGGTTTCATAAATTTTGCACATCCTTGAAGAATCCATTTCATAAATATTGCACACTTTTACCAAGACTTCATTTCATAAATATTGCACACTTTCATCAGGGGTTCATTTCATAAGTATTACACATTCATGAAGAATCTATTTCATAAATATTGCACACTTTCATCAGGAATTCATTTCATAAATATTGCACACTTTCATCAGGAATTCATTTCATAAATATTGCACACTTTTACCAAGAATTCATTTCAAAAGTATTGCACACTTTCATCAAGATTCATTTCAAAATATTGCACACTTTTCATAAATCCATTTCATAAATATTGCACACTTCAAGAATCTACCTCATAAGTATTGCACACTTTCTTGAAGAATCCATTTCATTAATATTGCACACTTTCATTAGGTATTCATTTCATATTGCACATTAATTTTAACTTAGTAATGTGTTCCTCTATCCGTTCCCAATTTGACGTTAGGTTTTGGTTCGCGATTTATCTTCGAAATCTTATTTATTTTTGGGATTTCGTCCTATTTATCTATTTATTAATAGGTCTTTTTTTATGCGAATTATTTGCTGTAGTGTGGAAGAAGTATTAAAATAAATTTTCAAAGAAAGTTTTACTGATTTCATAAATATCGCACGGTTTTGCTAATTGTGGGTTAAGATTTTCCTCCTGTGACCAGTGCCGTAATTTTCTTATCAGTCGCAATTAATAGATCTCATTTTGCTGATAATTGCTGACTCAGTGAAATAGAATTTAGGTGTCCCACTTTCCCAAATTTGGGATGAGTAAGTGAAAAGGAAGAAACCCGATTGGCAGGAGCTGTTACAACATTTTTATCGATAACAAAATTTCTCCTGTCGGAAATGATGGTGCGCAAATATTAAAAACAAATTTCCAACCAATAATGCTTCCTACCCCCCTTCCCCCTCCAAAAAAAATGAAGGAAACCCTTGAGGAGGCTGAGATCTTTCCCAACAAAGCGAAACCAATAACTTTCTCCTCACTCGCCATTAAGGGTTTCTACTTTTGTCAGCTTTCCTTCCTTCTTCTCCCATGTGTCCTTCTACTTGTGCATCAAATCATTCTGACATTTGTTCTTCCTTTCACGTGATTACCTCCTGCCAGAAGTGGTGATGATGAATCGCTGTTGTGGTAGTTGTAGTTAAAAGAAAAAAACTTTTTCAAAGTGCTTGTTGTGACTTGACTATCTTCTTCCACAAAAACCGTTGGTAATGATGATTTGTCAGAGTTTGTGGTTAATGACTTGTAATAAATTTATTTCCTCCCGGAATCGGATAAAAAAAATCGCATAAAAATAGTCATCTGTGTGTGAATATACAGAACTGAACACTATGTATGTGCATTACTTATGAAAGAAGAAAATACGAGAAATTTGGGTAACAATTTAAACCATTTCCTGTTGGGTATTTTTATATAAACCATAGCGCACTGAACTGTGCATTATTTATGAAATGAGTTGGTGGCGGCGGTTTTAATTCCGTTTTTCACCCTTTTGGGGGTAGAACAGGATGCGGGAGAAGAATTTGAACTCGCAACTATAACATCCAAGTGAGGAGCTTTAACAACTACACTACGTCTCCCGCAGAACTGTGCATTAATTTTGAAATAAGGTGGTATTGAATTCCACTGTTATTTTCAAAAGTGTGCAATAATTTTGGAATAGGTTCTACGTAATAGTGTTCAGTATTTATGAAATGGTATCACTTTCAACTCCAGAGATTTTAAACAAAAAATTTGAACCAAAATTTAACTTCAAATAGGCGGAATGGATAGATACCTAACTAAATTTAAATAAATGTGCAATATTTATGAAAGATATAATAGTCGATAGAGTGCAATACTTATGAAATAGATCCCCGATCAAAGTGCACAGTATCTATGAAACAAAATCTGTACAAAAGTATGCACACTTGGTGAAATTTATTATAAGAACATGAAATATTTGTGAATAGAAGAAGACACGAAAGTGTGCAGTATTTATGAAAGAGACTTCAACTTCTGATTTTCTAAATTCGCAAAATGACTCCTCCAGTATATCTGAGTAGTTTTACTTTGTTTGGATTCCGATTAAGTGAAATCCAGCTCACGACTTCTGTATTGGTTGGGTTAGAATCACTCTGTTGTAGTTCTAAGCACTACAGCAACAAACAAAAAAACTTGTCCGGAAGTAGTAAGATGGAGTAACAACAAGGCATCCCAAAGCGTAAACTCTAATCTTGAGAAAATGACAATTTTCACGAAATCTCCAGTTACGCGCACGACATTTTCTTAGGCGATCCGTCTCCTTGACGAAACAAGGCCCAAAAACCGTAACAAATTAACTGCTTACTAACTCTCAGCAGATGTGTTTCGAGTTTCCAGAAGATAATCTGAAATCGCGGAAGGGGTTGGGAAATCCGTCAAAACTTCTTTAATGTATTCCCATGTTATTAATTAATGTGCACACTCTTTGATGACCTGATTTCCCTTCAACCGAACCACTTGCTGAAGAACTGACTTGGGTATAACCCAACAGGGAAGTTTTTGTAACAGCCAACATCCGATCTGCAGCAATTCACCGATTTTCTTTTTAGTTTCCCATCCGACATTTTATTATTAACTCAGGGGGTGGGGAAGGGAGGAAGCACCAAGACGACATCTTAATTTCAAAAAGGTATTCCAACACCCGCCATCTTGCTTTTTGTCTGACTAAAGTATAATGCATCACATCAGCTGTAGGTAAAAATTTATTTAAAGCCGTTTTACACTTTTCCTTTCCTCACCCCCGGGTTCCATAAAAAGCAACCACCCTCTCCTCCACTCCCACTTAACTTTAAAACCTTTAACACCGGAGGTGAAACGAGAAACAAAATTTTCTCCGAATAAAAAGCCCGGAAAAATGGTTTCATGTCGGGATTTCCGCCGAGGATAAACAAAGGAAAATGGTAAAATTTATAAATCGCCTCCCTCCCATCCATCCATCCATCCTCCTCCTCCTCCGCCTCTTGCAAACTGAAATATTAAACTCGCGAAGGTGTGTTAAAGGAGAAATTTAGATTTTCCTTCCACCACCCCCACCCCGGAGTTCCCTTCCAACGGAAAATTTATTATGTAAGCAAATGTAAAACGCAAAAGCCGCAAAACGTTAAAACAACTATCGACTTATTGAAGTCAATTAATTAATTTATAAATTTATTTACTTAATTAATTGATTAACACTCCTGTATATGTATACCTAGGGGCGGGGTGATTCTTTTTGTATGCTTGATTTATTTTCTTTCGACTAATAAACTGTTAATTTATCGGATTTTCCTCTGACCATTTTCCGATCTCAGTAATTTGGGGGTATGAGAGTTACTCAGCTTACAGGTTGAGAGATGATGTTATGTAATATATATTTCGTCATACTTCCCGTTTCATTAAAACTTTTCTTATATATATACTTATACGTTCTTACTCTTGTGGTGACTACGAGGTGGGAGTACTAAGTGTATTGTGGTGGTAGGGATAATGTTCGGGACTGAGAAACCAGGGAGGCAATGATAAGAGCAACAGCCGATGAGATCTCTCGACAGGCACTGCCATCTAGATGTGCGAAATTCTTTAGAAACCTGCGGAAACTTCGAACCATGTTTATCTTATACCCTTAAAAGATTCAAGAAGGTTCGCGAATGGAAATCTAAAGAATTCTAGCATATTCTTAGCTTATGAGAAAGCACATGCCTGTAGAAAGTCTCAAGTCTTTGTAGAGTGTTGTTTAACTATTCTAGAGCTATGGTTATTGTGTATAAGCTTTGGGAATGAATTTTGTAAATAAACTGTTGTGAATTTAAGCTGATTTTGCAATGGACATGGACTTTTGTAGGTATAAAATAAATTCAGCTTTTGTTACGAACCGCTGTTGTTCCTAGTATTTCACCCTTTTTCCTAGGCGTCACAGACAGATAACTATTGTGATAAACTAGGTTGGCAACCCTGTAACTCTATCTTGGCTATACGAAAACTCTAAGACTAATAAATACCCTGAACCTAGCTACTTGCACCCTCAAACACACCCAACAGATGTGCGCACAATCTGTTAGTTTCATCTTTAGTTTCTTTTAATACTAAAAAATATTTTTTATACTTATACTATATTATAAAAAGGCCAGAACAGAGGTGAGGAAGGAATGTAGAAACACATTACCACCGTACTGGACTGCATTAAATTAATAACTCAAGAAGACAGCGGAAGTAGATGGGTCAAGATAAAACCGAAGACGACAAAAAATAACGACAGAGATTAGAAGGAAACTCCCGATTTTTCATCTTTTGAACATTTTAGGAAAATCCCACGAAAGCTCTCACCTCTTTCAGTCTTGACCTCATTCGTAAATAACAGTTTGAAACCGTCCCAAAGGAAAAAACAAAGGAAACAATTAGCCTTTTCCGACTATCCTTTGACGGAATTATCGTTGGCAAATCAATTTCGTTCGGTTCCTTGTTCCTCCTTCCACACCCAGAGGAGAAGTTTTCCTCTTTTGAGGATATCGTGGGGAAATTGGTTGAAATTAAAAAAAAACAAGAGACAGAGAGAGGAGGAGGGGGAGAAGATGAAGATTAGGCCACAACTATTCTTCTTCGAAAGACTAAATGAAATTTTCGTGCTTTAATCTTAGCCAGGCTTCAAAATTCAAAGGAAAAGAGTTTAACTATCATCCGAAGAATTCTTCATCTATCTCGACTGATTTACGCTTTTTTTGAGTTTGTCTACTGTATCCCAGTGTCATCTTTTTAATTTCGGGTATATTTAGCACTGCTAGAGCTTTCACACGCCACAAGGAAGACAGAATCGAGAAGCAAAAAAAATTTCTGATCGGTATAAAGTTTTGTGCGAAGCTTATTGTTTCACGCGGAGAGCTTTTTCAATTAGTTCCGAACCCGAGAACGAGCTTTGTTTTAATGACACACATTATGAAAAGTCAAATTTTGTCTCGGAGTCTCTGGTTTGAGTTAGCCCATTAACAGGAAAATCTTCTCCGGTTTGGAGGAAAACTTTCCTTTTAGGTAGAGTTAATTAAAAGTTAAACCTGTTTTACATCTGGTCCTGGATAGTCTTTAACAAATGAATGTGGGCTACCACGAAACAATGTTTGCCCCCACCCCACTCAGGAAACATCCCAATTTTAATTTCCTAGAAAATGGCGAACTTCCCCACGTGACATCTCATCTTAATCAATGCCAGAACCAACGTGCGATAAACGTGGCGAAATGATCTTTCATCTCATCTCTCTGACTCCCCGGCGGCCAACACCCCTAACCCCCCCCAAAAAATATAATAATGTTGTTTTTAAGCGTTTCGCGTGGGTCCTTTATCCTCTTTTCGGGAGGAGTTTTACAGATAATCATAAAAGCCCGTATCTTGTGGCGCAGAGCCTTCAAACGAGATGCCCCCAAAACAAAACAATTAGTCTACGCTCCGACAGAAAAAGGAAAAACCCCGGGATTTATTAACCATAATCTGTAGTGTTTCGCCTTTTTCGACGAGGAAAACCTTCTTTTAAATAATAAATTTTCGTATAAAAAATAAAAATAAAAAAACTTTAATTTCACTGCTGAAGAGCTTTCAAGGAGTCTAATTAGTTCACCTTTTTGAAAAAGTTGCGCGGAGGAATACAAACTTTCCCCCGGGGGGGACTGGAAAAAACAAGAACAAAGTGGAACCGAAACGAGAGAAACCGGAATGATGACGGATGTTGAAATATTAATTTTTAATTTTCGGAGGTTGGGAGGGGGTGAAAGACCCCCAAAAAAAACATTCGAGAAAACGGGCATGGGAATGGAATCCTCTCTTCGGAGATACGCCATTTTATTTATTTTTACGCACAAATTACAATTCAAGAGATTCGCGTTCTTCATCGAGACGTTTTTGTCAGCGATAAGAGCTTAAGGTGTGGGAAAAGCTCGCTTGAATAAGGAAATAAAAGAAGAATTAGGCTGTCGGAAAATCCCCATCCTAAAAAAAAAATACGAGAGCTTTCATTTTTCAGGTTTTTAACAGTTATTACTCCTGCCAGACTTCGAGAGGAATTGTTGAGTTTGGTGGATGGTGGTGGAAGAGAAAGAGAGAGAAGTGGATCTCTTTTTTTTTTGTTTGCTATCGGATTACGAAACAAAAGGAGTTGACAACATTATCAATGTTAAATGAGATTTTCGGGGTAGAGGAGGGGCTGGGGGGGTAAGCGAGAAAAGAAAAGAATTCTCAAAAATTTTTGTGTGTGTGCGGATGAAAAGCAGAATAATTTGACGCTCAGTAGGGTGGATTCGAAATAAGGATTTTCACCATCACCGTAGTCATCCTTCTCATGACCTTTCATTAGCTTTATAATCCTAGCTTTGCGTGCTTTTGTCATTTTTATTAAAAATTTTTCTTTGAAGAGTCTGCTTGCTTACGACAGTCAGCAGGCACCCCGATTTGCTGATTCGCATTTATTAAACTTAACAGCTTTTGGGTTCTATTTTACGACCATAATCGCTGATGTTGATAAACAAAAACTGTCTGACTTCCTTTCTGAGTTTAAAATGTCTCTCAGCGGTGATTATGTTGCTATCATGTCTACGACCTTGTTATAATTCGTTTCATAAATAATGCACAATTGCACACCAAACTTTATACTAAAGTGTCTTCCAGTGACAGAAAATAAGTAAACAAATACTAACCAAGTTAAATGAGATGGGACGGTGGTGCTTAGGTGTTAGCTTTAAAATTGAGCTAACCTACATGTAGGCTATACCTTTAATCTTAATATATCCTAGCTTTAATATATCAAATGCAACTAGTTAAGCAAAATGGAGACAATGAATAATTAAACATACAGTTAAACAACTGCGGTGATATTAATATTACATGGCAATAATATACGTTCTTGTTACTCAAACTGAGGCCCACCAAGCTGTATTGAATAGCTCCGATTGGGTGAAAGGTAGGTAGCTCATTGTTAAGTCTGAACTACAGTGCCTGACCAGTACGAAAGTGTACGGTCCTGTGCTCAGAAACTGCTAACATTGTTTGCCTTAACATATATTTATGAGGCAATATACAGAAAATACATACAGATGTATATACAGATGATGCCATGAGGGGGACTGTATGCGTCGAAAGTCCGACTTGTAAACTCTTTTTGTTTGGTAAGTCGTGTGGCTCAGTTGCAATGCAAATTGGGCCCGGGAAGGAAAATTTTTGGGCACCAAGAACACAAGCTATAAACAATATAATACAGGAAACAGTTGGCAACGGGGACTCTGTTTGACTCGGAGAGTAACTACGTGTAATATCGTCCTTGGCTGAATGGGTCTTTAGAGATCTTATTTAACGATAAGAACAACAGAAAGTCACCTTTCTGATTTGGGAGTTACCAACCACCATCTTAAACAACAGCAACATGACAAGGAATTATAACTTCCCTTGGAGATGAAGAGATAGAACTCAAACAAGAAATAAAAATAAAAACGGGAGAGGAAAGAAAAATAAAGAAAAACTTCACATTTCCTCCATCACTAAGTGAGTAACTAACCTTCACATCCTTCCCAATGAAGAGGAAAAAAGTGGGAAGAAGGAAAAACTTTCAAATCCCTAGATATCAAAACAACATTCAGAAAAATATGACGGAAGAGATGAAGAATACTCTCAAAAGGGTGGGAAAAACGCCAACCCCCAGTCTCCAATTTTCCGGGATGGGAGAGGGAAAAACAAGAAAAGAAATTTTCACTCTGACTACGAGACCGACAGAGAACTGGTCGAATGAGAAAAAGGTGTTAAACACAGGTGCTCGATACGAAAACAGAGAGAGTGAAATGGGAAGTGAAACTTCTGACAGTGACTCATCTCATCAATCACCTTTTTTTATACAGAAAAATGGTTTTTCATTTCCTTTTGTTTATACATATTTTCACGATTACATACATTTTTAACAGACTTTTCGATTCTATTAACTTTTTTTTTGCTGTTTTGTTTTCCAAGTCAATCAGAAAAATAAAATTTTCAAGACAACGCGACCTACAGAGAAAAGCATCGCACAAAACAATGACCGAAACCGAAATCAGGAGAGAAACAGAGCTTCAGCGTCAAACACCATTACTCACGTTTTATTAGAACCTAACCGTACTCCTGCTGATGGATTATTTTAAAATTTGATTTTGATTTACGCGGCGCCATATTCACACGGTCATTACGACCCGCAACACAATTTTTTTTGTTTTGTTCTCTGCCTCTGACGCAAAAACCTGAGGAATTAATGTGTGTTTGAGGCCCTTCAACCCCTATCCCAACATCCCTTCCTCGTCCTCCATCTTTTTTTTTATGTAGTGATAAATGTGACAGTAATTATGAAAGAGAGGAGAAAAATTAACGCTTCCCGTCTCCTTCTCCTCTACTCCTCTTGTCTTCTGATACGATCTCTTGATAATGGATGAGCAAAATCGAAAAATTTCGCAATAGAACAATAAAACAACCCCTACCCCCAGCTACCCCATCATACTCTTCGTACACCCCTTCGGAACCTTAAATTATCGGCATATCGGGAAATTGCAATTTCGCACGGAATTAGGCGAATTTATCGTGGAGTCGTATTGCTGATCTATACTCAAATTGCTTAAAACTGCTAACACTAAACAAAATTTGGTCACTGAGTACAGAGGATGTCTATTTAAGATGCAAAGTAACGTTTTCGTAATTCATTCAAAATGGAGGAAACTGAAGCGTCATCATCATCATGTGCCAAAGGTTGGCAGTCAACAGGGCTATGGCGACCTTGGATGCTGCTGTTCGGAATAGGGTGGCGGATGTCATGCCGAACCTATACTCTTAGGTTCTTGAGCACCGAAATTTTCCGTCTTCCGGGGCGTCGCTTTCCTTCTATTATCCCTCCATGATGAGCTGGAGTAGTTTGTATTTGTTGTTCCGCAGTATGTGTCCAAAGTACTGCAGTTTCCGACGCTTAACTTCGTACAACCATACAGAAGAACCGGAAGAACGTAACATCAAAGAATCCGCGTTCTCATTTTTACATGACGGACCATCAATCTAATGAACGCGCCTTTGGCCTGCTCAATTCGGGCTCTGGGCCTCTAAACAGAGGCGTAGCTATTGCAAGGACCCACGACATTAGGGCCTCTGGCTTAATTACAAACGAATCTTCGATTGTTTCACTGGCCCAAAAAATTCTACCTCCGCCACTGAAGGAAACCATGTTTCAACTCGGATTTGCAAGCACACATTCTTTAGATAATACTACGTAAACAATATTATTTAACTAAAAATAAAATAAAGGAGGAAGTAAGGGCTCGGTATCTCCAGGACTGTGGAAGTGGATGAAACTGGAAGAAACATCTAAATTTAGAGAAACTACGACGAATTTATGCTTGAGCGACGTTTAAATTCAAACTCGAGACGAAGGAGGAGGAAGAAAGAGACACTTTGAACAGAAGCAATTACACAAAAGTCAACGTGTAAGATTAAAATCCTCGAAATGAGCGAAAACAAAGTCGCGGCCGAAGAAGTGAAAACCGCAAGATACGTCTCTGAAGGCAAGGAAACTTCCTTAAAACCATCTAACACCACCGAGGAAAAAAATCATCATCATTATCATCAGTCAGGGGAAAAGTGTATAAATCTAAAAGAGCTTTTAACCCGTCAAAATTTTCTCCTTTTTACGGCGCTGTTGAGGGCCAACAACACGTACGATGGAAATACAATAAAAGAAAGCTAGAAAAACGCTTTTCCTTCAGTTTTTCAATCGAGCTTTCCCGAAACCTGAAGAGAGAGAGGGGGCGGAAGGGCGTGGAGGGGAGGAGGGGTTCCATCCAATTTGCAAGAATAAATTTATGTCGGACCGATGGAAAATTCCAGTCGAACCGTCAATCAAATTCCCCGTTTGAGTGAAAGCTGAGAAAACGTTCCGAGTCAAGAATTTTCAGATTAAAGCCTTCTTCCATTTACGGAAATCAAATTCGGCAGGAGAGAGAGAGAGGAGGAGGACGGAGGAGGGGAGGAAGAGGAGGAAAAGAGAAAAGAAAACGTTTTTTGCCTCACTCAACGTCCGAAAATCGTCAATTTCCCAGGTGCATGACCTCTTCCTACCAGAATTCGTGACTTTGAGAAAAGTGAAAGAAATCAGACAAAGAAACGATTTCCCTTTCACCCAACATCATCCGTGTAAAAGAAAATCGTGTTTAAAAAACCGCGTAAAACGAGACCTAAGTGTAATCAAATAGGTTGGCGCCCAATATAAGAAAATCTGACAAACGGAAATGATTTATGAAGTGTGGTCAAATACAACTAAGTTACTACCTTCGACTGTGAACTGTTCATCAAATTCGGTATCCAGAATTTGTGCACTATTTATGAAAGATTTACTCAATTCAAATGCGCGTTACTTCCCTGATTCCAAAATAGTCAAATCAATGCAATATGCTAAGTGAAAAAATTTCACGAATGTGCATTATTTATGAAAGATTTGAATGTGTATTATGCTCCCAATATCCAAAATAGTGTGAAGTATAACAGAAAATATAAACCTAGACTGTGCAATATTTTTGAAATCAAATATCCAGTATATAATTTCGAAGTTAAATATTTCCACGATTGTGCATTATTTATGAAAGAATTTTTCAATTCAAATCCGTTATCGTCCAAATGTCCAAACGAGTGTGGAATGTATTAGAGAGGAGAAACACTGTGCAAGATTTTTGAAATGAAATATTTAAATCAGTCGTCATAATTTTTAAAGTAAAATATTTTCACAAGTGTGCATTATTTATGAAAGAATTTTTCAATTCCAACCCGCATTATTGTCCAAACCTCCAAAATAGTGTGCAGTATAGCAGAGAAGAGAAACCCATGAGACTGTGCAAAACTTTTGAAATAAAATATCTGACATCTATATTTTCGAAGTGAAATACTCCCACAACTGTGCATTATTTATGAAAGGAATTTTCAATTTAAATCCGCACCAAAAATCAAAAATAGTGTGAAGTATAGTTGAAAAGAAAAATCCACGACACTGTGCAAGATTTTTGAAATGAAATATCCAACGAATTAAAGTGTTTTACAAATTCTTCCAAGTAATTGACTCAAAAGTGTGCATTACTTATGAAATAAGCACAAATTCCTTAGTGCATTTGTGATTTGTCTACAGGTCCAACTTCCTCAACAATACAACAGCATCCTCACACAAAATATTCCATCTAAACAAGCCGAAAAGAAAAACGAAAATTAAGGAAAAACCGGAAGTTGCCACGTTCTGAAAACTACTTCCGCTTTCCCATCCCCATCAAAGGACTCTGGAAAATCGGAAGAGAGAAAGGAAGATATCGGTAACACAAACTTCCTTCCTTTATCATCTTACCATAATTAAGGGTAACTCCTTTCCCAGCACTTTCCATCATCCCTACCAACAGCAGCAGCAACAGCAGCCCCTTCAACCCCCAGAAAACAAAACTTTTTCCTCCCTTTTGATTTATTATTATTATCATCGTTATTAATCAACTGGAAAAAGAAATTTGCCCAAAATAAATTTAGGAAAAAAAAGAAAGAGAGAGGCAGGGGCAGGGGCGAAGGTAGGAAAGGAAGGGAGAGAAAGAGAGAAGACGAAGAGAAATTAAAGCATAATCATATTCCAATTAAAATTAAAAAAGTTGGATGTTTATTGGTGAATCCGTAAAAGCTTTTACGAACTTCAAGAAAATTTTAAATTCTTTCTTTCTTTCTTTTTCTCTCTTTTTTTTTAAATAAAAATAAAATAAAATAAAAATGGAGGAATTTTTCTTTCTCCTCTCTTCTCTTCTCCTTTTTCTTACATCCGCCACGTTGGAAATTAAATAAATTGAAGATGAAAATCGAGAAAAGATGAGGATCCGAGTCGACTTTTGTGTATTCTTTAATAAAATAGTGGCTTTTTAGGCGCGTTCGTTCCTCGAAACTACCTCTTCCCTTCTTTTTATAACAATTACAAAACAAACAAAACCCCCAGACTTTATCTAGAGAAATCAGGTCTCATTTTACGCGATGATAAAAACCGCGATACGAATCTAACCCACCCCAAAACCTTCCACCAATCCGAATTCATTTCATAAATAACGCACATATAGACTCTTTATATAAACCACAAATTCATATAGGTCATAGATACTATGCTACTTATTTTATTACTCTATGATTTGAAAGTATGAGGACAAAAAACGCTGCTGTCAAACAACCCAACTCAACCAAGCTTTCAAAGCTTAAGGAAAAGACTAGAAACGAAAATCCTATTTCATCCTCACACTCTTTCCGGAAAACAAGATGATACATCCTGTCGAGGTACTACAACGAAGGTATCTGTCTTCTTAGGGGTCGGGAAAAAAATTTTTGGGAAAACTTTTACTCGGCGGCTTATCAGAGTTTGTTGATTGCATCACGTGATAGAAGGAAGCTGTAAACAATTTCACAGAACCTGACCTTTTGATTTTGAAAATTTGGAAAAATCTCCCAAAGTCTGTTTGTGGGTGTCTTCTTTAGTATGTTCTAAACCAGGGGTTGGCAACCTTTTTTGGTCAAAATCAACCAAAATGCGAGTATTAGAGAGAAGCTTGGGTTAGAGATTTTCGTATTAAAACAGCAACAGGACAATGTCGCTGCGTTCCGATTTTATACCCAGGTGGGGTGGGGCTTGAACATATATTTTTATATGATATACTGGATTCAAATTTATATACGTTCATAACTTTGGACACAAAAATTTTCGGAAAAATAAAAATGTTTGTATATCTTATACTTGACTTACCAAACTTAAGTGGGTCTGTGAAATTACCAAATGGGTCACGATGACCCACGGGTTATAGGTTAGGACCTCTGTTCTAAACTTTTTTTTCTAAAACACAAAACTGTATGAATGTGTTGTTTGTACAGTAAGAAGATAAGATGCCGATGATGGAAGGTGAAGGGAGCAAGTAAGATATCTCCAGAAGTCATAGGGGTTGGTCACTGGAATTTGGAGGAGAGAGGGATGAGATTATGTCGCTTCGTCAGGGGTGAGAGACAGAAGTGAGACTCATATTTTCAACCCTTGTATCCTCCCCTATGAGATATGCTGGAGGTGTAGTGGTTAAAGTGAACATTATGGTCTTGAGTTCGAATCCTCCTCCCGCATCCTGTTATACCCCCAAAACAGATTGAAACCATCACCACCAATATATACCATAAAATATCATATACAGTATATCATTTTGTTGTCTGTAGTTAGAAAAGAACTGAGGAAAATCCAAGCTGAGGAGACGACGACCAAGAACAGAAGCGTCTAAAGAAGAGTGACAAAGAGAACCAACTCCAAATACATAAGAAGACCTACTAGACCAAGAAGATACGATATCTTATAATACATATATCGTAAAACTAATATAAATTTATACAATTAAGAAATAAATATATGAAATTAGAATTTGTACTGACACACGGTGTAAGAGTTGAAATATACTATCACACTCCTCCTATATTATAAGTATCAGGTTTGGGATAGACTATCCCAGGTCGCATCCACTACAAAACCTTTTTCTCGGATACAGAAAGGATTTCTAAGAAACACTCCAAACTCCTCCTTTTAAAATGGCGTCTTGGCAAAACTTAATTGCTTCTAAAACCTCACACGTCAAAGATCCAGATAAGGGAAAACCGTGAGATTTGAGGGAAAGTCGTTAAAATTTGACATTATCTCCGTATAAAAGTTTCTAATTCACGACCGCAAAAAATAGAAAAAGTCTTTTTTATATTTTTTTATACCCCCCCCCTCAATATATTTCAGTTATATCTCTCGGGTGAAATCGAATTAGTTTTTCAAAAAAACTAGAGCCGGAGTCACTTTTTATTTGTGTGCGAGAGGGAGTCTAAAAGTCTAGAACAAAACTTCCTTCCCGTCCTCCTATCTTTTATGACTGAAATCAAGAGAACTTGTTTTAGACTTTTTAGATAATGTATAGTTTAACTGTTAGAAGAGAAAAAAAAAATTTTTTTTTAGTGGAAGACAAAGACGAGAATCGAATACACCGCCTTCTAGGTGTTTAACACTAAAACGTGTAACTTTGAGTTACCGAAGATTCTTTATCGCATCGACCTTTATATTGTGAAATATAGTTATAGATATAGTGCGCTAGCATAGTTCTTTATCAGTTATATTATTATATTGTATTGTATATACTCTTTTCGGGTTTTACAAAATTGTCTTATACAAACTCCATTGGGTCATGTGGTACCATGGCATCATTTCTTCCTTCACCATCCTGATTAGTATTCCCATTTTTCTGTAGAAGGCTCCTCAGAGTAATTCCACCTAACCCCAGAGAATCTGTTAAAGACTTGACCTCTCCGTACTCCCAGAGTATGTGTTCTACTTAGTCCACCTTTTTTTGTCTAATTTTTCCTTCCCTGCTACACCCACCCCCAGCCTTAGCTATACTATAGCCCCACTTGTGTTCCTTCCTAGTTGTAGTAAATCCCTCCACTCCTACAGCTTTTCCTTTACACAAAAAGGCCTTACTCTTGAGTTCTTCTTCCAACTTTTCTCTGCCTTCGGTTATCAGTACTCAGTTTTCCTCCAGGTCCAATCTTTGAATATCTTCTTCTACACCTTTCACCCATTTTATTTCTTGTTCCTTCTTCTTTTAATTTTCCAGCACTTCTTTTAACAATCTTTTCTTGCTAGAATTTGGTGGTTGCGGTGGTCTGCTCCCCAGACATAACCCCCACATTTCGAACAACTACTTGGTGTCTCTTGCTTGAAGACAGGTAGTAGTTACCACCGGAAGTATAAAAAAAAATTTTTGGGGTATAACAAAATGCAGGAGGATTCGAACTCACGATCATTTGCGTCCATGTCAGAACATAACCACTACTCCTCCCACTTTCCTGCTGAATTCCAAACTCTGACAGCAAAAACCAGTCGAGATACGTCTATTCTACAACTCCATTTATTAGTTACAGCTAATTTAGTTTAGCCTATATGATGCGCATCAAATAAAATAAATATTATCAAACGAATACTATAAGATAGTGTGCAATACTTTTGAAATGAATCCATCTACAACCCGCGAGAACATTATAACTGCTTACGAACACCAAATTATTTCATTTAGTCCTCAAACTCAACCGCATTTATCAATGACAACTTTTCCACATCATAGAGTAAGAAAACATTCAGGATTACTACATAAATAAAAATAAATAAATAAATAAATAAAAACAAAAAAAAGCTTTTTAATCCGACATGAATATTAAAAATAGATTCACCATGTTTTACGAGGCCTGAAATCAGATTAAGACTAATCGCTGAGGAGAAAAATTTTTAATCTCTTGCTGAACCAAAAATAAATTCCCCTTTTTTACACACGAACCATATAACATTAGTAGTCGACAAAACGCATAAAACTAAAATTTAAAATGGATGCCAAGAAGGTTGCCCCCCCGAAAAACCATTTTAAAAAATCATGTCTAACCCATCCACCTCATCTTCCAGTTAGAGGAGAAAAAGGTTCGCGTGTCAATTAACCTAAGTACCCGACGTCAAGCGATTTTTTAGGTTTTCGTCTTCCATCTTCCGTCGCCCCCGGAATAAAATTATTTTGAAAAATTCGAAAAGATAATAATGTCTTCTTCATTTCTTTTTTATCTTCTCTAATAAGACAGTGAGGTGACATTTTCCCAAAGGGCGGGAAAATTTATTCCAACGAAGGAAAAAAGGAAAATTTTACCTTTTCGGAATTTCAAAATTACGACCGGGAGAATGGGGTGAAAACCAAAAATTTAAAGTGATTAAGACTTCCGTATTTGTGGAAAAGTGGAAGGGAGGATGAGGCAGTAAGCAAACAAAACCCTAAATCTGTTGTGTGTATAGTGGAAGGAAGGGAAAAATTTCCCGACGATTTAGCGTGCTGTTCTGTCGGAGCCTGAACACCTGATTTGAAAGCTCGCCGACACGAAAACCTCCACCGAACAGATGGTTTTCATCGAATGCAAAAAGGAAAAACGCAACAAAGCGATTACTTCGGACGAGGGGGTGCCGTGATGAGAAAAAATTTTCCAAATCCTCTCAAGGATTACGGAGTCCGATAAATTTCTTCTTTTCCACCACCCCCGCCCAGTCTTTGCCCTCGGAACAGCACACATTCCCAGCGATTTTTTATTTTGAAAAAGCGAGAAAGGATAAAATGAGTTTTTTATAGTCTCCGAACGAACCGAACGTGAATAAAAGCTTTATCGGAAAAGTTGTAAAAGTCAATGCGACCAACATCATTTGCGGACATATTTACGAGACTTGAGCCATCATTCAACCTAAGAGTTCGTGCCCTGCTACTACCCCCCACACTCCTCCTCTCCCAACCTCCCAAAACTCGTGCTTCCCTTGAGGTATAAGAGTGCGAAGAAAAATACGAACGCGATCCAAAATGGGAAAAGTAAAAAGGAAAAAAAAAATTTCCCAAAAACCTGATACCGAGACTTCGGCGGAAAATTCCTTTGTAAACCCCCCTCTTCCCACTACCCCACAGAACGGTAAGAATTTTCTTTTCTGCAGAACAGAAAACACATTTTCCGGAGCGAATCCGATAGAATTTCTTCTTCGTTTCAGTCTTGGAAAATATTTTCCCCCAAAATTTTGAATGTGAGAATGTTTTCGAGAGTATCCTTCCTCCTCTTCTTTAATACCCCCCCGCCCTTTAAACAACACTCAAGAGGTTCTCTCCTCCTCTTCCTCTTCCTTTTTCCTTCTTCTTCTGCTTCCAAGAGTTAAAAAGTAAGGAAAACATTAATTAACTCAAATTCCAGTTTTCCAAATTTTCCTGCCGATTTGAATCGGACGAGAGGAGGACGGTGAACAAAATCGATTTCCCGACATTTTTCCAACAGCGAGCATCGATAAAAATAAAAATTTAACAAAAAGAAAGAGAATAATGGCGAGAAGAGGACGCGGTGGTGGGGGGAGAGGAAAATTATAAATTAAAAAGATGATCAAAGGAAATAAGAAAAAGGAAAATTTTATTTATATTTCCTCTTCAAGCTAAATAATGAAAAAGTTCTTTTATTCATTCATTTATTTATTTATTAATTCCTTCCCACCCCTCACCCATCCACCGCCAACTATAACTTGAAACAAAGCCAAAGCCATGATGGTTCAATTTTAATAAAGCTCATTAATGGCGGGGAAATTTTTGAATTTTTGAAAAAGCTTTTGAGTTTGGTATTTGCATGGTCGAAGGAAACAAAACATTTTAAGAAGACAGGTTTAAGTATTAAAAAACGTTGTGAACATTAGTCAATTGGTTTGGTTGGTTGGAGAACGAGTCAAAAGGCAAAACCTGAAATTGCAAAACGTCATGCATACAGTCAATCAACACGTGTTCTCAACGTGTTACGGAGGCGAGTACTGTCGTCATTTATACTTAAATTATACTGCCAAGAGAATAGTCAGTCTAGAGCCATAGTACTGAAGCTTTTTCCTTCCCGGGCTAAATGACCACTGTGACTGGGCCACACGACTTATCAAAAAGCTTTAGACGCATACAGTTCACCCTCAGGGCATCATCTGTATGTATATCTGTCATTCTGTTTCTGTATATTGCCTCATAAAGATATGTTAATGTTAGCAGTTTCTGGGTACAGGTCCGAACATTTTCGTACAGGTCAGGCACTATGTTTAGACTTAACAATGAGGAATCGACCTTTCACAAAAAGCGGTTTCCACTAGGCCACTCGGCAGGGCTTGGTGGGCCGCATGTGGCACGACTTTATCATAACCACTGTGGTATAATATATATCGATAACGAACCTTTAATAGACGATAGGATTAGAGCGGATTAAAGGATTATAAACGGATTGGCTTCAAATCTCATTATGTTGTCTACCACGTCACAAATGTTTTAATCAGCGAGCTAATTTGACATAACTCTTTCGATGATAAAGATGTCACCCATCTTCGACTGCCTCTTCTACTGTTAATCTTTAAACACTTCCTCTTCTCTCCTCCTTCTAACCACACCGAGGAGGATGATTTTGTTTATTGGACTCCAAACTCTCGGAAGGTTTTTTTAAAGGACACACTTCCGATATATTCCTGTATATCCGCATCTCAATTTATCTCGGTTTCAGACTTTTATTGTTTCAATCGTTTGTTTCGGGGTTTCCTGTAATACTTTTCCTTCTGAAATACAGTCTGGAGTTGGACATCAATTTGTCTTTAGCTAGTTTATTGCAATAAAATTTTTCTCCCCCACCCAGCTTCATCCTTCTTCCTTCGTTTTAGATTGAGACAGTTAAAATTATGTGAAACTATTTTCAGTTTTTCTTTTCTAAAAATATTTTACAAGAACTGCTTTCTAAGACTTTTTCTTTGTCGGTATCTCAGTTTCGAGTTTACAAATCCCAGCAAGTTTTCGAAACTTTAGAGCAACGGTCAGTAAACTTTGACGTAGTGCGGGTGACTACTCTCTTGGAGATATCAATACACAATTTCAATCACTGATTTATAGTAAATGTATCAAAATAAATTTATACTGAATATTTAGGCGTTTTATTTACCACTCATTACCCCCCAGTCGCATTCGTGCTCGTGTGCATCTCTCTTAGCTTCATCTTTATCATTTGCTATTGGCTACACTTAAGATGATTAATACATCAGGAAACCAGAAGACAAGCTGGAGAGGCTTTTGCTCAAGATCCGCTTAGTTGAAGCAACTTATTATAATTATTATAAAAATAATTTAAAATTGTATAACCTATATATTATTATACTAAACACTATTATTATAATTATATTATTAACTATTATTTTTATAGTATTATTATATTATTGACTATTTATTTTACATTATATTACTATATACAGTTATATATACTTTACATTATATTTTATTTTTAATTTATTTATTTATTGCCCAGAATTGTCTTCTCGGCTTTCATCGGGACCTTATTTATATTTGTTATTATATTATTTACTATTATTTAAATTAATTATTATATAGTATTATACTATTATGCTATTATTATTATACTTAAGATCATTAACAAGTCAGAGTCAAAGCTCAAAAGATACAAAGTGAAAACCCATATTCAAGACATGTGTGACTCATGATGAGCGATTACAAAAATTTGGCCTTAAGAGGGTCACGATAGTACAAATGTATTATTGAATTCAGTATAAATTCTAAAAGACGGTATTAAGAGGAAGAAAAGCTTTTGGTTTTAAGAGAATGCGGATTAAAGGTTTCCACAAAACAGGAAAAGTTCCGAATATTCAAAAAACCATAACTTCATTTGTATTTCCGGTTGTGTCACTCGACCCTGCTCTGAATCTTATAAGATCGTAACACACATCAATGTCACCGCCTCATTTTTTAATTTTGCACACTCTCTCCACCTCCGAAACAGCTTTCCGTCGTTCGTGTAAACACGCATGGAATTCACCCTTTTACGTTATCGAAAATTTCTTGAAAGTGGAGCTTTTCTCTCACTTTATCGAAAGATCTTTTCGCGCAAGCTTTTGTCGCCATACCTTTTCCCCCGAACCAAAGGAAAAGCACAAAGGACAAAGCACAAGAGATTGCTCTCATGTCACGGAATTGGTTCCCCTCACTTCTCAACCACTCTCTTCCACAAAATGAGAAATTCCTTTCAATATGAAAACAGATTTCAAAGATACTAACACCAGTGAACAAACTATAAGGCCCAAGTTTTTCTACTTCTGATCACCGAAACCCGGTCAAGTCTGATTTTGAAAAGTCCCAGGCCTTTGGATTATTTATTGTTCGTCCTGTCGAATGTAGAGGAAGATGGAAAGGGTACCATAAAAATGATAAATGTTACTTTGAGTTCTACGACCCCCTACCCTTAAATGCCTTTAATAAATAAAATATTTATAGACTTTTTATAAATAAGTATATACTCAGATCTCCTTTTATGCGAAATTGGAAAATCGCATAAACAAAGCAGACGCTGCATTTTAAAATTTCGCAACCGCCGCGTAAGTTTAAAATCATTGCCGCCATCTCAAATTTTCTACAAATCAAAATCCAACAAAAACCCGTAAAAAGACTTAATTAAATTGTGCATTATTTATGAAATCGATTCCCGATAAATATTTACGCCGTTTAAAATAAAAATTAAAAAAATGCTTCTCAAATTTTTTAACTTAACAAAACAGTGTAAAATGAGACTTGGATAGTATAGCAAAGTTATATTATGTATTGATTCGCATAACTCCAAATCCTAGAGATCATGATACGATTTTATTGAAATGGTTATGTTGAGGTTACACAAATTTACAGCCTCAAAATTCATTTTCTTCCTCTTTCAATCGATACGTTCCGGAGGTTTGTCGCTTTCACGGGAACATTCCCTTAGGAACGGTAGAACCTCCTCCCCACTTCCCAACCCTTAACCCGTCATACATGTTAATTTGATTTCAATTCCGTGCCCCCAAAACCCCCAAAAATTTTTTTCCCACCTAAAATTGATTTTCCTCACACACACACGAACTGGAAAACTGATGAGAGAGAAACTGACGAGGCCCTGGAAATATTTCACGCTGACAGCCTCTCACCAAATTTTAATAAATAAAAGAAAACATGGAGATTTTCGAAGAGAAGCAGACGAAAATTTTTTTTTCGAGAAATTGGTAAATTCCGTTCTCATCTAATCGCTTCTGAGAGTCAACATTTTGATACTTGTGATCGTAATTACGAATAAGAGAGAGAGAGAGAGAGAGGGGGAGGACGCGGAGGAGGAGGAGAGTGACTGCAACTTTTGTAATTATTTCTTCAGGTGTGAAATGAAATTAAGCCGAAAACGTTTTCCCATAAATAAATCAGCGAATCCCATCCTCCCGCCATCTTCCAAAAAGCTATTCCCTCGGAAATCTCATTTAAATGTATTTTTAACGAAACAGTTCGTTTTTTTAGGACGCGTTAAAGTGGAAATACATCTTCCCGTTGCCTATCCTTCACCCCCCAACCCCCTTAATCAAAATAAGACATCGTTAGTTCACCAATTCTTCTGTGAACACGCCTCATCCTACCACCTCCACTCGAGAAAGATAAATGAACAAAGAAAGAAAGATATATAAAAAAAAATAAGAAATAAAAAACGACGCGGTCATTTCACAGCAGTAGCTATATATTTCCTTAACTCGCCCCTACACCAACCCCCAGTCCTCCCTCCCCCCAAAAAAAAGGTCTTAAATCATAGGAAAAGGCGTAAGAAACATTATAAGAAAGGATAAATTATTCATTGATTTTATGAAAGGGATGATAAAAAAGAAAAGTTTGCGAGGAAAAAAATGACCTACCCCCACCAACCCTCCACCCCCAAAAATGGCCATAAAATATTTTAAAAGACAATTTTAAAAGGAAAGGAAAAAAGGAAAAAAAAGGAAGACAAGGCTACAAGCACAGGAACGAGATGCGTGTGTGCGTTCGTAAGAGACGTTCGAGTAGCTCCGAGGCCATTTTTAAACATTAAGGAAACTCTGCATGTTATCTGAGAGAAAGAAATTTTTGAGGTCCTTTGGGATGCTGGCTCCGACTCCCTTCTCCCTGACTTGATGCGCCTGGATTTTCCTTTCGTCCCCTCATCCCCATTTTCTTTTCCTTTTCCTTTCTTTGTTATACAACGGAAATAGCTTAAAGATATTACAAAGTGAGAACTATAATTTGTTGGTTTGACCTTTTCTTCCCTACCAGCATCCACCCCCAACCACCACCACCACCACTCCCGCCTTTCCTCCTTGAGCCCGAACGTCTCATAAATATCGAACGTTAATAAATCGACTCGGTTTTTGAGGTTTGAGGGGCGAGAGGAAAACCGGAGCTGGTCGGTCGACCGATATTCTAAGGTGATCTAAACCGATGTCGCAGAGTATTCTATGTAATTTGGGAAGGCGTCGTGTCAATCCTTAATTCGCCACCACCTTTCGATGAAACTCTGTTAGATCTCATTTTACGCGATTCTTACTAAAATTTAAACAAAAAAAAATTTTCCTAAAACGATTCACTAATTTAGTCTTCACGACAGACTAATTCAGTCTTTAAACAAATAATTCTAAGATGATTTATTGTTATAAGGTAAAGTAATCAACTAAGTTTGGCTTCTTATAAAAATTTTTTAAAATGAAAAGTCGGTCTTCACTATTATCGCACAAAAAAAGTCTTTTAATAAAGTGAATAAGTGTGCAGTATTTATGAAATAACCCTAGTAAAATCTCTGCGTTATTTTTGGAATGAATTCTGTAATAAAGTGTGCAATATTTTTGAAATAAAGTTACATAGAATGGGTTCGTGTTAGAATAAGAATTTTTTTGTTTCGTATTAAATGGATAGGTGTGCAGTAATTATGAAATGGCCTTAGTAAAATTGTTGGGTTATTTTGGAATGAATCCTGTAATAAAGTGTGCAATATTTTTGAAATGAGTTAAATAATATCCACTGTATAATTAATAATGTTAAATAATATCATTGGTGTTAGAATAAGAATTTGTTTTGTTTGGTATTGGAGGGACAGGTGTGCAGTATTTATGAAATGGCCTAAGTGAAATTCTTGGGTTAATTTTTGAATGAATCTTGAAGTAAAGTGTGCAATATTTTTGAAACAAGTATAAAAGTTACAAACAATGGGTTGGGGTTAGAACGAGAATTCTTTTTGTTGGTACTGGAGGAATAGGTGTGCAGTATTTATGAAATGGCCTTAGTGAAATTCTTGGGTTATTTGAATGAATCCTGCAATAAAGTGTGCAATATTTTTGAAATGAAATGTGAAATGAAAAGTGTTCGTTGTCTATGATGTGATTCGTTTACAAAACTGTGCGTTACTTTTGAAACGAGTGCTCTATTAAAACGTGTATCATACAGGAAATGAAGTTATCACGAAATTGTGCATCATTTATGGAAAGAAAACGTATTATAAGTGTGCATTACTTATGGAAAATATAACTGTAAGACTTCCAACTATTTGAGACACCAAATAGTAAACATGTTGGCACTACCGAAGAAGAGCTCTATGGTATCTGACATCAAAGCTTCCTTTTACACAGATACGAAGGTAAAGCCAGCAAAATGAACACCCACATTTACAAGTCAGCAATATATACAGAAGCTTATTTAGCTGACCACTTCCAAATTAACACAATTAGGAAAGAGCATCGTTACTCAGCAACCATAACTTCTGATAAATTAGGGCAATAAACCAAATAAATAAATAAATAACGGGGACTTCGAAAATATCTTCGAAAACACCGTCCCTGCGTTCAAATGTTTACACACCTCCCTCTCTCTCCCAATTTTTTCCTTTGTTTTTGCTTTTTCACCGATGAACGGGAAATTATTTTACCGACAACAGCTCTTCAGCTCATTTCCTGTTGGGAAGGGGAGGGCATCTCCATCCGACACAACCGGTCGTTGTTTAAATTTCATCACTCTAACAATTTTAATTTTCCACGACTAATCCAAACGTCAACATTCATCGAGCAAATAATAAAAATTAAATTATCACCACCCCTTCATCCCCCCCCGCCAAATCAAAAATTTTTATGCGAGTCCACTCGTAATCATAACAAAGAAAATGGTGTACCCATAATTTGAATCACACTAATCGGAAATAAGGCGATGGACTTAAGTACCAACTTTTGTTTTTCTTTTAATACAAATATATTAATAGCCAATATTATAATATATTAGTAGTATATTGTCGGAGTAGGATGGATTGCCGAGACAAAACACACGAATACAAGATATATTATTAGTACACAGAACGAATTTTATTCTTATTTATAATATTCCTCCTTCCAAGTATACCTCACAGTCATACTTATATTTCAATATATATCTTATAAAATATATTAATTTCATAGTACACAGACTAAATTTTTAAATTTATTTCATACATAGCTACGATAAATAATATTTACAGTAAGTCAGAGTAGTTATACTTCTGATAATTTTAACTACCAGTGTCATATTTATAGGACAGGTCAAACCTCTATATCCCCGTTAATGGTTTATATCAGTGATTCCCAAAGTGGTATATATCGACCCCAGGGGCCTATGACAACCTGCAAGGGGTTGGCGTCAGTGAAAACAAAATTTAGGGGTCCATGAAATGAAAATGGGGGTCCACGACAGTGAATCTCAACATATACTAATAGTACCTATTTAATTACATTATACTATCTTATAATATACATTCCATAGAGCCATGGAGCGGAGTGTAACGCTTATTGATAAAATAAGAAGACTTAGGAACCGTCTGGGTACCTGCGACACAATCCAGTTCATCAAACTGATGAAATGGAAATGGGCCGGGCACCTAAGGAGAAACACCGACCGAAGATGGACCGAGGAAACGACCCTGTGGACCCCATCTCTAGGCCACCGGAACAGGGGCAAGCAAAGGAGGAGGTAGGAAGACGACCTGACTGCCTTTGCGGGCCCCGAATGGTACAAGAAAGCTTTTGGCCTGGGCCCGGTTAATAGTAATTATTATTAATAAAAAAAATGTAAACAAAATCAGCCAATATAGCTTATTATTATCTTATAATATATTGAAATATACTTTATTTATACATAAAGTAAAAAATATACTTCACTACAGCGAGAAATATACAAAAATCAATATCAGGTTAGTAGGGGTCTACCCAAAATCGAAAAAACATGGCAAGGGGTCAACGACACACAAAACTTTAGAAACCTCTGGTTTATACTAAAGATAATATCTACAATAAAATCTATACAAATGAACCTTCTTTGTAACTCATATACCAACGGTGTCCAACTTTGAAATAGATCAGAAGACAGTACGAGGAAAAGAGTTTCGTTAGGCGGAAGTTAGAGTTTTGTCGTGCAAGTTATCGATTTCGATATAATATTAATTAAACACATTTTCATTTATCCGTCGAGGGAAGAAGAAGAAGAGGAAGAAGAAGAAAAAGAAAACTGAGAACAAAACGAAAAACAAACAAAAGGTCTCGGATCAAAAAGTTAATTAGATATTTTCCGATCTCCGCCATATTTCCTAGCTCTCACGTTAAGAGAGATTAATAGTTTCACTCGAAATTGAACCTCGTTTGTTGTTTTATTTTCTTCAGACTTTTCATCCGAATTCTCATTAATTACATCTTCTTACTTCCTACCACCCCCATCCCCCCCCCCCACCATTTCCTATTAAATCCAAACGATAATTTATTTATTTATTTATTTTTTCCTTTCCTGAAGTTTTTTTGTTCTCCGTCCTAGTCCCATTGTTCATTTAGTTACACCTGTTCCGGGATCCTTTCGGAAAACTAAAATTCGAGAGTTCTTGACTAACTCCATCCATCTGTTTCTCTTTCTTTCCCTCCTCCTACCCTGATAAATTGATTTCGGTTTCAGAACTGACAACTGACCCTGGTCTAAACAGATTGTTCTTTAAATGAAATGTCCAGAAGGCAGAGAGGAGAGATGGTAGGGGGTTTGAAAGGACTACAATTGTTGAAACAAAGGATTGTGAGGCTGTGGAAAAGGTATTACAACTGGTGAACGCGATTGGGACCCGGAAGAATAATTTAGGCGTGGTCGAAGAATTTTTTTTTTGTTTAGTTTAAAGGATCTTCTTCCACGATCATCTCTCCTTTTGACTAATTGGTAAAGAAAAGGTTTTTTAGGTTGATCGCTTCCGGTCATTCAATCGAGGCCTTTCTTCAACCGAATCTATGTACCTTTTAGAAAGTTTCTGTAGTCTTCTTAAGAGGAGTTAGGTCAATAGTCCGTACTATTCGAAACGGTTTAGTTATTAAGTCCTTGGTGCTCAAAATTTTTCATCCCTCAGGGACTCATCTGTATGTAAATCTGTCGGTCTGTTTCTGTATATTGCCTCATAAATATGTGTCCAGGGAAACAATGTTAGCAGTTTCTGGGTACAGGCCCGAACATTGTCGTTCTAGTCAGGCACTATAGTTTAGACTTAGCAATGAGCAATCGACCTTTCGCTAATTTTCACTGAATCGGTTTCCACCGGGCCACTGGGCCACTCAGTAGAGCTTGGTGGGCCGCAGTTTGAGTACCAAGGTATTAAACATGTTCCTTCCGACAGAGTCCTTTGAAATTTTAGTATAACCAACGAAACTAACGCTCTTAAAAGACAATTTCAGATAACACTACTACCTTGAATAACAAACCCACTCACCGCGTTATAAGAGGGTAGTTAACCCATCACGGGACCACAGAGAACCGAACCCTTCCTCATTTCCATTCCACCATCCGAGCTATCATTTCGGATTTTCCTCAACCTTTGCTTTCCTTCCCTCACCACTCCGGAAAAATCCTTTTTAAGCCCTTTTCCCTCAGACTCCAACCAACCCCCTTGTACCTACCCCCGCCCCCAAAACCCAACCAACTTCCCACTTCAAACAAAATATAATCCGACAAACTTAATTTAAAATCTGAATAAGACGACCTTCTACCTTTTTTTCACCACCACCCCCTCTCTCTCTACACCCCCAACCAACCCCACTGGAAAAAAACCCTCCCTCGAGATTTCCCATGAAAATTCACTGCTAATAAATTTCTCCTCAATAAGCAAAACTTCTATGACTTTCTTTTGATTCAAATAAATAAATAAATAAAATAAGAGAGAGAGAGAGAGACCGAGCTGAATATAAACACGGTGCCACGATGAAAAGGAAAGCTTTCACCGATTTTTCTCTTTCTATTTATTTTTCCACCAACAAACAACAACAGCAGCAGCAGCCACAGCAAAAAATAAAATAAAAACAAAATGAACTTCCATTAACTAGGTCATCCGTTAACATAAAATAATTAATAAATAAAAAAACAAACCCAAAACATCGAATTAATTATTAAACAATCGACGGAAGCCAACAAACTCACGCATTTATTAATAAATAAATAATTATGTATTTATAGAACGATACGCTGACAGCCAAACTTTCTACCATTTTAATTATTAAAAACCTTCCAGTATTTTATGTAATTCGGAGAGAATTTGTTGATACTAATTATAATTAACATGATACTAAAATTTTCGGGTTGGTGTTACTGTTAGGGTGCAATGATGTAGGTTTCGGCAGACATTTTGTTTCATAAATAATGCACAATTGCGTTACGAATTAATATCGATAGTCGTAGCCATGAAGTTTGCATCGTAGGACATGTTCCTCTTTCACTTCAAATTTGCACAATACAGTGTGCATATTGTATGTAAGTATTCGTTGAAGTGATTAATAAGAGAATCTCGTTTCATAAATAATGCACACTTCTCCACAAATTATGTTTCATAAATGATGCACAATTGTGTTACAGATTAAATTCAAAAGCCATTATCTACAAACTTTTACATTTATCTACAAGCATTCGTTAAGATAACAAGGCGCATTAATAAGACCTCGTTTCATAAATAATGCACACTTTTCCACAAATTATGTTTCATAAATGATGCACAATTGTGTTACAGATTAAATTCAAAAGCCATTATCTACAAACTTTGTACATCATCTACCAAATTAAGATAATAAGGCGCATTAATAAGAACCTCGTTTCATAAATAATGCACACTTCTCCACAAATTATGTTTCATAAATGATGCACAATTAACTTCAAAAGCCATAATCTAGGAACTTTGTAAACTATCTACAAAGCATTCGTTAAGATAATAAGGCGCATTAGGAAGAATCTCGTTTCATAAATAATGCACACTTGTCTACAATATATGTTTCATAAATGATGCACAATTGCGTTACGAATTAAATTCAAAAGTCAAAATCTAGAAATCCTGACCACAATCTACCAAGCTTCTCTAAGGTAATTTTAGTAAGGTCAATGAAACTAACCTCGTTTCATAAATAATGCACACTCGTATAAAACTTTCATTTAAAAAATGGTAACCAATTCAGTAGTGTCCCAAAATAATCCCTACAGATCCCCAGGAATTGCGTGGGAAATTAAAATTCATTTGGGGGTCCAATAACAACGACAGAGGACCCGCGAAAGGTTTAATATAAAATTATAATAATAATATCGTCCATTTATTGCATATTATAGAGTAAATAATATAACAACAATTTCTGACGATCTAACTAAACTATAAATATAGGCGGGCGTTTGAAATACAGTATATTATAGTCCTGAGCGTTATATTGAATCTTTACGAACCAAACTCATATCCACTAAATTTAAGATATAATTTTAATAAATACATCTTTATACTAAAATATTTATATAACTTCAGAAGCTGGGGCAAGTTTTGACATATAAAAGGGAGTCCGTGAGTGAAAGAAGTTTAGAAACCACAACTGTATATCATCCACACATACTGAAGTGATTATAACATCTTTTACGAAAGCACTTTATAACTACAACCCAAAGCTTTTAAAAAAACTTCATTTCATAAGTAATGCACACTTTTATGGTGATTTCATTTAGAAAGTGATGGAGTAAGCATGAAAATCAGAATTTTGAAGGGCCGACAGTAAAGTTTCGGTTCTTATAAATCCAAAAAATTTAAGGGAAATGAAACTTTCAAACAGTAGAAAGACAGTCAATATGCACATTAACCAGTTAAAGTACGAAAAACTCTCCATTTCACACATTACCGAAACATTTTCTTGTTTCCTTTCTGCGACTTGATTTCCCGAAAAAGAAAATTCTTTTGCAGGGAGGGTTCCAAATTTATAGCTGAGTAGTGGGAGGGGAGGAAAACTTTTTTTTGACAAATGCGGAAAATCTTGAGGAAAAATAGGATTACAATCATAAATATTTTATTTAATAAGCTGAGAGAAATTATGAAGATAAAAGAAAAATTTTTCTCTTTTTGAAAAGAACTTTCCAAGTCTAAGACGTTTAAAATAAAACAAAAAAAAAAGGGAAGAACTTAAACCATATTAAAAATTACATAAAAAATAATTCAAAGAAAGACTTTCTAAAGAAAGTGGAGGAAGAAAGCTTTACTCCGAAACTTCCACTTCTCACTCCCTTCTCTCTTCCATCTGTTGCAAATTAAAAGGATGATGAAAGAAACAAAAATTTTTCAAGTTTAAACTTATCAATTTGTAATTATGAGACGTATTGAGAGTTACGCCATTTTTATAAAAATGGGTACCAACCGATTGCAACTACTACCAGTCTCAGAAACAAGTTTTGAAAAGCTCACCACACCAACTGCTTACTGTCTTGCTTAGAGGAAGGGGTGTAGTATGCAAAGCTTTCCTTCCTTCTCTCCAGTTTTTAATTTTCTACAGTATGCTAATTAAAAGAATCAAAAAAGTTTCTAGAAAGCTCTTGACTAAACAGCCTTTTTCGAGGGGACACACCCAAAAAAGAAAATTTTGTAATAAAAACGACCAAAAGAATTCCATGAAAAGTCACTTGGAGATGACTGAAACCCGAAAAGTTTGAGTAAGGAAAATGAGAAAGGACGTCCTCAACATTCTCCAAGCAAAAGACCTCAAAATTCTGAAAATTTAAACATGGCGAAGGGGGTGGGGAAACCCTGTTTGGAAATCTGGATCCGACATCGGAAAAATAATAATAATGAAAATAATTACAATTACCTCTCTCCGAAAATGATCGCGGGCCCTCGGGTATATTCAAAACAAACAAAACTCCAATTAATAAGTGGCCTCGGGTCGGTATCTAGGGGTAGTTTGTTGGCCACCCTATCACCCACCCACCCACCTCCACTACCTCCTCTGCCAAACTAATTACCAAAATTTTAATGTTCTGCGTATAATCAAGAGACCCCGGCTACTTGTTGCGGCCAGTCTACGCACCCAAGGGAGTCTGTCCTTGGGAATGAGGACTGTCACGGCAACGTGGTTCTCCTTCTTTCAGACAAAACCACAAAATAACAACAACAACAAAAATTTTGCTTCAGGAAAATGTGTTTGTCTTCTGTCTCTCCCCAGTCCTCCTCCACCCCTCGCCCGTTTTTAATTAAATACAAATTCCCACAAATTTATCCGTCACCCTGTACTACCCCCTCCGGCAGTAATACGAAGCCGAAATTTGATTACCGACAAATTCGACAGAATTTTCATTTCCTTATATCCCTTTTTTGGGGAGGAAGAAAAAACCGGAAGTAGACGACATTCGAGACTATCTTCCTCGGGTTTCATATTTTGTTAAGTCATACTTCCAACGATTTGGTAGGGACAATTCAAAGTCGTTCGAAATTCGGGACACGTTCCTCTTTTAACTAAAGGAAAAGTTGACGAGATGTAAGATGATGGAAAATCCAAAATGAATGAGTTTTCCCTAAAAGAATTTTCAATACCCGTCAGCTTCTCTCTTCCTTCTCCTTTTGCAAAACTTAAAAAAGTGTTCGCCTGTCTCCCTGCCCTCTTCTCCTCCTACCCACCCACCGAGTCCCTTGCAGAACTTTTGTTATATTCATGACGTCACGTCCGACATTCAAAAATTTATTGCAGGAAACTGTTTTAACCCCCAAATTCTTCAACTTTCTTCTTCTTTTTTTTCCTCCCTTTTCTTCCTGCCAGACTTCCTTGAATTAAAAAATATTCCGAAAGAAGACGAGAAGAAAAGGAAACGAAATTTTCATTTGAAAAGAAACTTCGAAGTTAACATATGTGAAGTGAAATCAAATTAAAATTCGCACAAATCAAGGGTGTGGAGTCGAACTTAAAAATCGTATAAATTGGAAAAGAGAGAGAGAGAGAGACAGCAGATCGTGGAACATAAAACATCCAAACCGACTGAAAAAAAGGAAAAATCGAGGAGAACTTATATTTTAAAAAAACTGCGAAGAGGCTTTGAAGATACGCGGTGGAAAAAAATTAGCGTTTCGGAAGAACATGTCTACTTGTTTTATGCACATTAGCTTACCCACCCATGCAAACAAACATAATTTAAATTCAGAGCCGTGATTCTCGAATGAGTTTCCTTCCTCCTCCTCTTCTCCTCATGCAGCCTCCCTTCCTCCCTCCCTCTTTCTCATCCTCATCTTTCTATATTATTAATATTACGGCGTAATATTAAAGTAATATTTCAACGAGGCCTTAGCGAATTTCTTCGTTCCCTGAATATATTTGACTTTAAAATTTTAATTTATTTACAAATTAATAAATGGACGCCATTTTTATATACTAAATTAGACACAGGCCTTCAAAATTATTTTGCGTCTCGTGAGCTTCCTTGCTCATGTCTTTTGACGGAATAGTATAACAAACAAAAGAGAGTGACAGTTACTTTGTTGATTGAGAAAATGGCGGAGATGGCAATTTTACGTTTCAAAAAAATTTACAACTTATGAAAAGGTTTCTTAATATAAGTGTGCAATATTTATGAAATGAAGTCACTGTTGATGTGGGTTGTTACTACTAAAACAGATTTTCGAGAAAGTTCGTGGTATTCACGTAATCAATTTCTGATAAAAATGTGCAATATTTATGAAACGAGCTCAAGCTTGAAGTGTGCATTATTTATGAAATGACTTGTGGTTTCTTAATACAAGTGTGCAATATTTATGAAATGAAGTAACTGTTGAAGTGGGTTAATACTACCAATTTAGATTTTCTTGAAAGTTGGCAGTATTCATGAACTCAATTTCAAAATGTGCAATATTTATGAAACGAGTTCAACCTTGAGTGTGCATTACTTATGAAATGACTTTAATGTTAAAAGTCGGGTACTCTTAGGAAATCAGTTCTTCTTGAAAGTTGGCTGTAATTACGAAATCAATTTCTGGTAAACATGTGCAATATTTATGAAACGAGTTCTAACTTAAAGTGTGCATTACTTATGAAATGACTTTACTGTTAAAGTCGGCTAGTATTGTATTATGAACTCAGTTTTTCTTAAATGTTGGCAGTATTAAAGAAATCAATTTCTGATTAACATGTGCAATACTTATGAAACGAGTTTCACCTTGAAGTGTGCAATATTTATGAAATGAAATCACTGTTAAAGTGGACGGTCACTACTAAAACAAATTTTCGAGAAAGTTGGTAGTATTCACGTAATAAATTCCTGATAAAAGTGTGCAATACTTATGAAATGAGTTCAACCTTGAAGTGTGCATTATTTATGAAATGAATTTTTTGTTATAGAATGAAACAGATAGGAAACAAAAAACATCTAAAATTGTGCAATACTTATGAAAGGAAATCACTCTTAAAGTGGGTTGATACTACCGAACCAGATTTTCGAGAAAGTTGGTAGTATTCACGTGATCAATTTCTGAAAAAAATGTGCAATACTTATGAAACGAGTTCAAGCTTGAAGTGTGCATTACTTATGAAATGACTTTACTGTTAAAGTGGGGTACTCTTAGGAAATCAGATTTTCTTGAGAATTGGTAGTAATTACGAAATCAATTTCTGATAAACATGTGCAATACTTATGAAACGAGTTCAAGGTTGAAGTGTGCATTACTTATGAAATGAATTCTTTTTAAGGACTGCATTACATACAAAACAAAAAACATCTAAAAGTGTGCAATACTTATGAAATGAAGTCACTGTTAAAGTGGGTTAATACCACCAATTCAGATTTTCTTGAACGTTAGCAGTATTCACGAACTCAATTTCTTATAAAAATGTGCAATACTTATGAAACGGGTTCAACCTTGGTGTGTGCATTACTTATGAAATTCACTGTTAAAGTAGATTACTATTATGAAATCGATTTACTTAACATTTTGCCGTACTGGTATCAACTCAAATAGTTGATTACATCGAACATGCTTCACGCCAAAGAACTAAACTCTTTCAAAGTGTGCAGTACTTATGAAATAAATTTTCGGTAAATAAGTGCAATAGTAACGAAACAACTTTGTTGTTAATGTTAGTTACAAGAGAACGAAGTTGAAGAAGAGGTTCACGGCTCATTCGTTCAAATTTTTATTTTACTGTTACACTCCTCAAAAAAAGGTAAAAAGGTTTGAGAGGATGGGAGGGGATGATGGAGGAGTGGGGAAAAAATCGGGAAAAGGTCGCTGAAGTTTCACACCCATAGGCGAACGGCCAGAGCGTTCAAATTCATTTGTCCTTCATGTTTTTAAGCGAACTAACTTTAACTAAGTTAAATTAACTTTTGGGCTTAGACTTGCTTCCAGCTAATGAAACCCAAGTTTCCAGATGTAATTAGAATTTAAATAAAAATCTCCGGTCCTTCGAAGACTGATAATGGAAAGTTGGTTTTCGAAAGGGAGGAGGAGGAAGAAGGACGAAGTGAGAAAAGAGGTGAAACACGAGAGAAAAGGTCATCGAATGAGGAAGACACCGAACATAAGTTTTATTAATTAATAAACGGGAAGTGATTGGTTTATTGACCACATGCTAACTTGTTCAAAGGCTTGGAATAACCCCCAAAAAGAATTTCCCAGTTCATTAAAGGTTTTCTTGTCGTATCAACTCTCTCACCATCCTCCTCCTCTCGGTCTTGGTCACTAATCAATTTTTCAAGATAATATTTACCGGTCTTTTCCTTTCTCTGTAAAACACACGGAGCCTTTTGTGAGCCTTTTGAGCTTTTCTACCATTTTGAAAATTTAATCAGTTTGATAAGTTTTTACTTGAGTCGATAGAGTATTGACTTGGGCCTCCGTCTGGAAAATTTTTTGAAAATTCTCCTTTCACGAGGTTTTCCAATTTCCTCTCCCCCTCCCGCTTGATGTCGACTTTGTAAGCTCAAATTTGTTTGATGGGGTACATTTCGAATTTAAGTCCGAGCACTTAGAACTTAAGTTTCCATTTTGGTGTACATTATGAACCCCACATAAAACACAAGCTTTCTTAGAACTTTATTTCGACACTCTTCATACCACAAATTAAAAATGGCGTCTCAAGAGGTGATGGAGTTAATCAAGAAACTGCAGCTCGATCAACTGGTGGAGTGCGGAGGGAACACAAAGCCATCAAGGAAGCAGTTTCCAAGAAGGCAAGGGAAGAGGTCTGGCTGAACCAACGGGCATCTTCAAGGAGTTGAAAAGGTCGTTCAGGCTGGGATTGCACATGCATATACACATGTAAGATGGAGAAACTATGAGTGTAGGCTGTGCATTCCAAACCACGTGCTTTGCACTGTCTCGTAATGGAGGAAGAACGGAATAGTCTTCTTCCTGAGACAAAAGAAGAACATACCAAGGAGATTGTGCTAATGGAAAGTAGGTTTCTAGTTAGTGATTGATGAGCTTTTGAAAGTGTTTGTCAAATAAAATAATTAAAAACAGAGTCAATTTGACTCATCTAAAAATTTTATTTCCACTATTTTTAAGAATTTAAGTATCAAATTATAATGATACGGGTTTGGCTGTTAGTTTAGAGATGAAATAGTTTAGAAATTATATACTAAATATTAATCTTAAGCTAACTGTTAGCCAGAAACTGAAGAAAAAGTCATTACGACTCTCCCATTTTTCAAAAATAATGCACACTTAAAAATTATTTGTATAAATCAACACCATTTTGACGTGGTCATTTTTGAGACTCACTTCAATTAAGTGAAATTTCGTTTAGACCCGATTACCAACAGTTTTATTTGCTAAAATAATAAAGCATACGTCAAATTGGCTCATTTAAAATTTTGTACGAGCTGAACAATTTGGCTGAGTTAAAATTTCCCCATCATCCGAATATCTTAGAATAATTAAAATATTTACAACGAAATTTGTTGCTGTGAGTCAATTTGAAATTATTTCGTTCGACAAAACCAAAAAATCAAAATCCAATTCTGCTGTGAGTCAAATTGACCCACTTCGAGTAAAAAATGGGTTTACGTTCAATCAAAACCCCTAAACCTAGTGTTTCGCTTTATGTTTCCTTTTTGTATTTCTGAACAATTTCGTTTTTCCTTCAGAATTCCCCCTCGAAATCCTGAAATCTGCCTAAATTTGGGGAGAGAAAATTACATTATGGAAAAGCTGCAGTCGACAGAAAATTGCACAAAACCAAGGCTTTCGCAACAGCGAAACGAAAAGGAAAGGAAAAGGCAAATCCATTTCTAATATCATTCTTTTTCAATTTTCTTAGAATAAAAACGAAAGAAAGTGTGAGGGGCGGGGTTGGGGGAGAGTGTGGAAAAATAAAAATTTCTTTTCGCTTTCCCAGCAATAAATATTGCCCTTAATTTTCTTCATCCATGCGTAGCAGTTGTCACAATTTGTGGGAGTCGACTTTCAATTTAATTTAAGGCTAGGCGAACTTAATGCATAAAAAAATTTGATGAAAAATTCAACTGGAAAAGTCATTTTGAACGAAAGAAGAATCACTGGCGTGTGTGTGTGTGTGTGTAGCCAAACACACACAATTCCGGGAAAATTCGAGGAAAAAAGGAAAAGTTCACCTTTTATTTATTTATTTTTTTCCTTATTCATCGCAAACCTTTTTCTTCTCCTTAATATACAGAAAATTTTCTTTTTTCCCCAAAAGAGGAGGAGGACATGATGGAAAAGATCTAAAGAATTTCCTTTTGATATTAAAGCAAAAGCCCTCTGGTCGGGACTCATATACTTAATGAAACTGACTACTTCAATAGACCTGATGATGTCGGCGGCCATTTTTCATTATATTTTTATATTTTTCTCATAAATATTCTCTGTGTCTTCTTTCAAAGTCTACTCCAATTTTTGAAAATTCGGCTGGGAAGGAAGAATACAGTAGAGGAAAGAAATAGACAGAGACATGGTGGTTTTAATCCCGTTTCTCACCTTTTTTGGGTAGATGCGACAGGAGGATTCGAACTCACGACCATTTGTGTCCAAGTCAGAACTCTAACCATTACACTACTCCTCCGACAACAGAAAAAGAAATGAAGATAATGGTGAGTAAGTAGTCAACAGAAAGCTTTAGTTTTAGTCTTAATTCCATTTTTTTTCCTTTTGGGTATAACAGGATACAACAGGAGGATTTGAACTCATAACCATAACTCTATAGTCAAGCACTTTAACCACAACACCCTCCCTCCTTCAGTAAATAGAAGAAAGAGGAAGTGATGTTTCAAAATATCCTTCCAAAGCGAGAAGACACTTACATAAGTTCATCTTTCTCAGGTGGCCATATTCTTCAAATTATTGATCAATAAGTTTCTTATATACCCCAATTTTCCTTTATTTATTTGCTTTTGATTATGTTTATGTTTCGAGTTTTGACTTCTCTCTTAAGTAACCCAGGTGTGGAAAGGAAGCTTGAACTCTCAACCATGACGTCACAAGTCAGGAACTTTGACCACTCAACCAAGCCTTTGACGTTCTCTGGAATTCATTTAAATCATCTTTACAGTATGCTGTTTGCCCTCTTAAAGAAATACTGCTCGTAAGTCTGTCTGTATTAGTGTTTAACACCAATAATTCTGCTTAATAACATTATAATAATTTGACTCTTAGCCCGTTAATCATTTCATAAATATTGCACACGTGACGGCTCTATTTATAAATAATTTCGAAGAGAATTTTCTTGGAAGATTCCGCCACCGAAAACGGTGCCATCCGATAGGATTTTTCGGTTCTATTTCGCGTAAAAATAGAACCAGGTCGGTGGTCCCACAACGGTGCCATCTGATAGGATTTTCTTGGCAGAAACCGACCGTGGCCGGCGGTTCTAAACGGTGCCATCCGATAGGATTTTTCGGTTCTATTTAAACATCAAAGTGACCTGGTGGGCGAGAGGTTAGAGAACTCGCCTATCACTCCAAGGGCCGTGGTTCAAATCCCAGCCTGTTTCCCCAACCCAAAATGTTTTCCTTCAAATTACCCACAATCCATTCCCCAAAATTCCCTCCAAGGCTCCACCCTTGGTAGTAATGTTCAGTCAGCGATTAAGCCTTCAACGGAAGGTAGCTGACTCACAATCAAGCAAATTTTCAACTCTTGTAATAACTTGCTCCAACAAATAGGAATTCAAAACATTGTGGTCTGTTGTTAGCCGAAACGGGGGAAAAAGCATCAAAGACCATCTCACAGGATCATACTTGGTGAGAACTCATTTCATAAATAACGCACACCATCATTTAAATTATAACTGCCAGAGAGTTTGTAATATTGTATTTTCTTCTGGTTACACTGTCGTGTAAAAGAATCAAGAGAATCATTTTTGAAAAACATTTCCCAACGTTTCCTTTAACAGAGAATTAACGAGACGCTAGTAAAAAAAAACGCAGAAAATAAAAGGACAGCTCTAAATTTACTAGTAACCATTAAACACTATCTTTCCGAACAAATAAATCACTCCAGTACGCTATAAGAAGTGCTTAACCTTATTTAGAAGAAGGAGGATCAGCGCCCTCTTTCCCTCCCCCGAGAGAGAGAGAGGAAGAAGAAGAAAAAAAGAAAGAACGACGACTCCGAAACAACCTCAGGCCACGAACAATGGCTCGATGCGAACATCATTTTGGAAGGAAAACACAGAGACAATATTTTAGAGAAAGAGGCAAAGAGAAGATTCAACCCTCTCACTCTCCACCTACCCCTAGCGCATCACATTCTCACAATTTATGGAACGCCGCCATTTGTTTTTTTCCCCTTCCCCCACTCCTCCGCCATTTTGCAAACGTCTTACTTAAATTTGCTGATGTTAAAGAAAAAAATTAATACTTCTTCCTTGTCTTTTGCTTATTTATTACCACGCTAGAGATTTCGATTCTGTAGAACGATAAAAGGAACGCAACAGAAAAATAATCCCCACGATTTTAATGCGGAAAGATGGGTGGGAACGGAAGTGACGCGAAAGAACAAAAAAGAAAGTGAGGAGCAACAGCAGCGATTCTCGTTGGAACCTATCTTAGCTTATCCAATGATGCATGAATGGAAGAGATACGACGCCGACTTCTCATCTATCCTCCTCTCATCATTTTCCCTTCTTCCGAGAGATTTACGATGTTGACATGAAAAGCGGAAGTCGGTTTACTGACTCACCCGACACATGCACACAAAAAGGTAAAAAATTAAATCTGTTGATAATGACTCGCACGAAAGTCTCGTAATTAATCATTAAGAGGAATTAATTATTTATTTATTAGCGCAAAGTCCTTAACTTTTGTGAATTAATTCGCTGAAAAGGTTTCCTACTCTTGGAAACTCTCTTTATACCTTTCAACCCCCTCTGCCTGCCCTTCAACTTTATGGAGACGAAATTTACTCAAACGAAAACTAAACCGCAGAATTTAAAATATTTTCTTTTTCTTTCGGCAGATGAGTCAAAAGTGAATCTGTCAAAAACACGACGACTTAGTTTTCCAATTCTAAGAGTAACGAATGAAAATGGTTTTGATAATCTGCTGACAAAATAAAATTATAAAAGAAAATCTAAAAAAAAGAGACGCAACAGCAAACTTCATGTGACCTTATACCCTTGGTACTCAAGCTTTTTCTTTCCCGGGACAAATTTCCATTGTGACCATTGCGACTGAGCCACACGACATACCAAAACAAAAGACTAAAACTCCGGCTTTCGACATATACAGTCCACCCTGAGGGCATCATCTGTATGTAAATCTGTCAGTCTGTTTCTGTATATTGCCTCATAACGATATGTTGAGGGAAACCATGCTAGCAGTTTCTAAGCACAAGCCCCAATATTTTCCACTAAGTTCCAGAATTCGACCAATCGACCTTTCACAAATTTTCAGTCAATCGGTTCCCACTGGTCACTGGGCCACACGGTAGAGTTTGGTGGGCCGCATATAGCCCTCGGGCCGAAGTTTGAGTACCAAGGCCTTATGCTGTCTGAATACACATGTTTTGGGAAGTTATCATGTTACAAATTCTCACTCGCAGAAGAAACTAAAATACTAGCACAACAGGAACCAAACAACAGCTAAAACACTTCCGCCATTTTGAATTACAAAATAATATAAAGCAATAAAGAACAAGTAAAAATATGACATTCCTCACACTAACAACAGGGGTCACAATATACAAGATACAAAGACGAGATACTCTAAAACAGAAAGCAGAAGACACGAGTTTATAAACAAACCAACGCTGAAAACAGGAACAAAATGGGAGGAAGACAAAACTTAGTCCAAAGATCGAATTAAAAATTTCACTGCTGCTGTCAGATAACAAATACCAGTAACACCCCCTACCCCAAAGACGCACCTGAGAAAATAAGGCAGGAAGTCAGCTTCTTCCAGGAACAAATTAAAACGGATATTTATCAGCGAGCGCCACACATATATACACAAAACCCATACGGTATATACAAATATGCAAGTAAATTTTTGCTGACTCGTGCTTCGGCAATAGATTTTAGCTGAGACTTCGCTTTTAAATTTTCATTCGCTTTTAATTTGAAAACTTTTCACACTTTTTCGGCTCTTAAATATTTCCCTTAAACCACCCCTGCTACCTTTCACCGGAAAGATTTACAACGCTCTTGTTTATAATGCATGAACCATTTTTCCTCCCAGAGAAATCGGAATTTCATTTGTTTTTAATCCCGTGATTCCGCCAAAGGTAACCGGAAGACAAGAGAGAAAAGGGTTAAACGTAAGCAAAAAGTCAAGTTTCCGTGTTAGCCCGTCTTTTTGATTAGAATACGTAACAAAAACAATTTCCGAGTGTTAATGAAATGAAGAAAGCGGTTTCGAGGAGAGAAAACAACAGAGAACGAGACCCGGTCTGAAGATGCAAAGAGAGCAGCAAACCGCACAAAAAAGAACCGCACTCTCACGCACACATCCAAAATCAACTTTTCCGTTGTTTCCATTTAATAAACCCAAGAGCAAGGAGGGAAAAAAAAGAAAAACGTCGGGTTTTTCCTCGCGCTCCCTTCAAAACTTTCCCGGGGAAACAATAAAATTTCAAGTTGGCAAAACTGTGTTGTACTCTCGCCGTAAAAAGCAATGCGCTGGAAACTAATAAAAGTTTGAGAACAACCTAAATTTGGTGTCTTCACTAATTTTCAAATTTTACAAAATTATTTCCAACAATTTTTCTCTTTCTTCTTTACGGAGGGGGCTAAAATTTCCCAGGAAATTCAACTCGAAAACTTTTCAACCCCCCTCCCTCCTCACTTTACCGCCGAACTTCATCTCCGAGATACACTAAACAAAACTGATAACTCTTATCACGGATTAGTAAACCTAACCGCCCTTTAACCAGCTTTACCTTTCTCATCTGTTAAGGACACAATATACTAGGAGAGAGAGAGGATTGGAGATGCAGGGAAGGGGGTATCGAGCGATCGATAATCAACGGTCAACCAACGGGGAAAACCTTTTTACCGGAAAGGCTAACTTTGAGAAAATTTCCTTTAAATTCAAGCAAAAACATTTACAAATGCGCTCAACAACTTTACCCCAACACACGAAACAGTGGAAATTAATTCTCTTCGTGGAATAAACAACAGAAAATAGATTTTGTAGTCTGTTACTGTAGTTTTCTATCAACAAAAAATATTTTGGTACACCACACTTCCGGTTGGTTCCAAATTTTGTGGGTTAAAAACTCTTACATCGGTGGGTTACAACTTAAGATTGTAGTGGCGTGAATCCGCCACTGACCAAAATGGTTAGCAGTTACATTGCAAAATTGTGTCTCCTGTGTTCGTAATAAAGTCAAGAAACCTACAAAAGAACGTATGACTCTGACAGAGACACCCTCAGCTAGCTTTCAAACGGTAGCAATCGACACTGTTGGCCCATCACGACCCAGTAACGAATTCCGGTATATACAGAAAGCATAGGAAGATGACATTACAACCAAGATTCCCTTCCCGGGAATTTTCGGTACAGATACTCACCACCACCAACAGCAATCACCAAATTAAAGTATCCTAATCAAAATTAAACAATAAAATTAATAAAGTCGGAATTATTTCAGAACCGGAAGCTAAATCCCAGGTTTCAGAAACCTTTTATGAGAACCCTCCCACTCCCTCACCCAATTTAAGGTGTCATCTCAGCAAAAACCTTTCTAACGTTGATAAAATATGAAAAGATTTTAAGCCATAAAAGCTATACGAGGGCCATATGGGCTGTTAATTACTCTCATCCCACCCCCAGACTAAGGCGAAGATTCATCTTAACACACCAACCGCATATCTTTCGACCTCTATTCCCGAACGCATCCCTTCCACTATCATAAAATTTTTTCTTCTTTAAAAGGAAACTAGCGAGCACAACAGGAATTAAAATCAGAAGAAGAAAAACGGAGAAGGGCAGTAAATCATAAAGGAAGCAGACGAGAAATGACAAGTTGGGAAAATGGTATTATTTCCCCTTTTTATACCGCAAATAAAGCAAATTTCACTCCAAATTGATGAAGCATTAAGAAGAAGAAAAGAAGAAGAAGAGGAGATAAAAGAAGAAGTAGAAGGGAAAAAAAGGAAAAGAAAGGAAAACATATAAATCATTATGAAATATTCGATTTTGTACAGACAAGATAAAAAAAGAGAAAACAGGAGTTCACGGTACATAGAATCGTAAACGAGAAGATTCCTCTCTTTTGATATACTGTATATAGAAAAACTAAAAAGAAAAGCAAGCGATTAAAGGGCCCGCTTGCCAAAAAATCTATTTGTCATTTCCAGGAACACCACTTATACATTTCAATTTGAGCAAAATTTTCTTTCAAAACCATGCCCCAATTATTGTGTTTCCGTTTCCGGTTTGAATGATATGCAACGTGTAAATACCACAGCGCCAAACTTCACTCTGGTGTTTGAAGTAGTCAAATTTAAGTTATCGCTAACACAAAGGCACATTTTAGAATTTTATAGCTGTTGTTGAGCCTTAGTCCTGTTTTTCAGCCTTTTTTGGGTATAACAGTATACAAAAATAGGATTGGGACTCACGACTACACTTCCCAATCTCGCACTTAACTACTAAACCATAAGCCTCCCTAAAATTTCGTCAGTATAACATAAAATCATACTAGATCAAACTTTCTGTAAGCATAAACACATCAAACAGTGTTTTTATACTAATTTGATTAAATTATAATTGAAATCGTTAGAAATTTTTATATGAAGTAATTGCCTATTAAATTCCAATGAAACAATATGTCTTCTTATATTTCACAACCCAATTCAACTAGACTTACAGTCAAAATAGTTGTTAAGATACTGTAGTGATACAAAGCTGGCTTCTGAAGGTATTCAACTGTCAATGACTCCAGTTCAATGAGTACTTTAAAGTGTGCATTACTTATGAAATGAGTTTTCCTTAAAGTGTGGTCTTCGCTTTTTAATTTTAACACTATAACATCGGCTGGCCTCACTGTGGGGTCACATTGGCTGAGACCGGTGACGTCACATTCGGAAATTATTGCGCATGCGTCGCCGGCGATCTTATTTACACTTAAGGACGATTACCATCGAAGCTCATATGCTGTGAATTTAAAAAATTGGTGCTCAGGCTGCATGAGAGCCAGTTCCACCGGCACCGACACGAAAAATTTACATCAGACCTCCGGACGTCATAGTCATAAAATACAATAAAAATCGACAGAAAATTTTAAGATGATTCAATTGCTTATAAAATTCCAACGAAACAATATGTCTTCTTATATTTCACGACCCAATTCAATTACATTGTAAGTCCAAAGTGGTATCTAAGATACTGTAGTGATACAAAACTGGCTTCTGAAGGTACTCAACTGTCAATGACTCCAGTTAAATGAGTACTGTGAAGTGTGCATTACTTATGAAATGAAACCATGGTGAATGTGAAGTATATTAAGTTAAATATGGTTAGTACATCTATAAGTACCTTAGTTATACAAATAAGCATTCGAGTTATAATCGTAATAAGATGTTCAAGGGTCAATGACTCTAATTAAATGAGTACTTTGAAGTGTGCATTACTTATGAAATGAATTTCCCTCAAAGTGTGGTTTTCGTGTTTTAATTTTGATTTTTGCATGAAAATGGTTCTCAGTAAAAGTGTGCGTTATTGTTGAACCATGAACTTGAAGATGTGCGATATTTATGAAATAAAATTTTGTTTAACTCAGCAATACTTTTACAGCTGATTAGTCATGAAAAAATGGAAACTTTTGACTGGGTCAAAGACACAGACTAACGACCATTTTTTTTAAATTTAAACTTGTAAATTAAAGTTAATTAAACAGCGAACAGTGTCGGAAAGACATGGATTAGAGTAAGAGAACAATACGGTCATTAGTGCTGAATAGTTATCATCATACTGCGTCAACATTTTTTACGCCACGGACAGACACACCAGAGAGAGGGGGAAAAAAACAGAAAAATTTTTCAAACAAAGGGATGTCAGGCGTTTCGCCAAAGTCTACAAATTTGCAAAAATTCATGACCAAGAGAAATTGGCTCGACTGCCGAATTTTAACGATCTACCGTAAAAATCACTCCCCCACTCCGCAACAGCAATCCCACCATTCGGCTTCTCCCCCAACTTGATAATGGCACTGCTGCAAGATGCGAATGGATACCTTTCATAAATAATGCACACTTTAAAGCAGATGAGGAAATTAGCCATATAGCAGACGACAGGAGAGGGAAAAACTTCAACAGGGAGAAAATTAACATTAATATAAAAGACTTTCTCAACAGCTGAAGTTTTCCCCGTGAATTTCAAAATAAAGCCCCCGCCCTTCTTCTGCCCTTAGTGGAAAAAAAAAGTTTGGCCATTTTGCCGGTGTTGTTTTTTAATAAATTGTTCCAAAGTTTGGTGGAAAATTTTTTCCAGGCCCCCTTCCCCCCCACACACGGACTTCCTCTTTTCTTTTTCCTTCTTCCGGAGGAATGAGAACCCAAAAATATTTTTCCCCGAAAATTTTTCTCCTATTTTATCTCTTTCAAACATTTTGACGTTTTTGATTGAACGTTCTGAATTGATTTTTTTAAAAAGTTGAGAAATTGGTGATGAGGGTGTGAGAGGAAGGGAGGAGGGGTTGAATAATTTTTTGTATCGAAACAAAACTTCATTAAGGGATGATGATATTTCAACCTGAACACTTTCGAAAATATTTCTTCACGATTATCTCAAAGATTTGTTTCATAAATAATGCACACTGTTGATACTGGTTCATGCTGGGTGTTACTTTTACTAGATAATTTTGTTAATTATATTATTTATAATATGTATATTAACCACTAAACTTTTATACTAAAAGTAACGATCATGATGTACACGCTTATTGCTCACCCGATTAGGGTTTCATCTTTAACGCGAACTCTTCACCAACTTTGAACGATCTTTAGCAAAATGAGTCAAACAGACTCAGTCAATTTGATTAAAGTAAACAAACTAAACACCACGATCTCAGGCCAAACATGTCCGGGTCAAACAAAGTCCGTGAGAGCTGTTAATAAAATCCTTGTGGCCTGTAAGGTTGGACACGATGAAACGTGAAACTGTATAAAGGAGAGGAGAGAGGAAGAGAAGTGAAAACAAGGTGAACTCGAGGGAAGGAGGAGGAAGAGGACAAAGGACCTTTGGAAAGGAGAAAAGAGAAAGTGTTAATTCCTCTGTCACACTTAAAACCGACGTTTTCTTCCAGTTTCCCGTCAAATGCATCCGGGGGAAAAGCCTTAGAATTACAAGAGGCCTTTGTTTAATTCACGGCAAAGGCAAAACGAATGCGAAAGCTTCGGGTTCGGTTCTCCATTTTGGTTGGGCGTGGTGGTGGGGGGGAGGTGGAGAATAAAACTTTTCCTTAATCCATATCTCAGGAACTGGAGAAACACCGGTCTAATAAAAAAAATGAGAATAACTTGATCCCCACCGAGGAAAAAAAATTTTTATCTCGGGCCCAGGAAAATTTTTATTTATTACGGAGCTTTGTTGAGAGATTTTCCTTTTCCCTCCACCTCCCCCCCACTCCTACCCTTAAAGCTTTTTTTTATATTTTCTTATCGTCTGTAAAGTGATCGTGACTAATTTATATATTTTTAAGAGTCTGAACGAAATCCATCTTATTACGTATTCATAATCATCGATGACATTATGCTCTTCCTTGATGATGAATAGTAATCCGTAAAATGGCGACATGATCGTGTTTGCACTCCTCCAACCAGTCAATCATTCCCCTGACTGGATTTTCGGAGCTTCTTTTTTAAATATATATTCCTCTTCCTTCAAGGTCAACATTTAGGTTGTTTGCTTTGCCTCGTTAAAGTTACATAATAGACTCCACGTGTGCAGAATTTATGAATACACCCTAACGTCGAAAAGGTCAAGTGTATATCATATTATAAACACAAATCCTGGGTTTGACATAACAAAACGCTTTGCAGAAACTATTCGAAGTGTTAGTAGGCTAACTACAGAACACACAACCGACAGTGATTCAAATATAACGGATCTACAAGTCAAAGAAACCCATATATCGATTCGCACCCAACCCCGCATAACTTCATTATCTTAGCTTTCACAATCCAAACCTTGGAACCCATTGGTTACGCTATCTCGCTAACACAGTTGACGCTTTCGGGGTTAGTGGTAATACCAGAGAAAAAAATCAGCCCAACAGGAATGTCACGTTTAATCTTTGACCTTGTCACGTATCGTGGGTTCTCTCTCTCGCTCTGGTTTACTCTCAAAGTAATAGCATAAGTGTTAAGGGTGTTTTTGATCTCTCCCCATCCCCTACCCTCCTCTCTATTCCTTCTATTATCTGAACATTATATCCCAGCATCCCATGTCACTGGAGCATAGAAAAAAATAACGAGAAAAACGTCGATCAGCGAATACGATCTTTTTATAATATTCTGTGAAAAGGGATAACGTTCCGCGGAGGGAAGGAAATGTCAGGAGAGGAGGAGAAAGGAAAAGCAGAAGAGAAGAAGGAGGAGGAGGAGGAAAAATCAAATATCCCATCCATGCAAATTTTTTTTCTTCTGTCGTTCCGTTCGATTTATTCCGAAACCCGAAAAACCGAAGTCAGTTCTGAGAATTCGCAAAAGAAAACATTTTCAACAGAAATGGAAAATTGAGCATAAATATTAATAAATCTATAAATAAATAAATAAATAAACTTCTTCGAGCGATTATTTTTCTTTCTGTAATAACAAAAATACTGTATAGAGAAAAATTAAATTCAGCGAGGGAAACGGTCACCAACTCACATGGAAAAATATTTAACCTTTCATTCAAACATTTAGTCGCATCATTTTTCACTTTTTTCGGGGGAGGAACGGGGGGGTAGAAAATGGAGGAAGGAGTGAAACTCCATACAAACGTCAAAAGCATCGGAAATTAAAAGCTCACTTCTACATCAATTTTATCCAGTGTGGGAAAAGAGGTATGTTAGTCGGTGGGTCGGGCCCTTAGTTTGGGGTCATCCCTTCGTCGAAACCATTCCCGACTTCCCGGAGACAAATCCAAAGAGAAAAACTGAAATTTTCAAAATTTTGCCAACTCTTCAAATAAATAAAATAAATAAATACATACTGACTCGACCCAATTTTCATTTTATTTCATGTTCATCGATGGAAGCAAATTACGACTCAAGTTTCGTCGAAAACGATTAATACCACACACCCATATTAAATAAAGTGAGTCAATTTGACTCTTACTCTAACCACTTCATTGTTATACAAAATCCAGCCTCCTTAAACCTAGTACTGACTGTTGAAGACTAAAATATTGGTCGTGTTGGTATAAGAACTATAAATTTGATTTTCCCAAAATTAAATAAAATTTTAATTGAGTCTAATTGGCTCATAATAAATTTAGTATCAGGGTTTAGTTAGGTTCTTATAAACAACCTAAATTTCAAGAATCAACTCATGTGTAGTTGGACTAAGAATGAGGGTAATTAATACACTGAAATGTCTTGTAGACCGACTGTATAAAAATAAATCAATTTTGAGTATGTAGAGATATTATATTTATAATAATACTCAATAACTAAATAATATATCAAGTATCTCTTATAGGATCAGATAAACTTGCAAGAACTTGGGGATAGTCACATAAACAAACTCAGGTATTCATGCGCACACCTATTAGCTTCATCTTTAGTTCGTTTTAACATTAAGTACTACACAGTGTCAAGGGCATTCGATCGTAATAGCCGTACACCCAGTGCAAACCTCAATACAAAACTTATATAACTTCAATAAAAGATGTACTAACAATTGAAACCACTTAAAACCGGTGTCGCGAACCTCCAAACGACCCTAGAACAACACCTGTTCGTCGTATCAAGGTCATGAAAACTCGATACAGTCGTAAAACCCCGATTCAATAGAACTGTGCGAAAATTATTTAGGTCAGCACGACCATTACCGACCCGTCTGAACCTTAATTAAAATGCAGTGTTATGAATAGAGTCCTCCCAGATGTTCCGAGTTAGTCAGTCATTCCTACATTCATTCATTCCTCCTTTAACCACACGATACAAAAGGCCGAGTAATTCAATCAAATTTACTTTATGGACCTGGGTCAATTTGACGCATTTAAAATGTTTTTCGGTTATGTTTATGCTCTCCATTCAAATCAAGTTGCAAAAATTCTGTACTCTGTGCAATACTTTTGAAACGGATTCAAAAAATGTGTTTAATTCAAGAAATAAATTTCTTCCCTAAGTAAGCATTATTCATTATATAAACTGTTTGATGAAGTGTTTACTACTTTTAGACTAAATTCCTCACGAAAGTGTGCATTTTTTATGAAATAAATTGGTGTAAACATTGGATTTGGGTCAATGTTCACTTCTGAATAAAATTTCACACCAAAAATATTGCACACTCATGAGAAATTCATTACAAAAGTGCAAACTTATATCCAAAATATCTTTCATAAATTAATCGCAATCCAGGGGAGAATATATTTCAAAAATATTGCACACTCTTACCGAGAGTTCATTTCATAAGTAATGCACACCTTTGCCAAAAAGTCGTGTAAATGTAAGACCCACATTCATTATGACAGTGAGTGTAGATTATACAATCATTTTGGTGGTGGTGGTTTTAACACTATGACGTCCGCTGGCCTCACTGTTGGGTCATGAAAACGGCATCCGTTGGCTGCCTGTGACCCCACGGTGGTGCCATGCAATATTTTACGAACACTATTGGTTGAATGCCGGTGACGTTACATTCGGATATTATTGCGCATGAGATCTTATACTCATTGGAGGTCATATGTTGTGAATTTAAAATATTGGTGCTCAGGAAGCATGAGAGTCAGTTCTACCAGCACCAACACAAAAAAATTTATTTTGAACCTCCAGACATCATAGTGTTAATCCCGTTTTCCACCCTTTTTGGGATGGGAGGAGGATTTGAACTTACCATCATTGCGTCCAAGTCATGGGCTTTAACCACTACACTACTCCTCCATCATTATACAATCACTTATACATAAATCAAACAAACATAAGCAAAGATCTAGCATATAAAATCGAAATCCTGGCCAATAAATAATAACAATTCGTTCCGACCCCTACTGCTCAGCGGATTTCCAACAAACATAAAAAGTTTCTCCTTCAGGTCAAACTTTTATTAAAGTAGAAGAAGAACCGTAAAGTATCGATAAAATCAATCCCGACCTAATTCTCTCTACGTTAAAAGAAGAAGAAGAAGAAGGAATCCACGATAAAAGATTCTCCTCACACCCAACACAAAAGAAGAAAGAAAAATTCAAATATTTAAATAAAATTTAAAACCAGCAATACCTTCAGTTTGCTTACCTAACACCATAACTGTTCCCTGCTGATAAGAAATAAATTTATATTTCCCACAAAATTATAACCAAACGATAATTATTTATTTTTACTAAATCGCTGACTCCACCACATCCTCCACGACAAAAATTTTTTTATTCCGGTAAGTAACCGATGATTGCGAATCCAATTTCCAAAATGGCCGTCGATTTAAAATAATTTTTAATTAACTGATTTGAGTAAGGTCTTCGCTGACTTGATACAGAGACAAAAAAAACATTTCGAAAATGGCGGCGCTAAAGAGAAATCAGGTTTCATTTAAGAGCCGAGTACACACGAGACAGAATGACTGACTTATCGCTTGAGGGAGGTCCCAACCAATCCTTCGGCAGATGATAAAACTTCAAACAGCATCTTTTCATCCATTATTCATGTATTATTTTTCTTTCTTTTTGTCTTCTCTTCGAATTACATAAATCTTCTCTTCTTTTCTCCTCTCTTCGGGTATTACTTTTAAAAAAGAGGAGGAAAAGACCTTACGGCCCTCGCGAAAACTTTTCAAATCCCGTTTTACACGAGCTTTACACAAAGGAAGTTACTCTGGAGTGTGAGAGAGAAAGAACATCTTCGAAAGACAGCTCGATAAACACATTACAATTGTGTACAAACCGCATAAAAAAAATCCCCACAGTTAATTGAATTTTTATTTCTACTACTGAGTGTAGTTAGAGTTAGCAATAAACCCAAAAGTTAGAAACGCCCTGAAACCGTTAGAGGAACAAAAAAAAAAATTTTTCCCGCATTGTCTGAAGCAGTGTTACGTCATACACAAGTGCGTGTGAAGTGGTTGGGAAACGAACATTAAAAACCTGACGAAGAGGAGGAAATCCTTGTGCGGTTTAACAAAAGGAGGTATTCCTTTCAGTCAGCTGTCTCTCCTTTCACGCCTAGTAAAGTCTGACATTCATTTATCACGGAGAGACTTCAATTTTATTATTTCTCTCAGCTCTGAATCAAAAATTTATTCCTCCCATTCCGACCGCAGAAGTGATGGAGGATGATGATGCGACTAAAAAGATCTTTCTTACTAACAACACCACATTTCAAAACCGTCGATAAAAACGAGGCCACACCTTAGTTTCTCAAAAATATTAACCCAAACTTACGTTTCTAACATTCAAAGAAACCTTTTTGAGAGAGGTCAAAAGAAACTCAAAAGCCTAACCTTTTTAACGAGTCGTTGGAAAGGGCTAACATCGCAAAATCGAAATCCCAGAAGGAGTTAGTTTTGACTCCGGCCACAAAGGAGAAAAAAGTTCTGAGCTAAAAAATGTTGAAGCCGTAATAACGACACTACTCCCCAACGCCCCAAAAAATAAAATCCGCGTGCACAACTTGTAAACCTGTAATAAAGACCGTTTTCCTGTTGTTCATTTTTATTTATTTTTTTCTTTTATATTTTCAATGGGTCCAAATGACCCTTCTGTCGGGGGTGACGTCATCCGTGAAATTGTTACAAAGCGATGTGACCAACTCCATAATCCGAACTTCCAGTTTTTTTATTTATTAATTGTTTATGAAAGTTATTTATATTAATTGAAACCCACGAATTTATTTTCCAGCTCAAAACAAACAAAAAAATAATCGAGTGAGGGCCCAAAAGAATAAAAATTGGAGACCTTTTTTCAAAACAAAAATTGCTAACTTGTAACAGTTAACGCATCATTAATCACATGTGACAGAGACATTCTCGAACATAAAGCACAGCTTTGAGGGATGACTCACGCAACCAAAAACGAATGAGACCTCCCGAGTGTGTTTAATGTTGATTAGACTTTTGAAATGACCACTTTATGGGGTAGGGAAGGTGGGTGGATGAGAGAAAGGAAGGACGGGTGATAGATCCGTCAACGGAGGTAGCAGGAAGTGATGACAAATAAGCCCGGAAATGAAGTAAACGGATATATTCATGTAAAACTGATTTCTTTGTGTTATAACATCCACCATGGAGGAAGTGGGTTATACCCAACAGCATAACTTACAGCAACATTGACCTATATATCAGCTACAGTTAGGTCAAAGACCTTCATCCTGGTTTTGAGTATCCTCAATCAATCACCGACAATATATAAATAGACTACCTAAGTGACTATTACCTACAAAACAGTCTTCGTATAGCGTATACCAATCAAACTAAATTTCTCAACAAAACTGTGCATTATTTATGAAACGAATTCCTCCTTAGAGCGTATGTATACACTCTTCAAACACATTTCTGATCAAAATCTGCAGTACTTTTTAAAGGAATCGAGTGTAACGACAAGAAATCCACCAGAAATCTGTAGGAATAATTTTTAATGATAACCTAACTCAGAAAGTTTCATAGCTGAGTGGTCAGCACGACAGACTGTCAAACTCTACGACACAAACAAAAAGCCGGTCGGTAAAATAATGAAACGTGGTACTGGCAATATTAAAGACAAAGTTACAAATATCTATCAATTAATAACAGCTAACAATATTACAGGAAATCATTTCAGACCGCAATCAACAGCAAACAATTTATTTCTTGTCAGCAATAGAAAAGATAAAAACCAAAACCCATTAGAGAGAGAGAGAGACGATATTTGGACACCAGGATTTAATTTTTCTGACCCGTTTTTAGGGTTACACACGATGACAAAAATCAAATCATAACATTCTCGACAATACAGAAAATTTTTAAGGAAAACACCCCCCCCGCCGCCGCCATCAATCCGATTTCCTCTTCATCCCCTTTCAAACAAAAATCACAAAAAATCAATCCAAACCAAAGTTCAATCAACAATAGTGATCAATTCATTTTTTCGAAGAGTCCGAAATCCTTCCATATTTGTCAAACCAAAATTTCCTTTTCCAATCCCACCCCCCCAACCCCGCCACGATTCAACTCATCGCCTTTTTCCATTTGTCCCCGATTCTCCTCTTTTTCCCGTTTTCTTTTGTGTCACTAACAGGATGAGAATAAAAAAAGCACAAAGAAAGAAATTAATTTTAGAAGATTCAAGCCGACGTCACGACCCGGAAAGCCTGGAACAAAACACAAAAACTATTTCCCGGGAAAAGTTTTTCCTCGACGAGGGAAAACCTCGCCACCTGTTCAATCTGAGCTCGAAAACCTTTTCCGGTTATTCTGACTAACAAAAAACCAGAGAAGAGTTCGTTTCGAGTCAATTAATCCCATCCAAATGGCATACAGCCTCACATACAATTCATACTTTCACCATATTTCATAAGTCATGCACACATTTCTAAAATATTTATTTCCAAATCTTCCATTTTGACCTTTTAATAATTTATTTAATGAACAGCTAACTCTCAACATTATCTTGTTCCTCGAATTGTAAGCACTTTTTGAATTCATAGTATTAACTACAACCAATATTCATCTTAAATTATACAAAAACTGTGCACTATTTATGAAACTAACCCTATCTTGGTATGTAAAGTGTTTATGAAATACGATTCTGTGACCAATTGGAAATACCTACGAAAGAATTTTATTCAAAAAGTGTGCACTATTTATGAAATGAGATTTAGGTAAAACTGTGCAGTATTTAAGAAACGAATTTTATGTAAAAGTGTGCAGTATTTATGAAAAAGATTTAGGGAAATTAAAGTATTTATGAAATGAGTTTTATGTGAAAGTGTGCAGTATTTATGAAACGAGTTGTGGGTAAAAGTGTGCAGTATTTATGAAATGAGATTTAGGTAAAACTGTGCAGTATTTATGAAACAAACTTTATGTGAAAGTGTGCAATATTTATGAAATGAGTTTTAGGTAAAAGTGTGCAGTATTTATGAAACGATTGTGGTATAAAAGTTTGCATAACTTTCCCACCTGAAACTTGACTAAACTGTGCATTATTTATGAAACAAGCTATTGTTTTTAGAGCGCTATTTTTTTGTGAGACGAATCCCGCACCAAAGTGTGCATTATTTATGAAATGCATTACTCGCCTAAGCGTACACCCAAAAAACAGATGTCCGTTAAAAAACGGGACTGATTCATGACTCGACCTAATACTAAAAACAAAAGCACAGCCATCAAACCTCTCCTCGTTCCTCCGTTTACTTTGCTCTTTCTGCTGCTGCTGCTCACTCACCCCACCCCACCCTCCCCCGAAAAACCAGTTTCGAAATTGAAAACTTCCCGGGACACCGTTGGAGAAACGTGCCACGTGTTAAGTCGTAGAAAAACTTTAATGGCTAAATAAAAACTTTTGTGCAAGTTCCATTTCATCTCGTTTACAGAGACTTGACGGAACAGACGCATCGACGACGGTTATAATCTGCGCAAAAACTTTTTAAGCCTCACCCCCACCACCCTCCTTCAACCCCTGGACCTCAAACCACCTCAGAACTTACTTTTCCACCATAATGAACTACTTCCTTTGCCGTTTATACACCCATTCGCCTTTATATTATATAAAATATAGATTTAATGACGTCCTCGACTTTCCATGTATTTTCCGATTCAACGAATTCCCATATCCGACTACTTGCTACCTTTTTACCTTTCGATAACACCCCTCGTACATTTCTTCTTCCACGTCTTCTCTCTTTTGAAGGGAAAAAAAATTATTTCTCTTCTTCTCCTGTTGTAACAATACGATCTTCTCATGCGTTACATAATACAAGATCAACAAAAAACAAACCCGTGGTCTCTTCCTTTCTCTCATTTTTATTTTTTATTCCCTTTCTTTAATAACATTATATTTTCTAAAGCTCACTGTTCTTTTTTTAATTAGCGAATTGAAAAGGGTCACGTGAGGTCTACATCCCAAAATGAACACGTGTAGAACCTTTCCAACAACTCTTCTTCCCATCTGAGAGTTAGTTTATCAAGCACTCGAACTGCTCCCTTTTCTATACTTTCTACCAAAAGCTCAACCCATCCGATTTAGAAAATCAGAGGGGCTTGATGTTGAAAAATTAAACCCAAAATGAGACGATTTCTAATTGGTCAAGGCCATCGTGACGTCATCATACAGGTTACTTTGTTACTGTTGTCACATTTGATTCATGTTTGATGTGATAATGAGACTAGAAATTTGAAACAGAGACGAAATGAATTGTATCACACTAACAGCGACCTTGAAAGCTATTTACGGTCAATTTCAATGAGTCAATTTGACTCATTTCATCATTTTCTGGGAGCAAAATGTTGAAAATGCTGCGTTGGACAGTAGTGGTGACTCTTCTTGACAATAATCGAAATGAAAAGGTGGAACTGTATACAAACTCCTGTTAGTCAAGTCCAATACAAAATGAAACTACGTCAACACACATTTTAAAAGATGTTATTGGTAACCTTTTGGCAAAAAAGGTTCCTCACAAAATAAAAAATAAAAATGTCAGAGTTCAAAGTAACTCAACTCGACCACTACGAAAAACAAACAAAAAAAAAAGTTTTTCCTCCCAATCGAGCGTCCTCCAAAATTAGAGGAAAACAGTAAAAGAGAAAAAGGGCGAAAAAAAAATGGCGGAAAAAAGTAACCCAAATAATTAATTAAAATGAGAATTTATGTCTCGTAGTCTCCGGTTTCCAGTTAATTGGAGACATTTACAGTAATGGAAATGAATGTCTAGGAAACGAAATGCCACTCAATTGATGAACTACCCAACCGCCTTCCTGCTAACCCTTTGCTGACGTCCGACATCTCATTCTTGACTCTAAAAGCGACCGCAGTAATTGACCTCCTTTCCCTCCATCTTAAATGAATAACTGAACGTTTACGACTGAGTTGAAGTACATTTTGGTGTCCATCTTCCTCGTGACCTACAGGACACCCAAAACCATAGTTTCCTTTCTAAATACGTAACACAAAGCTTCCGTTCTAATCAATTTCGAAATCAATAAATAAACAAACGATTATTAAGCAGTTAGTCTCTGCCCCTAACCCCCCATCCCCGATCCGAAACCATAATTTTGTTTTATCTTTATTGTAGTTGCCAGGGATCGGACTCGGGGGGGTTAAAATATTACTGACAGACACCTCGAGGAAGCCCCGGCCAAATCGAGCCCCGGGATATCGGGAAAATTATAAAAATAAAATTTTATTCCCTTTTTTTCCCTTCCGCGGCAATTATTGGGTCGGGTGACGTTACTTTTCCCTTTACCCCCACACCCTGCCGCATCCAATCCCTGTCTTTTCCATTTTCCAACAAATTTTACAACAGATCATTTGACTCGGGCATACGGCACTCAAATTAAAACCCCCAATTTATTTCTAAAACAATCTTTTTCCCCCAAACAACAGAATAAAAGATGGCGCTGTCACACCCAAATAAAAGTACAAAAAAATTATTACAAAGTTACGATTACCACGACAGAAAAAGTTAGTTCGGCAAAACGACAGCAATAAAAAGAGAGGGATGGAAACAAATAGACAAACAAACTAAAATAGTCTAACAGAAGTCCATTTCCAAATTTTTGATTTAAAATTAATAAAAATACCCAAGTCCACTTTTAGGTTTCGTTTAGACAGGAAGAAGAACACCACAACCGGAAACGGTTTAACGATTTCCAAGATGCTCAATCTTTGGAGAAAAGAGAGAAGAGGAGAAAAAAAAAGAAGAAAAACCGGGGAAACCACGATAATCAGCCCACTAAAAGGATTATTGTGTTCGGAAAAACTAAAACGGGAGTTGAGCGAACAAACTTTTTCGGAATTTCGAAGGCAGGGGGATAAAAAGAAAAAAAGATTTTTAAAAGGAAAAGTAAAGAGTTTGTCACCGAAGAATCCCATCTTTCAAAGAACGGGAATAAAAGTAAGATGGCGGAGAGGGAATAGAGATAGAGAGAGTGAGAGAACGCCGGACAGGATTTCGAAACATCTTTAAATACAAATTTTGGAGAAGAGGGCCCCATTGGTTGAAACTGAACAGAAAATATGGGTTAGGAAGACGTGTTATATATTCAAATATATTACAAACACAACCGGAAATGCGGAAGAAACTAGACACTCAAAAGGAGATGAAAGCACACGTCACATCAAACTCAAAACCTTTTTTTCTCTGAATAAAAAGCTCCATAAATTCAAATGTTCGAATATCAACGCATAATTTATTTTATTTTCAAACTCCGACAGCTTAAAAAATAATAAATTTGCCATCTTCACTTCGATCTTATTTATTGTTCGTAGCTAAATCCATAAAAGGGCGAACGGGCGAACGTCATCCAAAAAACATGAAATCCGGTAAACGCATAACACAGCTACACACGACGCTGTATATAAACTATCACATGAGGACCGAGAGATGCAAAGAGATTTCCCTTTCAACGACGGTTATACACTAAGCCGACAGCAGGGAAGAGTTAATAGGTTCATTTCCATGAGGGAAAGGATGACACAGAAGAGAAAAAAAACCTGAAACGCCAGCCCTTAGTTTAATAAAACGACGACGACAACAAAGAAAAAGACTTTAAAACCAAAGGCAGCTTTTTACGACGCGTGAAATAAAAGAGGAAAAGGGTTTCTCGCGTTTGGTTAAAATCCACCCCGCAGCCCACCACCGCCATTTTGTCCTCCATGTCTTTTTTTTTCCTTTCCACTACCATTTCCCCAAACCAGGAATACACGGATTTTCATAAAGTTTTCGTCCTTGGATGGGTGAGAAAGTTTCCGAGGAGATAAAAAACAATCGGAACAACCTTTGGTTAGAACTGTTTGGAAACAAGGAAAAGCGCAAAAGTTAGCGGGGAGCGGGAAACAGGAAACGGAACTTATTGAGTGACAACCGCAAGCACAAAGCATTTTGTTTTGTTTGTTTGTTTGTTTGTTTTTGTCTCTTCTATCTTACTTAATTTGTACGAGTTAACACTAAAACACTCGCTAGCTAATAAATTAAATAAAACTCGATGGATATTCCTTTGACTGAATTCCCAGCTTCCATATTGTTTGGATTCTGTTGTGAAACTTTAATGAAAGCTTGTGTTCGTCAGGGTTTTGCATGAAGCACCGAAGGTCAAATAGATAGAAATTTGATTTGAGTATTCAAATCGTGTATTTGAATAAAATAATTTGGACGTAAGTGGTTTCAGCCCTTAGGTTAGGGGGATTCTGGTGTTAGAAGCGGAACAAACAGCCTCTCTCACACAACTGTCAACCTCACCTTCTCACCTTCACAAAGAAGAGAAAGAATAAGAAAACAACACACTAGGGTGAATGAGCTGTAGGAGGCAGGACACCTTTTTGCCCTGGGGAAGGGAAATTGTCCTGGAAGACGAAAGAACCACTCAACGGTATGGCTACAAATGGGAAACCACCATATTACCATTCCCTTGTAAAAAGTCAAAATGGCCGAAAACAAAATAAAAATGGCCCTCAGTCTCCGTCAGGCCTTAAGTGGTCAGAGGGTGCGAAGAATCTCCAGGTCAACCATACAGATTGGAACTTGGAAAAGCCCTTAGATGGTTCCTACAGATCCTTGACACACAAATGAGTACACTGGTTTCAGCAGGTCCTTGCAAGTGATTCTGGGACTTCCGGGTATGAAGAGATCCTCCTCTCATACTGAACTTATGTTCTAAAAGGCTATCGATGTTTCCGGAAGCTTCTAGATCATACTTAGCTCGCGATGGATGCTATAAAACCTAAATTCCACATACAGAAACAGGAGTAGTGAAATTTTTAAAACGAGTTCATTTTCTCGTGGATGGACTTCCGTCTTTTTCGGTACACATCTTCTATCTTCAAAATTATCACACACATTCCCACCAACCCTCCACTCCCACCACCCCCACATTCTCAGAAGAAAAACCTTAATTCCCACTAAAACCTTGAGTTATAGTGCGTTATCGTGTATGAAGGTCGCGTCATATTTTTAAATAAAAGCACAATGTTTTAACCAGAAGACTGCCATTTATTCTTCCCAGCTGTCATATAATGGTAAAAGATAGCGAAATTCTCTTCTTGTTAAATAAAGAATACAAATTTTATGGAAGAGCGAAGAAAAGAAGGAAGACGAAAAGAGAGAGAGAGAGGTACGAATAGCTTAAATTAATTATTTTAAGAGGAGAAACACAGAACGAAAGCGGAACAGGAGAGGGTAGGAGATGAGGAAGAAAGAGGAGGATAAGAAGAAGAAGAAGAGGGAAAAAAAAGTTCAGCAGTTACTTTTGTTAAAAGTATTTCGGAAAAGAAAGATTAAGATCTAAAGTTGACAGTTTTTGTTCTAAAAGAAATCCTTCAGTTTTATCTACTGGAAGCTGTTAATGTTCTCTCCAGACAAAAACTAATAACTCTCACATTGTTTCGATATTCCTCTTCCGTTTTTTCATTCATCAGCCCCCTCCCCCGCCCCCATCGTTTTATCAAAATTTAAAAGATTTCGGATGATGATTACTCTGTTTAACCCCCACCCACCCACTCCAGCATTCTCCATTTATTTGATTTACAAATCTGTTGTCATTTCAACAAATACTTTCTCCCTCTGTTCTGACTGACTGAACCAAAATCCCTCACGTTTCGAATTAATTCTCCAGCGATTAGCCATCGACCTATTTCATAAATACTGCACACTGATAGTCGTAATTATTTTCATCAAAAAACACAGAATCATTTGATTGATTTACAAAAATATTCCTTATTCCCTATTTAGTTTATCTATATTCCCACTATTATCTATCTGTAGTATACAGTAGTATATCCGGTAGTCTAATAATAGCTATCCGGTAGTCACTTCAGACTAAAAATTAGTTAAAATCAGTGAAACAGTCACTTTTCAGGTAGTTAAAATTAATTTAAAAACGTAAATCAAGGTTTCATTTCATAAATAATGCACACGTCAAATCATTTCATAGATTACACACAATTATCATTAGATAAACTGTTGCCCTGATGCTAACTAATTTTATTAAATTTATTTCCATCTACACTAAAAGCGACCTCCTGTAGGCTGTTGGTAGGATATACTAGGGGTTTGTCTGGGGAAGAGGTCAATGTCCAAGAGCTGACAGAGGAGAAGACAAGATGAGGAGTAAAGTGTGATGAGATAATGATAATACAAACCGCAATATTATGAATAATAATTTGTAGTATTTATTGGATGTCTTAGTAAGGTCGAAAGCGTACAGCACACAACAGAAGAGTTTTCCTCGCGGAAAGAATTGCTCATGTGTGCTTTTGAAAACGTCAGCACAGCAGACAAAAGGACGGATTCAAATGAAAATGACGTTAAGAGTGATAAGTGACGTTAATGATGTTACAATACACGGCTTAAGTGTGAGGTCTTAGTCAGAAGCTCAACTATAAACGTTAACTTCTCGCTCAAAATTAATCGCGAATATAATAAACAACAAGAGAGACAATATTCCACCGCTGTTGTTGCTGCTGTTTAAAAACCCTTTTTTCCGGGTGGGGGGGCATAAAGTAACAAAAAATTCAAAAATCCGCATTGAAGAAAGAAGCCGATGTAGTCGTCGATTTTGCGAATCATAAATCCCATCAAAATAACATCCCCTGACGAATCCCTGTTGAAATGTGGGAGAGAACAGTTGAAATTAATTACAATTTATTGCGTGAAAGAGAGCGCGGTATTCGGAATCAGGATTTATAAACCGTGTAAATCAAAATCAGGGAAAGCCCAAAGGTTCACGATTTATACACCCGATCAAGGGCAAACCACACATTCTGAAATAAACAATCTTGTCACCGAAAATATCGCCGTACAAATGAGTAGATCCCTGCTTTTATCTACTAATCCATTCCCGTCTCCTCCTCCGCCTGCTGTCACCATAACCAACACCCTCGACACCAGCTCATCTCTATTCCCATCCTCCTAAATTTCTGATTCATAAAACCAATTATTCCTACGCTAATATTTGAGATTTATCTTCTAATTTATTGTGTTACCTATTAACACGTACGGTAGCTACGGGTTCAGTGTACTACCGTTCGTAGGTTTCGCAGTTAAGAGTTTCACGAAGATAAACCGGAAGTTGGGTTTGGGTTGAGTTAAACCTATTCTTGTTTAGATACTTCTCTCCTGAGATAACTCCCACAAATTTCGATCACAAACTTCCAAGTCGCTTCCAAAATTTTAACAACACACTACTGAGAACGTCGAAATTCTAACTTCTTTCATAAATAATGCACACTTTTATAAAGCTAAATTAAAAAACTAATGACACAAATTTAAGATTTAAGCCCTCAAATTATTTGGTGGTGGTTTTGATACCGTTTTCCACACTTAATTTTTGGGTATAACAGGATGCGGGAGGAGGATTCGAACTCACGACCATTTGCGTCCATGTCAGGAACTTAACCACTACACTACTCCTCCCACTAAGCTCTCAAATTAATATTAACTAAGAGAGAAGGTGATACTTCTTTCATAGGCACTCCAAACTTAAATTAAGTCTGTTTAAGTTTAATTATTAAAAAAATTAATTCATCATAAAATGAGTTTTGGTTGTTTATTAAACACAAGTGTGCATTACTTTTGAAATGAGTAGTTAAATAATATTTATGAAATTTATTGTTTACAAAGTGCTCATGTCATGGGTTACATTTTTTAAACCAATTTCCTACAGCAGTTGTGAGTTATTTTAACAAAAAGTAGTTCACCTATTTGTGCATTACTTATGAAATGAGTAATGTCTCCAAACACGAGACATTTTGTGGTTGGTCCAGTTGAGATGGATTTTGACTGGAGAACAGACCAGCGTCTTAGCCCCAGGAGTGGAATCAGATGTGAGTAGAGACGACTGGTTTGAACGTTAATGGGATGGTAGTAAGAGGTTAGTGGGAGGTGAGGAGGGTAGGAGAGGAATAACGGTTGGGGTAGCAGGTGAATGAATTAGGAGAGAGGTAGAGGTAGCACTACGAGAAGCGTGTTGAAAGAATAATACTCATTTCATAAGTAATGCACAAACAGATGAACCACTTGTTAAAACCAACACACAACTGCTGTAAGAAATTCGTTTAAAAAATGTAACCCACGAACACTTTATAAACAAATAAATTTCATAAATACAGTTTACACACTCGTTTCAAAAGTAATGCACACTTTTATTAAATGAAAAACCAAAACGAATTTATTTTTTAATAACTGCGAAACCATTTCACGATTTTCCTCTCCTTCCTGGTAAATAAAACATATCGTCTTTACCCGAAAACTCAACGCGCCTACGTAAAGTTCAAAAGGGGAGAAAAAGTTTGAAAATTAAATTTTCCCAAAAATCATATCTCTCTCGTATTCCTTTCATTTAAAAACCGGTCACCATTGGAAACTTTATATATATAAACTCGAAATCAGTCCTCATTTGAAATTTTATTAACAACGAACTTCCAAAATTCGAAATTTTCCTTTTTCATATTTTGTAAATCCTCTTCGCCCACGGTTCTACCCTCTCCCTCCTCTCCCAACCACACAACCTCCATCCCGTGAAACAAAAACTCCATCCCAACAAACTAAAGACTTTCCTCCAAACGGAAAAGAAAAAACGAATTAACACCAAAACGTCCGACAATCTCAACCAATTTAGGACACAAAAAAGGTTTTCTTGGATCCGACACACACAAAAAAAAGGTTAAACCTTTACACGGCTCTTACATTACCTTCGAAACTATTCTAGAGGAAAACAAAAAAGATCTCTGAATTAATAAGACTTAGAAAGCTTTTTAAGTTTCTAGAGTTTCGAGAGAGTTAAAAAATCTGCTCGGAATAAAATTCGTTCATCCAAATTATGTTTCACTTCTCCACCACCATCCCCTGGACACAAAACATGTCGTGGGTGTCACCCCCAAATCGATTAATCAATCCGAGACTTTTGGGAGTGTTTACTGTTACCATTCCAGAATTGGGAAGCACCAAAAGCTTGAAAATTTTGGGTAGGTGATGTAAACAGCCGGAAACTTAAAAATGCTGACGTGGAAACCAAGACGTCATCGCTGTGACATTGTTGATGGATCAGCCTTTTAAATAATTTGTTCACCCTCGTCAGATCCCACGGGTTTGGTGTTTTTAGAAAACATTTTCGTCATGTACCTGGTTGTCGGGAGGGATTGTGACTGAAACCTAAACAACAAATCACTTGCGGGGGAAAAAAATTTTTTTTTAAGCTGAACAACAACCGACAAACAAACAACCGCCCTCTTTAACAACTCCACCCAGCTTATATTATAAATTTATCCGGCGAACTTGACCCATAAATCAGCACGACACCTCAAAAGCTAAAAAAATTTAGTTAAGGGCACAAAAACGTTCTCTTTACCCCCCAAAAAACTTTGAGCCTCGCCTCTTCTAACCTTAACTCGTTGTGTAAAGTTTTTCACCCCCCACCAAAAATTTCAAAACTTCACAGCGCAGATACGATATTAAAAAAAAATTCGGCCATATATCCTCATTAAAACGCACTACTATATTCCACTCACACGAGACGCTGTTCTTTTATGAGCTTTTCCACCCCCTCCCTTCCGCTTCCGAGTTTTAACTACAACCAATTTTTAGAAACCAATAACTCAAACTACAATCTCAAGAAATTAACTAAAAATTAAAAAAACAATTTTATTGTTATAATAAAACTTCAACAGAAATTACAAATGTTTAAAATTCTTTTCTTGTGGGCAGATATCTTCAACCAACCCCCTGTCTTGCTCTGCAGTACACCCTCCCACCCTCAACCCCCGTAAGAATGAAAAAAATTTTTCTTCCTTTTTATTTTCCTAGCAAAGAGCTATATTTTCTCAACCCCCGCCATCCCTTTGTACCTAAAAATCTCAGCCTCGAGAGATATTTCTTTTCACAACCACCACCCACCCCGCCTTTCAATTAGGACTGGTTTTCAATCCCCTTGAGCTTTTCAAAGAAAAATAAAAGAAACAATTCGAAAATTTTCCAAAAAGGAAACTCACAAATCCGCCATTTGTTTTCCCAGGTTCGTTTGGTTAATGAAAATCAATAAAAAAAAAAATCCTTTTTTCCTGTCGGAGTAAAGTTTTCCCTCCCTCCCCAGACCACCGCCTTCTTTTCTGTGCAAAATTTTAAACGCTGACGACGCCAATATTTTCGTTTCATTCTTTCGCCGGAATTAAAACAAAGGGAAAAGACCCGAGGGTGGTGAAGGGGTGAGTTTCTCCCAGAGAAACATCTTGAAGAGACACAGTTTTCGCTGACGGGTTTAAGCTTAATTGAGATCCAGTTGGAAATACAACCGAATCTCAACTTTTTTTTCACTCTCCCTTTACTTCCTCCACTTTACTGACATTAAGTAATTAAAAATGTCAATTAAGAGAGAGAAATTTACAAAAAGGTGAAGACGACTGAAAACAGAGCAAAAAGTAAGAAAGACTAAGGATTAAACGACAGCACGAATTCCATACAATCAGAGCTTTAAATTCAACTTCCCCAGACTAATAAATACCAACAAATAAATAATAATATATATAACACAACGCTCAACCCCCAAAATCCAGGCTCAAAATTGCTCCCCGGCCAGCTTCATGACGGAAAAGCCACCCCCGAAAGCTTTAGAAGTTGAAAAATTAATTTAAAAAATGGCGACTGAAATCTAAAAACATTCAAATCACATCACTCAGACATGATAATACTGTAAAACAAACCATATTCCACAATTTCCAGGAAGGTCATCATTTCCAAATCCAAATCCAAAATCATGAACATGAACGGAAAGCACACACTCACAAACGATTTTTCCTTCTTTTCGAAAAAGCACTTTCAATCACTCACAAAATATTTTTAATTTTACAAAAAATATTTTTTTAAAACTGAATTTGCATCCACTTCCGCTGTTGAAAATTATATTCGATAAAAAACAACCGGAAATCAGACCCGGAAGAAATGACAGATTCCTTTATCGATTAAATTTTTCCTTTTTTTTTCAAAATCCACTTTTGTAAAAATTTTCATATATATCTAGACACTCACACACACCCCAAAAAATAGTTTTTCGCAAAAACGCCGCTGCGAAAAGCGCCGCGCCTTTCACAGAACCCAAGTTCGAAGTGAAGTGTTAGCAATGCTGTCGCGACTGTGGCGACGCGCCTCAGATACGCACAACCCTCATCCCTTCTTCGCCTTCCAAGCGCATGACTTCTATTATCGAAATCGCGCTTTTTGTTGAAAAAATATAAATTCGGACCTAAAGAAACTTTTTTTTCCACCCTTTCCTCATCCACCCCATCCTGTCTTTTCATCCCTTTCCCTCCTCGAAAAACTTTTATGAAGCTAATTACCTAAGAAATAACTGGAATGCTGTCGAGACTTAATGATCTATTTTGTTTCCAAGGAATTTACCCCCCCCCCTGGATTTTGGTTTCTTTCTAATCGGTTTCTAAATTATAATTTCTCGCTTATCTCCCCCAAACAAACAAAAATCTCGTGACAAGGTAGAAGTAGAAAGCTCGAAGGAAATTTCAGAATTTTAAAGTTTTCGAAAGCTCCATCTTTCAGTATGATTGCAAATTATAAAAGTATAAGTTCTCCAAGTCGATGCGAAACCTCTTTCACGGTTTTCTCAAATCGCTCAAGGCACTATACGAAAAAGAAACTGAATGAAACCTAAGCTCATCTCCCTCCTCTTCCATCTCCTCCTCCCAGGCAAACATCAGCCTTCTTGAACCCTTTCAAAGCTGTTGAACGGTGAAAGAGATTGCGGTTTACAGAAAATCTTCCATCTTGTCGGGATCAAAGGAGCACATCAACCGACTAAGAATCCGACGATATTATAATAATATTATATATGATTCTTACTAGTAACTAGTCATGATAATCGTTTTCCGGGAAATTCCGACAGGAGAAATTAAAACCAGGAGCAGAAGAAAGTGAGAGAGATCAAAAAGCTGCCCGGGCATGGGAATGACCTCGTTATTCAATTCTTTCGAAAAGGTCTGGTGAGGAGAAGGAGAGGTTTGGGAGGGGGAGAAGGGAGGAAAGGTGAAGCTGAAAACTTTGGGAAAAACAGGAGCCACGTATGGAAATCCACGTGATAAGACAAAATATGTAAATGAAAATCATGTCTCTCAGTGCATATTAACGCAATATATCCGAGGCCTCGATGAATATTCGATGGGAACCACGGAGGAGAAGATGAGGAAGAGATGGTAGAGATGGAGGAGGAGGGAAAGAGGATAGCGCATCCTTAAATTAACTAAGCGTGTTTCGCTAACAATCCGACTTTCTTCTTTGTTTCAAAACAAAACTTACATATAATTATAATATATACTTTCATATAATTAGTATTTATTAATGTTTAACGTCTTGGATACCGCTCGGGAATACAAGTTTCTGTCACCTTCCTTCACTATAATTCTCTCCAACCCCGAAAACTTATCGCAAAACCCCTAAAGTCTGAGACACCAAACGTCTCAAAACGTCCCAAGCAGGCAAACCCCGACGTACCTGTAGCAGCATGAATCCAGGAACCACAGACCCAAAATTTGACTTCCAAACACCAATCAAAAATGACTTACCTAAAAATAAAAAAAATTTATTAGAATCGATACCAATCACATCCTTCAATAAATAAATAAAAAATTAATGTTTACGGCCCTGATTAAATGGAAAAACGACAGAGATTAGTCATAAACAAGGGGGTGGAAAGCTCATTCTCATCATCCCCGGGAGAGGGGTGTAGGAAGAAAGGACGTAAAAGAAGACAATAAAAGAACAAGAAGACGTATATCTGTGCTCTGTCGTCTCACTCTCTCCCACGCCACAGCCAAGACCACAGGAATCATTCTGTGTCAAAACTGGTTCAGGTCAACATTTTATTGTTATGTTTATATTTATGTTTTCCTTTTTAATGTGATTAACTCTTTTCTTATATCTTTATATTATATCTTTATTGCTTGTGTGGTGACCTAGTTGTGTGTCGTGACTGCCATTTTTCGGACGAACGACCTAAACAAACTAACACAACCGAACATTCCATATATACTAAACAACATAAACATAAATACATAAATAGACATATGAATCCGAAACTTCTATCTACTTCCGGTTTACCGGGATTCTGAATATTAAATCGATTCCCTCTTCCCACAGCTAGAACCTGAGTTAATAACTTTTTATGTCTTTTATAACAGTCATTGTGGTTCTTTTATTAACTTTTGATTTTTAATAAATGTTCTCCAAATAAAAGCCCACAAATTTTGGTCAAAATGGCTGCCCCCACCCCTCGGGGGTGAATAAAAATCTTTTTAGAGATTAGAAAACCGTTTCGCACTGTGTTCTCACCATCACCAGCTATTATATATTAAAAGAAGATTCACTTATCGAGGAGTATATAACCGTACACGCACGTGGATTATGTAGCCTTCGCGTAAATCAAGGCTTCGCCTACTTCGTATAATCCGGGTCTTCTTTGTTTGTTGCGTCTTTTATTTTAAACTCGGATTTCGGATATTAAGCTCGGTTGAAAAAGACCGACGAGGATCTAAACCGGGTAACCTCATAAACAGTTTAAGAATGTGAGCTTTTGAAAATTAAGGCCCAGACAATTTTTTTTGTGAGAGATTTTTAAAAATTTTCAGGTCAGTAAATAACCAAATTTATTTTTTTTTAAGAACTTAATTTTAAGCTTTATGGGTGTTTGACTTAAAAGTTTGACGCGACTTAAACCCGGTTGCTGCACGTCTTGTTGGACAAAATTCGGGTTTAGTAATGGCTCGCCGATAATCTGATTAATTAAAATTCAAAAAGTTACAAAGATCGTTTAGAACAAAATGCAATTTTCCCGAATGGGAGACTACAACCGACTAAAGCTTTTCAAAGTTTCGCCATTTTGAAGTTTTCGCTCAGGACAACATGACAGAAATGCCGTCGATCTCATCAACAGTCATCGAATGAGCTGGGACTTGGAATCACTTATTGAAAACAGTTCGGTGACGACTTTGGCTCGACTTGTTCTAAATATCCCATATACAGTACGTGGGGTTTTAGCTTTAGGTCAGAAAGATATTAGGTTCACCTTTAACTGCAGAGGTTGCTCATTACAGGTATAACATAACTCAACCCATAGCCGATTTTTTTCATAAATATTTTTTACGAAGAATCCACTACATGAACAATGAATTCAAAAAAGGATCTTTACGTCTCTCGGTAGATAATTTCAAAATTCAATTCACGTTTCGCACGACACAATTCATTACAAAGTAAGTGAACACTTTTTAAAATAATGCATTTCATAAATACTGCACATTAATTAAATTCACTTCTCTTAAAGGAATTCCTCTCGCTATTCCTCTTATTTAATTAAAAACTTTCGTTATTTCCCTCCCTCAGGGAGACATTTTCACTTCGTTAAAATAACTCGAAAGAAAAATTGTCGTCTTGTATTTGTCTTCTCTCAAACCTAAACTCATTAAATGCAACAAGACACGTCACCTCACTGCAATTACGCTGTTTCAGGTTTAATTAACAAAAATAATTACGCGCCTTTCGGATGCTGTACAGCCTCACCAAAGTGCACACTTTTTGAGGAAAACCTTTAATGAGGGTATTGTATACTGTAGGGAAAAAGGCAGGCAAAAGGTCACAAAGACACGCAGAAACTTGTAAGAAAGGGTCTGCACGAAGGATACAAATAGAACACGTGACCAAGTGGCAGTCAGTCTTTGCAGTAGTAACTCGATTGGCTATGGGAATGACAGTGCTACTTATTGTATATATGATTGAAAATAATTCTTGTTTCTATATATTTTATTTTCGTTCGGAATTCGTGTGTTTTGTCTCACCAATCCACCTAATTTCGAGCAAGTCATTTCAAAAATATTGCACACTGTCGGAATCAGGTGTATTAATCTGACAAAAAAATAGACAAATTCGAAATATACTAATATAAAAATATTTAAAAGCATGTTTAAAAAAATTAGCGTGATCGTTTTGATAGCCGTTCGAGCTACTTCGCTGATTCCTTGTACTGCACTCACTGTCACTTAACCGCGTGTCCTACTTATAAGTTTTGAGCAAAATCTTTCCCACAAGTCTCTGAATATCCTGCTACTTGTTTGTTGCAGATCTGATGATATATTAAAGTCTCGCCATTTTGTAGTTTTCGCTCAGATCAACATGAGAGAAATGGCGTCGATCTCATCAACAGTCAGTCAGTCAGTTGGGACTTATAATCACTAGGCCTTTGGCTTTTTGACAACAGTTTGGTAACGATTTTAGCTCGACTTGTTTTACTTATTCCTGAGAATGTACGGTACGTGGGGTTTTAGCTTTAGGTCATAGAGACGATGGTATATGAATGTGTTACCTTGGTCGCCACACCCACTATTATCAAACAAGTCATCATAATTCACTTCACAGACAACAGTCACATTCATAAATAATGCACTCCTATAAAAACTATTCAAAATACACCAAAAACGTAAGACCAAATCTAGCTGCAATTCAAAGCGGGGTCTTCTTACATTTCATAAAAACCGGTATTGATATTCAGCCGTTTTCGACTACTGACTATATTAATCACTGGTCATTTTAAAAGTTATGTATCCTCATTTTCATTATATACATAAAAACTGTTTTTGAGTTATACAAAAGGGATCGGGTTTTCCCTACAGGCAAAATAATTTTCCTATTTTCTCTTAAGTTATGTGAATCGTTAGCAGAAGAAAAGTCGGGGAAGAGAGAGAGTTATAAAAAAAGGAGAAAGTAAGATGGTGAACTTTTAATATTTAGCTTCATTAAATAATACCCTTCAAAGTCTTACAAGGGCAAAAAAAATGAAAAGAAGAAGGCAAAAAAAGGGAGTTCTTGGTATGCTAAATGTTTTCCCTCATTTTTTAATTTTATTTTCTCCATTTTCAAAAATTTTTATTAGTTGTATCAAAAATCCGAAAGAAACTTTTTCCCAGGGTTTGTTATTTTTATTGAAGGAAAAAAAAACGTCGGAGACTTTCTTTAATAATAAAAGTAGAGGATTTGAGACGACCTTCTTCCTGGATTACAATGTCTCCCACCAGCGGAATCTCACATCCAGTCAGATTAGTTCAAAAAAAAATTTTTTTCCCCCAAAAATCACTGTTGACTCCCCATCCCAGTTCACCTCAAAAACCCAATATCGGAAAACACAAAAGAAAAAGAAAATCGAATTGCGTTGTCATGCGTTTCAATGGGAGGTGTAATTAAAAAAAACGTTTGGAAGAGCAATACAGGGGGTGAGTGGGTGAGATGGGGTTGAAACTAGCACACCAGATGGGAATCAGTACTTGGCGGAAGACAAATTTGGGTCATCTTGCATTTAAAACCATTGTTCTCATTATTGTTTCCTTTTTTGTTTGGAAATTTCCATTTAAAAAATTTTTTTTTGTTTGTGTGTGTAGTTCGACCAACTGTGACTGACAGTTGCATACGAAGGCATTACGGAAGCCATTTTGTTTTTTTTTTTCGCCGCTTGTTGAAACGCCAGCTTGAAATTTTCCATTTCCCAAATTATTTGCTTGAGTTTTTTGGTTAGAAAATTTTTTGAAAATCTCTTCTCGTAGCATCTTGTTGAATTTTTGTTTACAGAGTCAAATTTGATTCATATACCTCTGTATACCTTTCACAATTCACTACCCACAACTACCCCCGGTGCTTATTTGATTAATCAAAACACTTGAAAAGTATAATCACATTGTTTGACTCAATTTTGGTTCAAACATGCTACGGTAAAAGTGATAAATCAGGTGTAAATACAAATACCTCCCGGCGAATATTCATAATCACCAACAAAACTTGGTAAATGTGAAGAATTATTGAGTATTTATCACATTCGCCGGCTAGTTTATAAAATATCCAACTCGTAATGGGGAATTTAATAAAACTTTGCTCAGATCCTTAGTTTCTGACACTTCTTCATCTCTTATATCGCCCACTTCATGTCAGGAGGTTGGTTCACTGCTGCTAGGATTGCTGTATTTTGTCGGAAAAGGGATAGAGACCAAGGAACAAGCAAACTTTGATTCCTCCCAATATGGTTTGGATACTTTATAAGCTGCTGGTAAATGTGATAAATACTAATAATAATAGGTATAACCCCGTGATTATGAATTTATTTATCACTTTTACCGTAAAATAATTAAAAAAATTTTTTTTAGGAGAATATAAGACGGCGTTGATCACAGTTAAAATGATTTTTAGGTTTAATAATAATAATAATATTTACGGAAGACAACTCAGAGCCACACAGTGCTTATCCTCTAACTGTAACTAACACATGTGCCAAATTTGACCAAAATCCTGCCACCAATCATAGACTAGATCTAGCACACACATCCAAACAAACAGGTTGTCACTAAAAACATGGAAATTCATCAAACACACTAGAGGCGAGAATGTCATAGGAACCAATTTTCCGGATAGTAGACCAGGACACCATACGACTGGAAATCACAAGGTTCGGGTGGGTCATGGAGTGTGAACCTAGTCAATCGTACTCGATGCAATCGGTTTTACGACAGGTTATCGTTCGCCTGGAAAATATTGATGGATGCGAGAAAAGTCATTCGGGACAAAATTAAAACGGCGGGCAGGGGGGAAAGGGAGGAGCGGGAAAACTTCTGGTAGACGGTTTCTGCTTTAAAAGTTAATCGTTGATTGAAAATTCTCAGAAGAAAAACTTTCCGTACGAAATTGCTCTGCAAGTCAAACACAAAGTATATATAGATTTTGAAAAAGGAAAAGAAGGGAAAAAAGGAAAAAGGCCTTCGAGCGACTTCAGAAACATTTTTTAAAAGTTTTATAACTTTATAGTTGTGAAGACTGATCCAGGGAAAAAAAGAGAAAAAAATTATGAGAGAGAGAGAGAAGGGCGGGTTAGATTCATCGACTTTCGGCAAAAGAAAAGTGCTGAAGATATTTTTTTCAATTAAAATTTAGATGTGTTGAAGGAAAGTATTTTTCTTCTCCAACAAAAGGAAAAAAAGGAAATTTGGGCCTTCGTTAACCTTTTTCCTTTTCCCTCTTTTACACAGAATCGGTCCATTATAAGAAAAGAGGATGCGAGAGGAACTTTTCCCTTCCTCCTTCTGCCATCATCCTGTTTTCCGAAATTTCCAGAAAAGACGAGAAAAAAGTTTTAAAAAGAATCGAAAACCGCGAAAAGATGGCGACCTGTAGGAGAGTATAAGGATTCGGGAAATTCCTCTGACGTCACCAAAAACCGAACAACGCAACAAAGGCGAATTGTGGATCGGAAACTTTATAAGTCCAACGAAAAAGTGGTTTTATGGTTATAAAATATACTCTTCCAACTCATACTAAACGATATCTTGACAATAGATGTGCAATATTTTTGAAATGAGAGCCTACACCATTTTCGAAATACTATTTCATGTCGAATTTATGAACTGAAATCTTAGCGACGTTGCACAATTCTTACACATCACCACCATCACTATGGTTTGAATTATTTGTTTATCGAATACTCCTTAACAATATGCACTACTACAATCCCTACAATACTACATCGATTCCTCACAAAAGTGTGCAGTATTTTTGAAATGAATTCATCCAAGTGAGCACCAATAATGAAATCATTACACAGCTGTTCTGTACTTATAAAAGTATAAGACAACATGAGGAAATCGACCAGGTATTTAGACAACGAGGCATGAGGATGCTAGATAATTTACACAATAGTCATTGTAAAAAGATAATAGATAAGCAGACCTACAGACAAACCGACAGACTGACTGTGTTTCTAGTTTAATTTTAAACGACAACAATTTAAACTTTATCTGGTTCGTGCTTTTGTCAATTTCCGACTTATACCACAAACGAAATTTTTTTTCCTGTATACACTGATGAAGATAGATAAATAAATATATTTTTAAAATTAGAATGTATGAAATAAACACCGACCAACGCTGGATTATCTATTAGTTATCTGTCAAAAAAACAAAATAGATGTCATGAAAAAATAAAATATCGGCACCGTTTGCAAATCGATGTTGTACATAAGCGAGTCTCTTTTATACATGACATAAATTATCTAAACACTCTCTAGATAAATTTCCAACGAATGAAAAGGGAGAAATTGATGAATCGTTTGGGAGAGTAGTTCCGCGCTGATTTCAACCTTGACTCAACAACAATAATCTAATCAAGAAAGTGCGGACGTTGCCCTTTACTTCCCCGCCATTCCTCCACGCCTCCTCTTCCTCCTTCTTCTCGAACTTCTTTTGTTCCTTTCTAAAAAGCTTAAATCGGATGTATTTGTCTTGTAGAACCAGGACCGAAGGCGGGGCGGGGGACCTTTCAGCATTAAATTTAATTACTTGAAATGAAAAGAGAGAGAGAAGAAGTACGTATGTGAGTAAAGAGTGGGAAAAGGGAAGAAGAGGGTTAAAGTAAGATAATATAGACATTATACTATACGAATTATATAGTATAAGTTGGGTATATCATAATGATTCGTGACGTAAGCATGAATTTTGTTTGTTGCTAACAATAAGCAAAGTTCCAAACAGAAACTACAACTACTGCCAGTCTCTATCTCTTCTAGCCCCCACCGCCTTCTTTGGGCACCGAAAAACTTTTAAATCCTCGCTGAAAATTTCAATTTTAAATGAGTGCAACATACAACTGGATAAAGTCTACGACAACTACAGAAATAAGATTCCGAAAGAAGATAAAAACAAAAAAAATTTTTTTTTTCTTTTATACGCTGAATACAGATTTGGAAGGCGCGAACTTTTCAAGAGATAGCCCCCCCTCGAATCCGAGGCCTTCTCTCAACTTTTCCCAAAATTGCCAGATTCGCAATCGTACTAACTTTCTCCAGAAAAAAAACTTTCTCCCTTCTAGAATTATGCTGGATAACTTTCTCGTCTCCTTTCCCACAAACAAAATTTACCAACTTAACACTACGATACAAAATATACTATACTCTCTACGTAACACCTTTATTGTATATATTAACTTTTACAGAAATCGGAATTGAGTCAATTTGACTCGTGATTATACGAATTTTTCCCAGGCTCTTTAAAAAAGATTTCATAAGCAATGAACGTTTTAATTGAAGACTCGTCTCATAAATAATGCACACGAGAATTGAGAACTCATTTCATAAATAATGCACACGAGTATTGAGAACTCATTTCATAAATAATGCACACGAGTATTGAGAACTCATTTCATAAATAATGCACGCGAGTATTGAGAACTCATTTCATAAATAATGCACGAGAACTCATTTCATAAATAATGCACGAGTATTGAGAACTCATTTCATAAATAATGCACACGAGTGTTGAGAACTCATTTCATAAATAATGCACACGAGTGTTGAGAACTCATTTCATAAATAATGCACACGAGTATTGAGAACTCATTTCATTTCACTCATTTCAATAATGCACACGAGTGTTGAGAACTCATTTCATTAATGCACAAGTATTGAGAACTCATTTCATAAATAATGCACATTGAGTCAATAATGCACCACGAGTATTGAGAACTCATTTCATAAATAATGCACACTTCAATCCATGATTTTACTTCATATACAGAGTATACTTTCACCAAAGACTCATTTCATAAATAATGCACGTTTGTTTATTTACATATACCACCAGACTTCTTGCACGTATATTATTCGCGACGGTCTCTTATTTCCTCCACGTAGATTTCGTTTTATGCGTTGTTATTACTTCTTGCGTTTATGATATAACCGTAATTATAATTACCAACTGTTGCCAGGTTGTGTTACCAACCCTTGAACAACAAACTATCATTACGACATATTCCAAAAACCAACCGACCGTGTTATAGTAGGGTTACTCGTTACAGTTCAAAGTTTCGAAGTTCTTTGGTGGTTGAAAACACACCCAAACCAAAAAAAAAATGGCCAACAGCAGTCGAAAAAAGGTTTTTGATTTTCATGTGATCACGATTTTACTTTCCTCTCCCAAAAGTTTTCAATTTCCTTGACCATTTCTCAAGGGGGGACAGAACGCAAACAGGCGTTCGTGTTCCTGACAAACAAGGCCTAATGCGAACAGTTTTCACGTCGATTTAAATCACTTTAGTCGTGGAAAACCCAACCGAATTTTCCTTTTTTCCCCAACTAAGAGAACTATCCAAAACTTGTATAGAACAGTCAAGCACGGTCGGAACGAAGTTGAAAGTAGTTTCGTGATATTCGAACGCAGTGTCTCGTTACAAATTAAGACACCGAACAATGTGCGGGCGGGGGTTGTCGGGGGAAGGAACTGAAAGTAAGCGAAATCTTTCGTAATCTTATACAGTCGTGCTTTTCTTCTGGTTTTCCTTCGAAGGGAAACGTCAAAAATGTTTTGTATTTTCATTAGTCGGCCGTGATTCCCTCGAAATGTTGTAGATTGAAGGAAAATGGAGGCGCGGTCGGAACGGAAATGGTGTGAGATTCTTATCGTGAGCTTTCTGAAGTGTTTCAAACAGATGGAGCGAACTCAACAAGATTATCTCCCTCTTAAAAATTTATAAGTAGGGACTTAGTTCTATACAAACTAAATTTAAATATTGAGTCAATTTGACTCATTAAAAATTTTGTTAATTTGCGAAACTGGGTCAAAGAATACCCCAAAATTTGGGAAAACCTTTTGTAGTGAAGTCGTGAATACAGCCAAACCTAGATAACAGATAGAACCATAACAAGTTACTACAGCTAACAACGTCTCATATTCACTGTTGGATACATGTAAGCACAAAACAGCAGAATTGCTCGATAAAGTTATCTTGAAGCAACCATAAAACCTCTTCGAGCGTTATTGCATCTCCCTCCTAGGCAGAAGAAATTCTGAGAATGTCATTAATCTCAAGTTTTCGAGGTTTAAACAGAACAGACAATCTCTTAGAACAACAGCAAGAGACAATCTTCCACACACTAACATGATAAAATATGCGATACCGATTTCCGATACGAGTTTACTATTTGAGAGAGGGATGAAGGGGGTTGGAATTGCAAAACACCGTCTTGTAGAAGTGACATAATTTTTAAGCCATGATGAGCACACATTAATCAAGACACCGATAACTCGAACGGATATGATCTGTATACGTTCTCTTCTTCTTTATCTGAATGTTAAGTTTAAGACGGGAGAAGCACAAAACCGTCACAACAGTCTGTTGTAACCTACGAAAATTGCTGATTGCTCACAACTGGAGGAACGGAATAAATTTTTGGTTCTACAGATAAACAAGGGAAAGCAGTCTACTTGCTCAGTCATACATAAATTTTATTTTTTTGTAACATTTACATAAGCCGAGTTAGGGATTCGGGAAAATATCGGAATTTCCCGGAGAAAACAAACAAAATCCGAACGCATTTGCGTGACGATATTTTGCGAAAGGAAAAAGTAACTCCTCGTACAAGCTGGCACGTTTTCAAAAATTAGGCTCACAATGACAAACAAGACGATTCCTCTGTTCCAGAGAAACATGACGAAATGTGAAAATGGGAGAAGACGCAATGAGGGCGGTGGGATGGAGAGAACAGAATTGAAGATGGGCTGGGAAACGTAAATATCAACTTCATAACAGTCTTCCCTTTGGATGGAAAACCTAGACACACCATACACACGTCATGTTTTTCCGCTTTCATTTTCGCTTCACTTACTTTCTAGATCTAATCTGTAAAGTCACCACCACCACTACTACCACAACTACTCCTTGGCGCTACGGCTAGAGATCAGAAAATCGTCGAAGTTTTGAATTCCATGGCACCTCACCAATTTTGTAATCACAGTCCCTCCCCTCCCCACCCAAAAGGAAAAATCATTGCTGTCTCCACCATCTACTCCTATAAAATATGTCCCAAAAGTCTCCGGAATGGCTGTTTGTATTGGCTAACGCTAGTTAAAGCCTCCGGTCAAGAATTTGTTGAAAGATCCAGTGTCAGCTGCCTTTGGGAAGTTCTCAAAAGGCTAAACTAATAACTGACTTCAAAAAAAAATCGTTCCGGGAATATTTGGGACAAACCCTATATTCCCCACTGTTTGATTCTATCCAGATCGACTACAGGAACCTATTAGAGCTTTGAGTTACACTCTCAGTTGGTCTTCCTTTGAGGTCAAATCTAAAAGACAACAGCAAAATTGGAACTCCGACTGTCTTATTGACAAAATAGGACGAAGATACGAAGGCAACATGATCACTTGATTAAGAACTGAGAACACCACCAAAACGCATCTCCGTCCGCGTTTTGGTAACAAGACATGTTGCCACGCGTTCACGCAATGAATTTGAATAAAAATCAAACCGGAAAGTGATCGATACGTAGACACAGCACCTAATCGGAAGGAGGGAAAGGAGAAGTGAATTTCATTCCGTGAATGTTAAAATCCTTTCTTCCTTCTGATACGAAACTGTATCGACGATCCGGACTCAAGTTTATAAGGGAAAAAAAAAAGACGAAAACTTCTCCATTCCCAAGAGCTTTCCTTTTCTTTAATTTTTTAGCTTACAATCATGGATATTGCTCCACGGTTTATTTAGCTAACGATTTTCCTGCTGACGGAAAGGAAGGGTGGGGGGTTTAGCCCGAACCCGAAACACCATAAAAATTCAGGCTTATTTAGACCCGGGTGAATCTAATAAAGAGAGTAGATTTGCTGCGAAACAATTTCCTTCGACCTTCTCCCCGGCGACACTTCATCTACTCTACACCTGAGCCCTAAGTCGCAATTTTAACACCCACTTGGTCACCACATCCTATGACTTCTAGCTCACTAAGACTTTGAGAGTTGAGCTTTTAATCCCTTTCACCTTTGTCTATGACAGGGAGTTCGGACTTTTGACCATAACCACTCCGGAAGAGTAGAAATTTAGTTTGTAGGAACGAACTAACCAAAAACATAAACTCTCTTCTGACTTGTTTCAGACTCTGAGAGAAAGATTCTATTCTGTTTCTAACACTCATTGATTATTCTGATTTCTTTCTTTTCTTCCTCTTCCTTCGTTTTTGGATAGTCAATCAAGTCAATCCAATTCTGCATTGATTTCTTCTGATTTCCTCACTTCTTCTTGTCAAATTCACGTATGGTAAACCAATTATAGGCACCCTCGTCAATTTCTTTGCTATCAACTTTTCAATCCTCCCTCCTTTTGCAGATTTAAATTTAGTTTTTACAAGAAGAAGAAGAAAGTCTAAAAATCTAATAACGAACCTACAGATACATCCTGGACAAAACACTGGACTGTTGGAAAAGCTCATAACATCATATCCATTTTCAACTGTGCAATATTTATGAAACACGTATCAGAAATACGAAGGAAATCATTGAAGATTTTTTGGAACTGTTGGATTAGTATGAAAATTAATCACTAATGGAAGATACTACGAGAACCAGCTGACAAAAAGAGAGGGAGAGAGGAAGGAAAGAGATCTTGTTAGAAGTGTGCAATATTTTGAAATGAAACTTGATAAAATGCAATATTTTGAAATGAGACTGATAAGAGTGTGCAGTATTTTGAAATGAACTGAAAGTGTGCAGTATTTTTGAAATGAGACTTGATAAAAGTGTGCAATATTTTTGAAATGAGACTGATAAGAGTGTGCAGTATTTTTGAAATGAGACCTTGATAGAAGTGTGCAGTATTTTTGAAATGAGAACTGATAAAAGTGTGCAGTATTTTTGAAATGAGACTTGATAAAAGTGTGCAATATTTTTGAAATGAGATTTTGCTGGAAGTGTGCAATATTTTTGAAATGAGACCTTGATAAGTGTGCAATATTTTTGAAATGAGACCTTGATAAAGTGTGCAGTATTTTTGAAATGAGAACTTGGCAAAAGTGTGCAATATTTTTGAAATGAGACCTTGGAAATGTATGCAATATTTTCGAAATAAAATTTTGCCAAAGTGTGCATTACTTATGAAATGAATTCTCACACAAATTGAAACATTCAACATAAATCCTGAGTAACTTACGAAGAACTTAGGTTTAAGCCCTAATTTTCACTCCTGGACTTAACAGGATGTAGGAAGGAGCTCGAACCACCAACCCCAACTTCGGTTAAGACGCCCAGGTTTCTCACGAATCCTGACTGCATAATTTACGAAACGAGATTTGGATCTGTACTGTCCAGAAAAACACCAAAAACTAATTTTTCAAACAACAACAACAAAAAAGACGAAAGAAGACCAAAGTTGATCTCACACATTTTGAGATCTTTGGAGTGAAATGTGAGGATGTCAAAGTAACAGCTGTAGAACCCATGTTGAGGTCAACAGGATTAAGGATTAAGCTAGGACACGGAAGGAGGTCAAGAAAGATTTCCAAAAATTCAAACGGAAGTGTTAAAGAAAGCGTGTAAAAGTGTCAAAGGATGAAAGGGGGGGGGAATACCGAGGAAGCTCTTTTCGAAAGTATGACATAAACCTTACTTTTACTAGGTCCTCGATGGTTAAAGTTTTAAAAGAAGTACTAATTCAAAATGAATATCCTTCGAACTTCATGACGAGAAGAGAGAAAGAGAGCCGAGGTCTTAAGTTTATTTAAGACCCAAATCCCCAATATTCAAATTTGAAATTTTTATTCTTCCCTCAAGAACTCCCAAAGCCTATGATAACTCAAAATTAATGTCTGAAACATAGCTCGGAAAGGATTTAAAATGAACCTTTTCCTTCCCCCAACCTTTTCGATATTTTCACTACGTTTCCCTCTTTCGGAACACATCGAAACGTACAGTCGAGTTCTAAACTTGGTCATTTGTTCTGATCAAATTCTTTTAGAAAAGAAAATTACAAGGAAAGAAAGGAAATTATGAGCCAAATTAAATAAATTTAGTATAATTAGGTCATTACTTAGAGTACTACCCCTTCCCCCCAAACCCTTTCGTAACAGTTAGTTGCATAGTCTCCAAACGAAACAGTTTGCTTTTGACTTGATCGAAGGAAACAACTGTGTGCTGTCGTTTTGACTGTCGGTAGAAAAATGAAAAAGTTCTGGTTGATAGGGCCAACGATATACTTGTGGGTGATGTTGATAAGAAGTGGATGGTCGGACTTTAGTGGTGATTTACACGAAATAACTGACACGATTGTCACGAAATATTTTCGAATGTTTAAGTGTGTCACATACATAACGGATCGAGTCGATAACTGGAATGTAACACGTTGGAATCAGATTTTCTTGGTCAAGATAAATGGTACTGACGTGCTGTCGAAGAAACCTCTGTTGACGCAGAGTTACGAACAAGGTTGTGGAGGATATGTCATCCAAATAGATGGGAGAATGAGGGTTTCGATGGTTCATCATCTAAAAAGCGCCAAAGAGGATGCGATGAGTTACAGATACAACAAACAACGGTACCTATTCCTGCCGACGGGGGACCAAGACTTTGATCTCGATTTTTTGAATGAGACCATCATGTTCTTCTTCCCGAATCTTTTGATGCTGACCACTACAGATTTTCCTTCCCGGGATTTTCCATACTCACTCACACTAACTTCAATTATTACAAGCAAAATTTCATGAATCTCAGTCACGAGGTATTGGATACTTGGTCTCGGAACCACGGATTCAAGAACAAAGTTGATCTGTACCCAAACAAAGTGAAAAACGTTTACGGGAAGAACCTCAGGTTTGCTCTCATCCATTATGTACCTTACACTGTGATTTTGCAAAACGGAAACGAGACAGCTTACGACGGGATTGAGCAAAGGATAGCCAGTATCTTTGTCCAAATCATAAACGGAACGTGGGACGTGACTGATCTCGGCAAGGAATTCTGGGGCGATTTCTTTCCCAACGGCAGTGCAAATGGCATACTTGGATCAGTGCAAAGTGAAGTATTTTATCTATACTCTTATCACGTGACACACCACTGCCTTCTTCTTTTGTAGGAGTTTCTTGTTTAAAGCTTTCTATAACCGGTTACGAGTTGATTCATATAAAACGGCGTAGACACAGAATTTATGGATCGCAAATTTTTATTAGCTGGCATACACTTTGAAATCACGCTTAGGCTTATCAAACGACAGGAGAAGCAAAACTGCAGAGAAACCTAAAAACCATACACAAACCAAAACAATCCTAGCCGGAAATAAGTCGAAGTTACTGTATATCTATAAACTACAGTATATCTATAAAGTGTTACGCTAATACCTAAACTTTTAGGACACGACGCAGACTTCGGTTTCGCTGCCGTTTACCAGTTCAACTGCGAAAAACTAGACTGCAGCCACTCATACATGCAGGCAGAAATAACTTGTCTAGTGCCCAAGCCTCAGCTCATTTCTGGATGGTACACTATTCTAACACCATTTGAATTCTCTACCTGGCTAGCTTTATTCATCGCTTATCAACTGATTTCGATATTTGTTCTGTTTCTCACGAGAGCCGTCAACACGATAAGAGGTGAAGTATAACTAAGTTCCTACACCCACGAAAATCCGTTACAAAATTCGATCCTCGCCCAAAAACCAAACCTTATTTCAGGTATAAAAAACTCCAAACTACTTCCAATGGCGTTTGACTCATTCTACAACATATTCAGGCTTCAACTGGAACAAATCCCCAAAATCGCTCATGATAATACTCCTGTCGCCTTTTACATTCGAATTTCCACGCTTTACTACTACTTCGTGGCTGCTTTTTGGCAGGGAATCATTGCGACCGTATTGATGCGACCCCAGTAAGCACTCAAAGACTATTTCACTAAAAATTCGACTCAATTCAAATTTGAAAAATTTTACCAGACACGAGACACCTATAGATTCTGCCAGTGATATGGTGGCCAGGTTTCCACAGATAAAATGGGGAGCTAATCACGATGTCTGGATTTTGGCAATTTCCGAAGCAACGGATCCCGTTTTGAGATTCATCATCGATGAATATGTCATTATGAGTATGGAGGAATTGGAGAAGAGGCCAGTCAAGAGAGATTTCGCATTTTTTATAGAAAGGCTTCCGCACGGTAGGTGTATATACCGTATATATATACTCGTTTGTCTAGTAAATAGTTGACGTAGTTATTTCCTCTTAGGTCATTATGGATTTAGCAACTATATCAACAAAAAAAACATGCACTACTTGAGAACTATGAAACAGGATATATACAAAGGAAACGTCGTCACGGTGATGCCAAGAGGTAATAATTTAAAACCTTTGAAGCGAGACAAACCTTTCCCAAAATTATCTATGAAATTTATCTGGGCTATTTATTAATTTTGAAATAGATTGTCCTTACACCGAATATTATGACCACATAATCTCTTGGATGTTCGACACTGGACTTGTTCACAAAATAGAAAATCAGGTTAGTATCTTAGTAACTTACAATTATCTCTGTTTCCTTCTTTCCTTAACTTCTTACTGTATTGATAATTATGGATCTTCTACTCCCTCTCTTTATATTTAAACGCTTAGGAAGTATACTATAGATTGGGAGAGTAGTCCTCTTAGTCTATCTCTCTCTGAGTATATATCTCTATAAAATACATCCGACTGTATTAATAGGATTAACACAATGACATCCGGTGACCCCACTGAGGTGCCATGAAATATTTGACAAACACTATGTGGACGATTACCACTAGAGATCATATGTTGTGAATTTAAAATACTGGTACTCAGGCTGCATTAGAGTCAGTTCCACCAGCATAAATTTAAATTAGACGTCCGGATGTTAATACCAAATAGTAACAGGCAATATATCATAACCACTGAGATACAGTAATAATCTTCCACTAAATGACATTAGTCAGATCACACCACCTATGTCTGAAGAAAAATGAATTCGATCGAACCTCTCAAACACAACCAGCTAGGCGTCTCCTCTATCAACTTCACCTTATAGTTAGTTCTCCTCACCAATACTCCTTCTCTTAGACTTCTCTTCCTCCTTTAGTCAACTACAACATGTCATAAAGCACAATAATACAAAATTATCACAACTACAAACCCATTAACTACAATTTTCAGGTAACTCTGGAAGTGATCGACAACAGTTTACAGTTCATGATAAAAAACTCAAACGAGCACGAAAGGTACGAAGGCATTGTACTCGCTCTCAGACACTTGGAAGGACCTTTATACATCTATACATTTGGCATTACTGTATCCACCATAGTTTTTATCATCGAGACAGTTTACTACCTATCCAAATCTAAAGGAAAAACACGTGCGGAAATTTTTTAAGTAAACTCATTCCACTCATCAACTAATTTCAAATTGCAACATAAACACAATATGGACATAACCTATTCAGTTGCATTATTAAGTGCGTTTAGTAACACGAACAATAGTTAAGTGCACTTTGAAACAAGTCGTTTGTTAGTACTTAGCCTGCAAAAATAAACAGGACATCGTGAGGCCTTTGACTAAAACAAAGACAATGGTTTCCCCGTCAGCTCGACCTGGTCTTTAGAAACTAAACCTGGTGCTGACTATAAATCAAACGTGTCCCGTTCATTCCGATCATACCTAATGTTCTCCAATACCTTACCTATTCGAAATATTCTTCTCTTTCTACCCTTAGCCTGAATTCTCACCTCGAATTCTCTAACTACCTCAGGAATTTTCCAACCACCTATGTCGACGAAATGTTTGGCTCGGTGTGTTTACGATGAATTACGGGGATAATCCGTTTTACGCGGGTTCTAATAAACCAAAAATTAAGTGTTTCAACAGCCGTGAAAGTGTAAATAAAATTATTATGTAGTCCTTTCCCTGTATAAAGTTTACAACAGAATATGTACCCGGTCAAAAACTGGATTAAATTTGGTTATAAAAGGCCCCGATCATTCCCCTTTTTGGTAGCACACGAAAAAAATAAACAAAGCTGTTTGATTTCCATTATTTTCTTTCCTTTAATTTTGTTTACTTAACAATACAAACTACGATGTTGTTGCTGAAATTATATTATCCAATTGAAATTGGTCAAAACAACAACGGAAAGCACGACAGACTTCGAAATTATTCAATTAGAAGGTAATTTGTTTGCTATAATTTAAGAAGTATCCGCATCATAGATATTACGAATAATTTTTTTGTACACTAATCCTTAGTAGCAGACGTAACCTAACACCCCAGACACATTTTCTACCTTTTGGTTGAGGTAGCCTGGAGAAAATCGCCAATTTAAACCAACAGCGAACCTCTCCAGAGGCTGATCCCGTTTGTGAGCATAGACTGACAGTTTACTTCCGAAGATTTGAAAACCCCCGTCGCTTTCAGTTCGGCCTCTCCTTCGTCTATTTCTTCATGAAGCTAAAAAGAACAAACACGACCCACACCCGTTCTCTGGCAAAAGGAAACGAAGACATTAGTTCTCACACATCCCATCATTCCCTTCCTCCGACATTCTCACCAACCAGCTTCCTGCTCCAGAGATTTACACGGCTTTATTACACCTTGAGGCGTAATAAAAACCTTTGGCCCATTTGTAGTTCAATTATTTTTATCACGGAAATGAGAGGATGCTGTTCTTCCCTTCCTCCTCTCCTCCCATCTCCTCTCATCTTGTCCTCCGACCTCTATCTAACATGTTGAGTGCTCGGTTCAAAAGTCAACTTCGGTCTTAAGACGACACGTCTAATCCTGAAGCTAAGAGAAGAAATCAAACACTCCATGAATATTTTATTTCAAAAGTATTGCACACTTTAACTTCAATCACTGTGCATTATTTATGAAATGAATCTTTCAATAAAAGCGTACACTACTTATTTAACGAGATCTGGTTTAGACATTTAGGAATCTAATTGCTAGGCCACACAATCAAAGATCTCCAGTCCGACTCCTTCATGAGGTATCCGCTCTACTTCCAATTCCGACAGAATTCCGGACCTAAAAATTTGGCCTGTCTCTCCTAAAATACCCATTTTGAACTGTACCAAGAGGGGATCTCACACGACTAATTGTACTGTACCATCCCAGTGTCCTGCTTTGTGTCCCGTAATGGTAGACGGTAATTGTACTATACCATCCCAGTGTCCTGCTTTTAAAACTGTCGTAAAAATTCCATCTCGCACCTACTCATGCGAACGGGACGAAATTTGGTATACAGGTAGTTGGATAGATGGCTTACACGCCCCGAGTTTCTTAGTCGCTTCAAACTACCATAACAGGTTCCAACCTGCTACCAAAAATAAAGAACACAAAAAATTCGCTCCAGTGAGAAAATTCAATGTACCTTCCAGGTAGGACTAGGTACTCGATTCTGATCCATAACATGTTGTAGTCAGACAACTACAGAGTGCAATGGGTACAAATTTAACCAACTGATTACTCTGGAGACTTATTTATTTGTTTATCAGCAAATATTTTTCTAATTTTATTCCCAATCTTTTGATCTCGCTTAAAACCTTTCATAAAATCATCCTAACTGCTTATTTTTCCAAATTTTTGAACCAAAACCTCACACAAATTCAAAATTTTTAAATAAACGAAAAACATTGTCGTCTGATTTTGCTCTATCTTCCACATGTAACAAAACCAAAAAAAAAATTCCAAAGCTCAAAATTCCTCGAATCTCCGTCATTATCCACGAAATTTTTTTCCCTGTTTCATTTAATCATTAAAACGGTAACATCTTCTCCATTACAACCTTCTTATTAGAAACCCAAAACAGAAGGAAAGAAACCAAATTGGAAACATACATAAAGTAGAAGGGAATCAAAATCATCTCATTTGTCGTTTTCTTTTCCCATTAGTATTCATGTCGTGTCTCTATTTCGTCTCCTTCCACGTTTTTTTTTTCTTGTTTTGAGGTTTTCTTTTCACAATAATTTATTTACATACCAAACCTATTAGAACAAGATTAAAACAAAAAATTTGATCAAGACCTGAGAGATAATAAAATCGACGTCGGAATGAATGTGACACACAAAAATTGGCCAAAAGTTTAATTGAAGCGGGCCAAAAAGTATTCGTTTAGTTTCTCAAGGTCAGAGACCCTTCTACATAAATTTTGTGATGATCCGAGAGCAGGATGATAGTTTAATACCTTAGTACTCAAGCTTTTTCCTTCCCGGGCCAAATTTCCATTGTGGGTCACACGACTTAACAAAAATATTTTACAAGTCCGGCTTGCGATGCGTACAGTCCACCTTCAGGGTATCACCTGCATATACATCTCTCAGTCTGTTTCTGTATCTATTTTCTGTATATTGCCTCATAAAGAAGTGTTAAGGCAAACAATGTTAGCAGTTTCTGAGACAGACCCGAACATCAGTCAGACACTACAGTTCAGACTTAACAATGAGCAATCGACCTTTCCCAAATTTTCACTAAATCAATTTCCACTGGGCCACTCAATAGAGCTTGGTGGGCCACAGTTTGAGTACCAAGGGTTTAATACAGTTCTTCAGTGTATAATATACCTACAATAAATTTATACTTAGTGATTACGTTGTTATAATAACAACAAATCTCTTCTTCCTTGATAACTGTCACCCGTCTGTGTCTACGAAGCTTTTAAGGCGCTTTTTATCTACAGGAACAGACTAGTGCCTAACACTAGGAATTGGATAATAGATAAACCTGAAAATCCAGTCAGAGAGAGAATAAGATAGTAAGAGTAGCAAAAAGAAGGTGAAAGAAAAGTAGCTACGAGGAAGTCATATAGGTAAAGAGTAGGTACCTAGGAAGTATATCAATAATACTAACAATAAACAGTACCAGAAACTGATACATAAGTCAGATCACATCCTTATCCCATAAAATCGTCAGAACCTAGTACAGAACCAGTTTCATCTTTAACTCTTTTTAATATTAACTACCACTGCCACGCTTAACAAGGTCACCAAATCTACTAAAATTTTTCTAAATCATACTAACACATGAAATACATATATACAGAAAGAAGTTTCATATCAGGTTAAGCTCGTCAGGACAAAGGAAACAAATTTTGACTTCTGTCCAACGAAATTTCTTTAGAAAAACATTCAGGCCAAGACAAACAATTAAATACAGTATCACAGTATAACAAAATTTTATACCGAAATTTAATTCCGTTTCAGAATAATTAAACCTGAATTATGGAAACACCGAAAAGGGGTAAGGAGAGAAGGAAACCGCAGAGAAGTTCCGGCAAAAAAAAAAATGGCCAAAAGGGTTGAAATAATTAAAAATCGAACCGGAGGAAAAGATAGGTTCGGGGTCATAGAGTGTGATACCCCTTCCCTCAAACACCTTCAATACTCATTCGAAAAGTATTTTACAACTGCGACCAAAAGCTCTTAAAGCTCATTTCTATAAGGCCATCATTAATTTATTTACCGCAACAAAGGAAAATTGCAATCGTTTATGCTGAAACCATTACCAGTGACAAATTATGGCAAAGCAGATGTTTTTCCTTTTTTCTTCACCACCACCACCTCCTCCTCCTCCCCTCACCTTTGTTCTTACGTCGGAAAATCGTAAAACGAAATATTTCCCTTTAATAGATTCTTTTATTAATCTATTAAAGAAGTTACAAATTTGGAGGAAAACGACTTTCATTTGGTTTACTGGCAAGCATTTTGGTTTTAAAGCAGGCGGTGGTTCGTTTAAAACTCTGTTTAACGACGTACACACAACAGCAATCGGACAAACAAGCAAAACATCATCAAATAAATGACGTCACAGAATGATTGCGTTAAATGATGAAAGCATGAAACACGAATTCTTGAGGAGAATGATTTTCGCGCCTTGCCCGAGGGGAAAAAGGCTTTGGGAAAAATTTTTACCAACTAAAAGCTCTCGAAGAATTCTGCGTGAGAGAGGAGAGGGAAGGATGAAAGCTTCCTAAGAAACTTTCTTCCGCGTGTTTCATTCATTCATCCTCCACCCAAGCAACCGAAAAACTTTGGCATTAAACTTTTCCCGGAGAAGGTAAAAAACATTTCCATAAGTTTTAATCAAAAGAGAGATTATTTTTGCCTTTTCACTCACTTTCTCCACCTGGTTTTCCCCTCCTCCTCCCCCACCCTCCCCGTGATTTACTCCTCTTCCTTCGAAGATTTTCGAAACTTATCGAATAAAACAATGTCGGATTAAAGCTCCTTGTTAAAATTTTCGCTAAAACCTTCCTCTCTCTACCCTTTCCCCCCGAATTTTGATATAAACGGAATAAAATGAACAGAATTTTTCAAAAAGGAAAAACTTCAAACTCAACGTCCCCTCCTCCCTTCTTCCCCGTCCTTCCTCCCAAAAGTAAATTTTCTGATTCACTGACGAGTAGATAACTTTTCCTCAACGCTTTAGAAAATCAGGGAAAGGAGGCTGCAAAAGCTCCCAGGACCCGGATTTTTCGACTGGAAAGCCTCGACACGAGACTTTTTGGAACTAAAACCAAACCCCCCCACCCCGCACCCCACCTTCCCAAATCAAGAAACTAGTATCCAGGGAAACAGGATAGAGAGCACCAAGTGAAGATTTTCGCCGCAGGAAGAGAATCACCGGGCGCATGATCACATCGATTTTACGAATAAACCTCCGAGATGTCAGGACGTTGAGCTTTTCCGGGGGAGTCCCTTTTCCCTTTTTGACAATCAGATGTCGCTCGCTGGTAATAGAGCTACATCGCTTGTGTATTTCGAAAAAAAAAAGAAAGAAAAATATCGGATGATTCGGTTTCAAGCTCAACAAAGATGTGAAATTGAAGATTTTGCCAAACCCGAAAACGAAATGCTGACGTGACGAAAAAAAAAAAGGGTAAGCGATGCTGATTTGAATACAGTTTCGAAACGATAATAATAATCTCCTTCTGAAAAAGGAAATTCTAAATAAAAACCAAAGAAATTTGGAAACCTAAATAACAGAAGAATCGTTATGAGTGAAGGGTCGTCCACTAGGAAGCTCAAAGACTATTTGCCAAATTTACTTCTTCATAACCAAACGAATGACAGCCTTCAAATTCAAAAGCTGACAGCAGTTCTAGTTACGAATATCATTCTAAAAATTTCATAAATAATGCACACTATTATTATCAATTCATTCCAAAGGACACACCTCTGAGGAATAAATTTAAGACACAACAGGCTCTTGAATAAACAATTTATCATAAAACATGCCCCTTGTAACAATAATCATTTTTACAACAATAAATAATGCACACAACCGAAATGGATCTATTTCAAAAATACTGCACACTTTATCATTATTATAACGTTTAAAATAAAGTAAACAAAAAGTTTTCATACAACTGTTCATCATTTGTAAGATTATCCCATCATAATGGTGTGCAAAATTTACGAGAAAACAACTTCTTTCAGAAGTGTGCATTACTTCTGAAACCAATTAAAAGCATTCAACACTTACGAAATAGATACTAGCTAAAAATTTTCTAAATCTAAACTAATATTTTAATAAACTGTGCATTACTTATGAAATGGGTTAAAACGTATTAAGCCTAAATAAGACGACCCAACTTTCAATCAAGACTCGACAGCATGAAAGGAAAATTGGGAGAACTATCTCAGGAGGTAAACAATCCTATGGAGTGCAAAAAGCGACCTTCAAAGCTAACTCTCTAAGGCGAAGAGTATAGCCAGAGAGTGTTACCAGGACACTAGAGAGTGAACCAGAGAACCAATGGAAAGGGGAAAGTGTTAGTAGAACAACAGAGAAGCAATGAAAAGTGAAGAGTGTCACTAGAACAGCAGAGTGGAACCAGAGAACCAATAAAAAGTGGAGAGTGCTACTAGAACAGCAGAGAACCAATGGAAAGTGGAGAGTATTACCAGAACACGAGGGAACCAATAGAAAGTGGACAGTGTTACCAGAACATCAGAAAACCAATGGAAAGTGGGCAGTGTTACCAAAACACCACAGAGAGGAACCAAAGAAGCAATAAAAGTGGACAGTGCTACTAGAACAGCAGAAAGTGGAACCAGAGAAGCACTGGAAAGTAGAGAGTGCTACCAGAACACCAGAAGCTATGGAAAGTGGAGAGTGTTAGTAGAACAACAGAGAATGGAAACAGAGAAACACTGGAAAGTAGAGAGTGTTGCCAGAACACCAGAACTTCAATGGAAAGTAGAGAGTATTACCAGGACACGAGGAAATCAATAGAAAGTGGACAGTATTACCAGAACACCAGAGAACCAATGGAAAATGGGGAGTGCTACTAGAACAGCAGAGAGTGGAATGGAAAGTAGAGAATGAGACTAAAACACCAGAGAACCAATAATAAAATTAATTATGTCTAAAACAAAGGATTCCCTCAACGGTTTTAATCAAAATAGATATCGGACGAACAAAAGAAAGAGAACTTCCGGTTTCACAAGACCGAAAGTCAAAAGAAACAAGACCTCCATTCGTTAAACCAAAACCAATTAAAGAAAAGAAACCGGGGAAAAAGGAGGGAAAAGTCGAAGGATTAATAATAACAGTAACGAGAGAAGTAAATAACTCAAAAGTCGGAAGTCGAAGGAGTGAAAAACCAACCCCAACCCCGCCGCCTTTCCCATTTTCCCAAACTTCCGCCAACGATACTATAATTATAGTCTTTTTTATACAAAACTGCCGCCACGAAACTTTTCATCATTCATCTTAATTTAATGAAAACCGAAAAATACATAACCGGACATAAAACCCATGAATTTTCCTTCGGCTCAAAGGGAAAATTCTTTCCTTCCCGTCATGCCTTTCGAGGGGGTGGAAGGGTTGCAAAAAAAAAGCGACTTTCACTTCAAAAAATTTATGTAGTTGACTTTCCTCTCGTTAATTTCATCGCCTTAAGGACTTTTGAATGTTGAAACATAAAAAGGTTACAAGGGCAAAGAAGAAAGGACTCGTATTACTCTTTCGAAAATTTTCCTCTTTCTCTTGGATGGTAATTGCTTTTCACGACCGACTAAAAAAAAAAGAATTTTCCTCATTTTCCATTTTAATTTTTATTGAATTCTTAAAAAATCAGTGGTGAAAATTTTATAAAACTTTTTGGTTTTACTTTCAGTCAATATCTCTCATTTACATTCACTGACAAAGAAAATCTTCGGAAAATTCCCGTCCCTATCTACTCCCACTCACAAAATTATATTTTACTCGTTTTCCCGGAGTTTTTCCTCGAGGAGAAGAGAGAAAAAAAGAAGAAGAGGATTCATAAATTTCTTTTAGAAGTCCTTGTGAAGTTAACTTATTTGTTTTATAATCCAATTTCATTTATTTTTCCTTTTTATTTGAGTCGTTTTAAAAAAAGTTATTTCCGGTCTTTTGTGTGGTGGGATGGGGATTACGTTTCCCATCACCTCGATTCCTGTTGTGGTGAGAAACCATGGAAGAAAAATTTGATTTGAATTATAGAAAGCGTATAAATGGTTTATGTCCTACACTCTTTCAACTTAGCTACGGAAGTTCGTTAAACCGAAAATTGGAAATGAAATTCTTGCGTTTGGATGTCGGTATGCGGAACTGGATGGCACCAAGAATAACAGTCACGGTAGAGGATGAGAGAACCCGTTTCTACCAGCTACCCTACCCTACTTCTGCCTTTCACAATTTATCTTCATAACATTAATTAGTTTCACAAAAATTATTCCCAACGTATACAAAAAATTTTTGAATTTATGTGCTTGTATAACTCCAGCACGACCTGATTATCACTAATTTCAGTATATATATTCGTCACGTAGACAGGATGGACACCATCTACATCTCAAGTGACTCTTATCAATAGTTATACAATAAATAAACAAAAACCAAACCGACAGCAAAAACATGAGTGTCAAGTTCTTTATAAGAAGATCAACTTACTCTTATAAATGGAATGGCAGGGAAAATCATTTTTAAAAATTTCATTTGAAATGTGCAAAATTTATGAAATGACCATCTTAAATCATTCGCTGTTGTGTCTGTTACGCATGAAATTAGTTCTCTACAGAATTAATAAAACGATAGTCTTCTTCAAAGGGTGCAGTATTTATGAAAGAAAATCTCTCTGGAAGTGTGCATTATTTATGAAATAAAATGAAAAGGAAGGATGCAAAATTATTCAGGGATGAAAAGTGCAACAGAGTAACAATGCAAAAATTTACAGATGTGCAATATTTATGAAAGAAAATCTCCCTGGGAGTGTGCATTAATTATGAAACAAATTATTCAGGGATGAGGAGTGTTACAGAGTAGCAATACAATAATTAACCATCACACTATTTATTCCTTCTCAAGAAAATCTGAAGAACGGCGCTGTAGCAGGAAACAAAAAAACCGGAAATCGTTGAGTTTCTCAGACCCAATTTTCCAAGGGAATCAAAACGAAAAACAAGTTTTTCGGGAGTAATCCAATCTCAACACAAATCTAACCTTAATTATAACCCGATTCTTTCCACCCCTTAAATTCTGTCGCGAGTTAACCGGAACCAAAACAAAATCCCTGAATCCTGTTATTAGGAAGGAGTATACGACACCGATGGGAAAAAGGAAAAGCTCAAGAAAGAAAAACGAAAGAAAATTCTCATTTCTCCTTCACTCTCCTCTTCCCCTTAATTGATATAGACGAGAAAAATGCCAAAAGGGAAACCATCTTCTCTCCTCTCCCACCACCACCACCACCACCCATCCCCCATCCCAGTTTCCCCCGAGAGGAAGAGCCGAGATACGCGCCACGATGACAAGAACCAGGCCCGCCAGCCAGAAAACTTGGATTTTCATTATTTTGCCGAACAAAACCCCGACGAAATTCAATTTCTCCCGACGAAATAATTTTATCAAGGGAAAACAACAGCAACAGAGATCGATGAACAAAGATTCCCGACTACAAACTCTTGTGTTTCTCTTATAATTGTTTAACCCCAAAAAAAAATTTCTTCTCCTTCTGAAAGGGGTTTCAATTAAGGCCTTGGCATTCATAAGCTATCCTTCTCCCACCCCCACCCCCAAAAGGATAAAAAAAGGACATGAAATCCGTTCGATTTCACTTTTCTTTTCATCCCTCCCTCGTCACAAAAGACTTCTTTGACAATACTCAACTGGTTAATGAAAAAGACCAAAAGATAAAGATAGATGTGAGCTCGGTTGAGAGAAATTGCTCTTTCCGACAGCAAAAATCAAAACGTCAAAGGATCTTCTTCCCTTTCAAAAAAATAAAATCCAAGCGAACGTGAAAATTTTTAATTCCTGTTGGGGAACAATTGAAATCCCTGCGCTCTGTTTAACACAGCTTTTGAGACACGTTCTTCTCCTTCCACCACCTCCCTTTTCTCCATCTTCCTAGAAATCTTCTCTCGACCCACGTCTTTTAACAGATTCTTCGGCTTTTCCTTTGAAATTCCTTTGTCCTGGCGCATTTTTGACGTAATTGAACTTATCAAACTTTTACCTTCAAAGAGATCTCCACACCACATAGAGAGAAGACGAAGAAGAAGAAGAGGAAGAAAGAAAGAAAGAAAAAAGACGATGAATATGAGAATGTTCATTCGACGCCTCTGACGTCATTACATAACGATCTCACTCTAAGTAGTCCTCGTTTTTGCTTCGTTAAATAAACACAAACCGTTCAAACTAACATGGCGGCGTACTTTTTATACGAACCGTACAAATTAGAAACAAAAATTTCTTTCAAATTTATATTTAATGGCTCCTAGCTAATATTTATACATCCTGCAGTCAAGTTTTCTTTTACGTTCTCCGATTTCAAACTGACAAAGTGAGAGATTCTAAGTTCGAAACAGATTTCGATACTACGAGATTTTCAACAGGAGAAAAATGAAAAATAAAAAAGAGGAAAAGCTCTGTCCTTGCAGCAATTTCAATTTGCCACGCATGAACAAACACGTTCAATAGATTAGTTTCCCTTAAAGCAGGAATTTCTCTTTTGAGTTATTAATGTAATAAGCCTAAAACGTAATTGTGCCTGCTCATCCAATTATATCTCTGCCTGCACAACGTAAAAAGACGAAAGAGATTAACAACAGCAGCAAAAACTCTACAGAATGTCTCCTTATACAGTAAAATATTAATATTAAACAGCGCCTTAATTTTAACGTTTAGGCAAATGTGCGATATAATTTTAGGCCGGTAAATTGCGAGCCGTTTAAACTTTTAATTATGTCAACTGTAAGGTGTATACAGTACGAAGAAGTCTGTAACAAGAAAAAAGGTCCACGAAAAGAGAGTATATCGGAATGATTGAATAATTAAACCGGATATTGAGTTAGTTGCTACACAAGAAAGTTAGAGAATCGGTAGATTTGTTCAGAATTGTGCAATACTTATGAAAAAGGGAGCAAACTACAAGATTCTAATTTTATGAAAGTGTTCACTTGTTTAATCACATGAGAAAGAACCGGGGATCTTACCAAAACCCATCGAAGCGTGATAATCTAAGAACGAAAATAGAAAAACCCGAAAAACAGACAGAAGACATACAGAACCGATTCAGAAGGACAAGGAGGTGTGAAACAAACAAACAAACACAAAACCCGTCCGTCGATATTTTCCATTTCAGCTGAGGGATGAAAGAAATTGGAAAACCACACCGTTCTAACCGTGAGAAGGTCTCTCATTCAATCCAGTGGGACGGCCATCTTGAATTTAAGAGATATTTATATTCTCCTTAGGTACATCCGCGAATGGATAAATCTAAATAAATTCTTCCACTCGAATCTCACTTTCCTAATCCGTGAAAGCCTTAACACAAAAAAGAATTCATAATTTATGATCTCGAAAGTAACTCTCCTCCTGTTCTGAAAAGAAACGACTCACGACAGAGATAAAAAGGAAAATGCAATTCAAAAAGAAGAAGACAAATAAAAAACGATTTGCTAAAACAGAGAAAGAGAGAAAAAAGGAAAAGGAAAAACGGGGAGTAAATTATACATTCAAATCAAAGAGCTGCACAAGTAATAAAAATTGTGCAAATTTCCCCGTTTCCTTTATTCAACCCCCAACCCCCACAGCAAATCCCAACAGCCCATCGCCCGAATCAACTTCAACAGTGATTTTTTTTTTTTTATCGACTCCGACTTAACGAAATTTAAAAATTTACATTTAGCATGAAAATGCGATTTCAGATTTAGCCTGTCAACTATTATTCCTTCTCTCGAGATTTTCCAACAGCGGACCTCTCTCTCTCCTCCCAGCTTCTACAGATCTCGTATTAACAGTTAGCCGTACAAGCTATTTCCATTTTTGCTAATTGAAATGATTCGACTTCCAACCGGCGAGAAAATTTTATTTCGCTCCTCAAAGTCTAATTGAGAACAGTTTCAACCGATAAAATACCTTCATATTGAGTCAAATAGACTCAGAATAGCAATTCTAAAACTCTACCCTCTATCAAACTATTTTAAAATCCAGTTTTTACCAGAAGTATTATTTTACCGTTCAATTTATTACGAACTGAGTCAATCTGGCTCGTTTGAAATTCTCTTTCGACATATACACACGACTCTAACACTAATTTTTAAGATATACTGTTTATCGACTTCCATTTCTTTGTAATTATTGATTCCTATAAATGTGCAATATTTATGAAATGAAGCTCTTCGTAAAACCTTAATTTATGAAAAGAATTATGTTAAAAGTGTGCATTACTTTTGAAACTGATTGTATTTGAAAGTTTGCAATATTTATAAAACGAATCCGTAACAGAAGTAAGGCTAACTTATAATAAGAATCACGTTAAAAAGTGTGCATTACTTTTGAAATTGAGTGTGGTAGAAAGTGAGCAATATTCATGAAACAAATTCCTGCCAGAAGTCTACAAGAATTTAATCCAAACGATGCATGTTACTAATGAAACAAATTCCTCTCAAAGCTATCCGTTACATTTCGCAAAAGAGTGTGCAATATTTATGAAAAAGGGCATCAAAGAATTAAAGGACTACTAAGAATATACCTTCAAAACACACCTTCATAATAAAAATTTATTTTCAAAATCGATTCTCAACTATACTGCGAGTAAAAAAATGAGTCGAATTGACTCGGTTAAAGAAAATCAGAACCACAATCAACATCCTTAAATTCAGAGTTAAAAATGAACAGCACACCAAAGACTGGAAAAGCTTTTCTTCAGGATTATTAAACCAGGAGTGGGGAAAAGGTTTTTCCACACGGCTGACCTAATATATTCATATACATTCAAAATAATTCCGCAGACGACCCCCTTTCCTCCTCCTCCTCACGACGAACATATTGCATTTAATATATTCTACATACAAAATATATAAAAGTGACGTCATACAAAATTCTCTATCCATTTCCATCATCCTATCTCAGTGATCCTGTCACTATCACCCAGAAAAATTTCAAAAAAGCTGAGGAAAATTTTTTTAAACACGATGCCACAACGAATAGATAAACCAACAAAGCTCGAGGGTCCTAATCGCAGAGCACGGATTACCAGAAATCAATTCCACGATAAAAAATGTTAAAAACTCAACGGAGACGAATAACGAAACTTTCTAAAAGCTCTCCTCCGCATCCACTTCCCCGGAGAAGTAAAATTCGTTTGCAAAGATTTTCCGAAGAGGAAGAAGGTCGGGCGAGGGGGCAGGAAGGGAAATAAGGAAGCAAGAAAAGAAGCACATCTGGTAAATTGAAAGCTTTTAACCTAATGTTCCATTTAAGGTGGAAGAAAGTAGTATAGCAGAGGGTGAAAAGCACCTTTCTCCGGAGAAAACCCCACTTTCGAGAATTAGCATAGAAATAACACTTCCGTTTGTTTCTGGAGAGAAAGTTGTTTACATAAACCTGAACCATGCATCAACAATAAATAAAAACCTGAAAAGGTCTCCAACCCCCAAGAAAGTTCTCGAGATTAGGTCAGATCAAAACACGGAGGAGAACACCAACTTGGGCATCACACCGTAGGTATCCGCAATCAGGCTCTATCCTCCATACAACCAACAGCAGCATTATGGAACCGAAGCGGAAGAAACAAAAGGTGACAACAAAGAGTATCCAGTCAAATAAAATAAGACAGCAATAAACGGAGCAAGACACGACACTGACTCAACATTTTGTGACATTCCTAAAATGGACTCGAGGAAACTGTCACATCACTTCACTGTCACTGTTACATTCAGTCAAACACTTGAAAAGGGAAACTACTAAAGCAAAACGGCTTCAAAATATGTCCGTGATTTACGAAACGGTATCCTCACTCAACTGTCCATTATTTATTAAATGACTTCCCTCCACAATGTGTGCAATAATTATGAAATGAAACTTTCTACGAGGCGAAAACAATCTGAAATCATTTCCCTTGACCCAGGTCAAGACCTAAACAAACTGAAAATTGTACGAATGATCACCGAGTGGAAATAAAAATGTTAACAGAAACGAAATGAGTGAATGCAGCAGACATCGAGTCAAAAAAAGGAGGAAATAAATAAATAAAAAGAGGCGAGAACGGTTAGTACTTGAATCATAAACGGCCCAAACCAAAGGAAACAATAAATAAATAAAAAGGCCCAACAAACCCATAAGAATACATCCTTCCCGACACACAAAAAAATTTATGCAAATAAAAAAAGGTCGATGAAGCAATCAAACCGGAAAAACCATTATGACGTCACGCTGCTGGAAAAACAAATCACTTCCAACCACCCTGAATAAATACATAAAAATGTGGAGGGAAAAAAATTTACCTCACAATTCTCCACCCCTAACCCCCCACGCTTTCCATCAAACCCACGATCCTGTAAGCCAATATCGGACACTTCCAAAAAACAGGAAAAAAGATCAGAACAACCAACAAACAAACAAACGACCAGTAATTAGAAAGAGAACACAGGCAACAAATTGGTACACCAACGCCCAACTTGCGGTTCGTTTTTTTTCCTTCTTCAGCACCCCCGCTGCAGGCTCTTTTTCCAATTAAAAAAAAAAATCTCGCCGATTTAATTGTTCTTCGTCTTTTCAATTTATCTCCCCGCACCCCCTCGGAAAACTTTATTTAAAGTGGTTAATGCCTAATCACAAAATTATCAACCCCCGCGAAAAATCACAACTTCCGGTGTTGAAAGCTCAAAAAGAATTTTCTTTCTGAATTTATAATTTTAATTTCTTCAAATTGCTTTTCTTCTTTTTATTAATTCGTCTTCCGGTTCCGGAATACTAATTAATTTTCTTTGTAACGAAACCGCCAATTTTAAACTTTCTTTTTATATACTCAAAGGAAAACAAAGGAAAGAGTATAGTCATTGTTAAGTCGGAAAATCGAAACAATTCATTTCGAGATTTGAAATCTGGACCCGACCACCATCCCAAAACCTCTTCCCTTACCCCCTCCCTTCTTTCGCAATCTTTTAAAAGCGTCGCTGTCGGTGGGGTTAAAGCTCAAACCCTTAGATTTCTCGCAAGCCCTCAACGTAGAAACGACTTTAAATTTTCCTTCACGCTTCGTTCCACTTAAAGTTACCGTAAAGTTTCCGGAAACAAAGAAAAAACTTTCAACTTATTTATTTATTTATTATCGCTTTAATAGTGGTTCGACGTGATTTCGCTCTCTCTCTCTCTCTCTCTTTGTTACATTCTTTTCGGTTCACCTTGTTCGTTTAACGCATTGATTCCCAAAGTGGTCTATATCGCCCACAGGCATGGGTTGTATAAGTTTTTAAAAATTTTAATTGAAAACTGACTTTTTAGATTGTGTATTTACTTATGTAATTAGAGTGGAACACCATGTCTTTTTAGGTTACTATACAAAATTAGTTTTAGAAATTAAATTTATATGTTTGTGCTGAAAACGAAACCATCTTCTCACATTTTTCCTCCACAAATATCGGTCCCTATGGTGAGGATCTATTTCATAAATAGTGCGCATATAGAGGCGCTTGCGAGCACAGAAGAAGACTGTACAGAAACGTCACCGAGTCTATTCTCCTGTATGCAGCCACAGTGTGGGGCCTCTGGCAATTCAAAAGAAGACCTACGTAAAGAAAATGCTTCGTGAGCAGAGAAGGCTGGGCCTTTGCATAAGCAGAGCCCACAGAACCGTGTCAACAGAGGTAGTTGTAGTATAGTCTAGAACGATCCGAAGCCATCAACAAGCAGGATAGCACGACAAAAAACAAAGAGACCAGGGAGAGAACAGTTGCCCTGTGGGAAGAAAAGTGGAAGGAAGGCAACCATTCTGGAGTTCGCATGCGGAGGCTCATTAACGATCTGAGGCGATGGTAATTCCGCAAACACGGCGACATAAACTGGGGAGTCACCCAATTCATCACGGGGGCTTCGGTACCTACTGGCACAAAATCAAAAGCGGGAGGTAAACACCACGACCAGGAAGACTCGCTCGAACACTCATGGAATGTCTGCCCTCTTTGGGAAGAGGCTACGCAGAGTCCTGGGGAGGGAGGTCAAGTACTGGACAGTGGTAACAGTGATGCTAGAAAACCAGCACAACTGGGAGGCCATCGCGACCACGAATACCATTATGACGAAAAAAAAGTTAAAAAAATAAAACCAAAAATAAATTCTGTCCCCGAATATAAATTTATTAAGCAACACGTGAGCGCAAAAAGTTTCAAAACCAATTCATCCCATAAATTGTATGAAGGATGGGTGTATACAGTCCTCACACGACAGACCCGGACAAAACGAAGATCTTATCTGTAGCTAAATTACTGCATCGACATTTTACAATAAATTGAAAAACGACTTCCGGACAAACACATCAAAAATCGTCAGGAATAGGAATAGGACAGTGTTTCCCTGTCGTCGGTACACGTTTCCTAGTCGAGCATGTAACAATGAAAACCTTATCAGAAACTTTTCCATTCCGGGAACGCCGGGTTTCCTTCATCCCCTAACCAATCCAAAACTCCATTCAGCATCCCTCCGAATTTTCATCTCTTTTCTTTCTCTTGAAACAGATATAAAAACAAACGCAGCGAGCTACATAACAGCGAATAAAGCCTTTCAAATAACATTGAAGAGAGCGCGGAGGAGGAGGGAAATAAACTGACAAGATCCGACCAATGAGAGCGATCGGTTTAATATTTTAAGCTCGAAAGCAGCCTCAACGTTTTTTAACAATTTTATTTATTTCTCGACTTCTATTCGGAATTTGTAAATAAAAATAAATAAATAAAATATGAAAAACCATTTCTCCTCCCCGCACCGCCGCCCAAAAACCGAATGGATTGGTCGAGGATTTATGAAGAAGCGGAGGTATGAGCGATAAACTTTCCCCGACACTTTCCCCGGGGTTAATCCGGCTTTTCTTTTACAGAGTAAGACTACAGAAATCTCTACGACTTACCTAGTAGTGCTTGAAAGAGTCGAGATTTAAAGATTCTAATAACTCGTTCGATGGCCAATCGGAGTTGTTTGTCCTGTGGCCTTGTCAGCTTTGAGTGATAATCTTCGAGCAATTCCAAAGCACGATGTGCTTCTGAAAAGAAAATTGAAAACCGTTTTTTCATAAATCGATTCGCCGAATGTATGAATAAATCCGAGACATAAATATCTCCTCATAAATAATTCATTCATTCATTCATTCATTCATTTTCAGGTCCACTGAGTGCTTAATCGAGTCACGAATCTCAGCACTAAATGAACCTGAATTGAAAAGTAAAAGAAATTTCGAATAAAAGTGATACACGCTTGAGTGAACGATTCATTTCATAAATAATGCACATGTGAACAAAGAAATAATTTTTGTTTCTTATGAAGTGAATTATGACTAAATGTGTGCAATATTTATGAAATACACTCCTCTGAAAATCAATCAACGTTTATAAACTGGGTTTCACTAAAAGTGTGCATTTTTTATGAAACGAATTCTCTAAAAGGTGTAGTATCTAAAAAAGAAGCTACCCATTAAAGTGTGCAATATTTATGAAATCAATCTTCGTTTAGAATACCGATTAAGGTCTGTTTGGCAAAAATTTGACTTTTTAACTGACACACTGAAACACCTCACAACTGGTGAGGATGTCTGAGAGACTGAGACTTCCTGCCACTTGATCACGCTTTTATACTCCGCCAGGCACCGCAGATAGAGCCACCGTCGTCCTAACACCGTCTTATTGGCTATTTTGACAGTAGCTCCAATCGTATTGATTGGTCCACCGGTGGGTCAAGCAAAATTGTTGATTTTGAGACCATTTTTATACCGATGAACATTTTATACCACAACATACATACAATAATCGATTCCTTCTTTCTCGATGAGATAGTATATATAGTCTAACGGTTTTGATTATAAAAGTTTCACGTAGATTTTAAAACGATTTTATAATTCATATGTTTATAATATACTGAAGGTATAATAAAAATAAAAACTCGCTCAGGGAACAGGACAGATATACTTTATTCAGTAATTTTGGTACAATATACTGATACTTAGCACATTAAGTTTAACCGATATAACCTATCAATAAATCGAAGTGTGCAGTATTTTTGAAAAAAGCTTCTGACAAGGATGAGTTTAATTTGTCAATATCCTACAAAACCATGGGTTATGTATGACAGTTTTGATTTTTATATGATCCGTCTATATGTATATCAATTTCCAAAGTTTTCAAATTTTTAGTTTAGTTTAGTGATATACAGGATACGGGAGGAGGATTGGAACTCACAACCATAACTCTATAATCAAGTACTTTAACTACAACACCATCCCTTCCCTTCTGAGTTTTAAAATTCAGTATAACTACAAAAACTTACGAATTCCATTTATAATCTATCCGATAAACGATCCAAAATATATACTAAAAGGACACAACTTTGATGAGTATGCATTTATAAAAAGAAATTCCCAGTATATCATACAAATATGCCTTCTTGTGGGCATTTTTATTTTTAAAGAATCATTTCGTATAACTTACATTGATGTGATATACTGAGGATTACTTTTCATAAATACATACTTTCACGACTTCATCAAAGTTGTGTCCTTTTAGTATATATTTTGGATCGTTTATCGGATAGATTATAAATGAAATTCGTAAGTTTTTGTGGTTATACTGAATTTTAAAACTCAGAAGGGATGATGTAGTTAAAGTGCTTGATTATAGAGTTATGGTTGTAGTTCCAATCCTCCTTCCGTATCCTTTTATACTGAAGAATGAGAGACGGGATTATTACACTAAACTAAAAACTTTGAAAATTGATATACATATACACTAAGCATATAAAACTCAAGAACGGTTTTGTAGGGGGTTGAAAAATTAAACACACCTCTGTCAGGGACTTGTTTCAAAAATACTGCACACTTCGATTTATTTATAGGTCATATCGGTTAAACTTAACCTGCTAAGTACCAGTATGTTGTACCAATAATACTGAATAAAGTATATCCGTTTTGAAATGATTCACAATAAACTTATACTCATGGCCAAATTAATAAAACACAAACAAGTTAAAACCATCGTATCCGATATCACAAGAGAAATGTTAGCTGTTAAGAAATCAGTAGAGCGTGAAAGAAGACACCACACTTGAGAAAACTCGGGAGGCGGGATTTGTTACTAGCCAGACGGCCCAAGTCGTAATAAATAACTCGCATAAATAAAGTCTACCCGAACAAAAAAAAACTATAAGAGAGAAACTTGGAAAAGAGTAAACCAGACCTGAAGGATCCATTTCATATATAACGCACACATTTTCGAATTAGAAAATGGCCGACATTTGTTTAGAATTATAGAAACTGGGGAAGAGATCGATGCCAATGTTGGCTTTGCAGCCACTCTACTTCAAAACGATAACCCATTTCCATAATTCTTTACTAAAATCTCATCTAATTTATTTTTATGGAAACTTTTCTATTTTAGGGAAAACTTTTTGGGTTTCCACATTAGTTACCATTAAAGTTTCTTCTTTATAACTCATGAACTTTTCCAAATGAAAATAAAAATTATTTTTTTATTTATTTATTCAAAACTTTATAGAATGAGGCAAAAAAATATTCCGATTCATTTATTAAACGCACTTATACAAAAATACACCAGATATACTGAGACTTATAACATATATACCAAAGATTTGGTTCATGTTTTTCAACGCAATTAATTTAAAAGTTGTCTACCCTGTCAAGAAAAATGGCGTCAGTTTCACATTACACTGCGTATAATTTCAGTCGTGAAATGTTTCTTTCAAAAGTAATGCACGATTCTTAGTTGTTGTGGTAGGGAGCGTATAACTATGACATGCCTTAAAGCTTAATATTGCTGATGATCATGTCCATGACTAGATGACTTAACTCTTCGCTACCTGAGGACTTATGATTAACACTGACGACTTAGGTTTTCTTATAATTTTAAGCAGAGGCTCCCAAAACTTTTTTGTGTCATAGACCCCCTGTTTTCCGATTTTGAGTAGACCCCCCACTGATTTTTGTAATTTTCTCACTGTAGTGAAGTAAATTTTCTACTTCATAGGTATAATATAATGTACGCGTCTTTATATTATAAGATAGTATATAATGTAGTAACTGTAGTGTATGTTGAGATCCACTATCGTGGACCCCCATTTCACGGACCCCTAAATTATTTGGCTGACACTCACCCCTTGCAGGTTGTCATAGACCCTTGGGGGTCGATATAGACCACTTTGGGAATCATTGATTAAAAGGGTAGCGAGGTTCTTAGTCACCAGTCATGGACCCAAGTTTTTGGTTTGTTTGAAACCTCATCCACCAGACACTGACCTGGTAGTTTCTAATCACAATCCTAGTCATAGTATAAGTATAACCCATTTATACGTAATGAATACTTGAGTCCCGAAACCCACTTCCCAAATGAAATCTCTTTCTGATGTGCAAAAATAATTTTCAGTTAAGACTGTGCAATATTTATGAAATGAATTCTTCTTTAAAGTGTGCATTATTTATGAAATCGATCCTCACCATAGGCAACGATATTTGGAAAGGAAAAATGTGAGAAGATGGATTCGTTTTCAAACACATAAATTAACATTTTTTATAGAAACCTAAAAGACATGGCGTCCCATTCTAATTATATAAGTAAATATACAATCTAAATTCAGTTGTCAATTAAAATTTCTAAAAACTTATACAACCCATTGATGACCGCCACTACGACATTACAGAACAATTTTTACATCGATGGACCTGATTTAAATACAATTTACATACAGTAGTCAATTCACCGGTTTCTAGAACAGATACTGTATATAGCTAATTTCGTTTTAAATTTAATTTTATGTCAAACTAGCTATTTTTAAAATATTATAATATTAATAAACGTGTAAGACACAATTTTGTAGTGTAATCGTCAATAGGAAGTATATAAAGACGTTTTAATACATTTTAAAAATATTTAAGATAGTATAAAAATATAATTCTGATATTTAGTAAAGGTCAAGAAACAATAGCACTGCGGTTGCATTATTTATAAAAATTTTTGGTTTCAAATTCTAAATCAGTCAATTGCCATTTGGCCGTTTTAGTCACACTTGGTCGTTTTGATTTATACGGACTCCAACAACCGCGCAAAACGAGACTCGACCTCACCTCCATTTTACCATAATGACGGGAAAAGGAATTCTAGTCAGAGCTTTCAAATTTTTCAAAATTTTTCCCTTTCCGGCCACGTTTTAACATAAATTATACCTTTTTTTGACTATTATTAGTTTAGATTCCCCAATTTCGGTTTTCTCTGCCTTTTGACCGTTGCCGACGACCCGAAAATGTTTACCGAAATCCTTTTACGGGTCAACAACAGTTCGAATTTTTTTTTTCTTTCTCATCCTCCTCTTCTTTTTCCTTTCCTCCATGTTTTCAACCCTCATTGGTCACTTTCCCTTCTCTTACGCGTTTTGTAACTTTCTATTATTCCCCGGGGGGGACCAGAGAAGACCGACAACGCTGCCAATAATCAGCTTTTACGACTTTATAAATTGGAATTCCAAAAAAATGTTTTTATTTCCTCGAAGTTTGTGATCTCTGTTTTGGTACTGTGATGAGTGGAAGGGGCCAAAGTCGTTTTCCGAATGTTTTTCTAAAATCTTTGATTCCTTTCATCAAGGATATCCTGGTATAAAAATTTCCTACAGCAGTTAAACGAATCATTGGATATCCTTTACTCTCCTTGGAAGGAGGGGTGATAATTGGTTAGATCGGACCTCAAATTTTGAAAAATTGGTTTTTAGTTTTTCCACTTCCGGTATGGACGAATAGTGCGATCTGTTAATTTACACAAATACAATAAATCATCTCAAATTTAAGCCTAAGAACACCTTCTCATTTCAGTCGAACAACCCTACAGTTGTTATATTAAACCCATGGCACTCAAACTGCGGCCCACTAAACTCTTCTGAGTGGCCCAGAGGCCCAGTGGAAACCGACTGAGTGAAAATTTGTGAAAGGTCGATGGCTCATTGCTACGTCTGAACTATAGTGCCTGACCAGTACGAAAATGTTTGGACCTGTACTCGGAAACTGCTGACATTGTTTGCCTCAACATATCTTTATGAGGCAATATACAGAAACAGACTGACAGATATACATACAGATGATGCCCTGAGGGTCAACTGTATGCGTCGAAAGCCGGACTTGTAAAATCTTTGTTTGGTAAGTCGTGTGGCCCAGTCGCAATGGTCACAATGAAAATTTGGTCCAGGAAGGCAAGAATAGCAGGCAGGCAGTAGCAAGAATCCCATCTCAAAAGTAATGCACCATACCAAAGCCTTTCTTTCATAAATATTGCACAGCATAATTTAGAACCCATTTCAAAAGTAATGCACACTACCAAAGTTTGAGTACCAAGGCATTAAACTCCCTAATTTAGTGTGCAATATTTTTGAAACGACGCCCTCTAATATGATGTACTATTCTTACGACTCTATAAAAACTTGTTTAGAACTCGATGTACTAAAAAAATTTTAAACTTTACGAAATCTCAGATCAATTCACACTCGTCAAATTCTCTTTGCCTCCCCCTCCTCCCACCACCAGTCTATCATTCACAGCCTTCTCAAAATTCTCATCAAGAAAGCCATCTGTGTCCACTTTAAATGTCTTAAAACCCATCTTCCGCCTACCACGAATTGAATACTCTTCGGCGAAAAGGTCTCGTTCGTCTTTCCAACGATTTTCACTGAAAACTTTTCCACCTCCCTCCCTTTGCCACGTCCAAAAATTTCCAAAATCCCTTTCTATCCCCTGCCCCCCACGTGCCTCTCTCTCTCTCTCTAAAATTCTAGTCCCTTTTAATGGATTTCACACCCGGTTACGCTAATTAGTAACACGGGAGGAAGATGATGGCGGAAAGAGGAGGCTGTCCTAAAAACTCCGTCGCTCACTAATTAATCTCGTATCTCTTTTCGCGCCAAAATTTAAATAGATTCTATCGACCTTGGAAGGTAATCGATTGAGAAGAAGAAAATGTGATCTAGGCGAAAGAGATCCATTTTTCCTTCACAGCCTTCTTCTTTTTATTTTTAGACATTCGATAATTTAGATAAAAATACTTATGGCCGAGATTTCGATTTATCGATTAACGAGATGATTGATATGGCTCCCGAGATGATTTTTCATTCTGGTCCTATTTCCATCTTCTCCTGTTCTATTGGCGTTTTGCTAAACATTTTTCTGGGGGGTCTAATCAGTCCTGACATATTCCGTGCCCTTCCACATCTACAAAGACAGCTCACATTGTATGAAACAAAACAGAAGTACCACACGATGAAGACGAAACAATAAACAACACACCCAAACGGAATCAATTCCATAATTACTGCACATTTTAGAAGAATCCAATCAACATATAAACCACAACCCAGTCCCAAATCGTTTCAAAAATAGTTATAGTTATAGTTCTAGTCGAGTTTAATTCTTTTTTTTAGGTATAACAGGACACGAGAGGAGGATTTGAACTCGCGACTATAACTTCTTAGTCTGGCACTTAACCACTACACCATAGATCACCCACAATTCATTTCAAAAATAATGCACACGTTAAAAAAGTCTTTTGGTCCGATTACTACACACTTCTAATGTGAGTTAATCCTACAAGTTTTTCATCATGCTCTATTTCAAAAATATTGCACACCTATCAAGAGAATTGATTTCATAAATAATGCACACAATCAAAAAACCATTGAAGGAAGCGATATCATGCATACTGCAAGCTTTTTTCGTGAATTACTCCCAGAAATTATTCGCTAGGATCTTATTTCAAAAATACTGCACACTTTTCAATAGAAAACGTTTCATAATTAATGCACACTTCTAATGCGCACTAAAGTACTTGTACGAAGAACCAAGTCCCGCTAAATTAATCAACTGCGTGACGAAATTATTTCGATTTATGAAGAATTCATTTCAAAAATATTGCACATCTTACACATCACATTAATTATGTTAATTAACATCAAAAATCGACTTCAAACGTAATTAACAGTATTACAGACAACTGACATCAAAAATATTGCACATTTTACAAATAATTCCAGTCAGTACTAATGAAGTTACGTCAACGCCCCCGCGCCAAAAATGTTAATAATATACAGAACGTCCAAAATATATGAATAATATTTATAAATATACTATAAACAAAATCGCGTAACTTTTGCCATACAAATCTTTCGTTAAATGTGTCAAGGAAGATGAATGTCTTATTAAAACTGACTCGACCTAATGAGTTTCCGGTTCAAAGGACCTGAACACCACCTGTACATCGTTTCAAGGCCAATAAAGCTCAATAGAGTCATGAAACCAGTTTCCGATTGAACTGCAAGAAACTTTAAATACGTCTTGAGCCACTTTCAGACCATTTTGTGGCGTCAGGACCTTAATTAAAATTCTAACTTGTAAAGAGAAACCTTTCATCAGCCTCCAGACACCATTTAAGACCCCGTTAAATTTAAAAGACTTGGACAAAATCAATAAAACTACTTTAACACCGAGCCAAACTGACTCGTCGTAGAGAGCTAGCGACTGAGAGAAACCGAGCGAGAGACGCTTTTGTTGTGACTCGAAACTTCGCGACATCAACAGGAAACCATAATTCGGATAACAATTCACTCCAGAATCACATACATTCTCGAACTATTGTAATAATTAATAGAGAAGCAGATAAAGCTCTGAATTTGAGGAAAGGTACTAGGTACCAGGTTAAATCAGGGGTGGGCAATCTTTGTAATCAACGGGCCAATTTAAATTTTAAAATTTTTTTGGCGGACCGCACATAAAATAAGAACTAAAGTACGAGGGCCGCACAAATTTGCAACACATGAACTACGCAGCTAGTTTAGCTTCTTCTGTAGACTATACATCTATTCTACTAAGTGAAATCCACTTGAAACTTATCGACTGTCTAAAAGGACAGGAATTAAGCCTGGTGAAGAAGAAATGTTAGTATAATAATGGGTACAACAGGATACGGGAGAGGATTCGAACTCTAAAGCCGTAACTTCTATAGTGAGGCGCTTTAACCACTACATCACAGACTTCCCGTGTTAGTAGAAGCAAGAGCATAGCAACAGCAGAGTAAAGAAAAGTAAATAAGGAAGAAGAAAGAGAAAGAATAAAAATACAGACTAAGCAAAGAAAGAAAGAGAGAGACAATAAGAAGAAAATGAACTACGCAAAGCCATACAGAACAAAGAATCATTAACGGCAGTAAGGTCGATCGGCAAATGCAGTAAAGCAGATAAGCACTCAGAGATGAGAGATAGATGCTAAAGAAGAGATTTCAGACTGAGAGGATCCATCTGGAAAATGAAGCAAGGGAGAAAGAGACTGTCTGCTTTGTGGAAGGATATGGAGTATGCAGCACTGGACACTCTAGAAGGACAAAGAGCAGAGATGGAAGAACCTAGCTGGAAACACTTATACTATAGAAACCAAGAACTGATTACATAACTGATCATAACTACAGTAGAATGAATGTTTAGAGTATAAAATGTTTGGTGCAGATTTTGTAAGAATAATGCACACAGTTTAGTGTAGTGAGACAGGTGTGTTAAGGATAGGTTTAGTAATAACACTATGACGTCCACTGGTTCCACTATGGGGTCATGAAAACAGTATCCGTTGACTGCTTGTGACCTCACGGTAGTGCCATGAAGTATTTCACAAACACTATTGACTGGGAGCCGATGACGTCACATTTGGATGCGTCGCTGGCAATCTTATACTTATTTACACATGTGGACGATTACCACTAAAGTTCATATGTTGTGAATTTAAAATATTGGTACTCAGGCAGCATAAGAATCAGTTCCAGTGTAGTGTTAATACTAATATTAGTTACATAAGACCGAGAATGTTATTTTTGACTAGCCGGAAGAGGCATGTCAATATATAAATATATATATAAAAAGAGAGAGAGAGGAAGAAATGAAGCAGAGAAAGAGAGGAACAAAGAGACAGACAGAAAGAGGAAGAGAGAGAGAGAGAAAGGTAACTAAAGAGATAAAAAGAAAATATAAAAAGTAGAGAGAATGACCAAAAAATCTGGAAGACCTAACAAGGAAGAATTAACAAACAAACAAACACAACAAACAGAAAAACACGATTGTTTCGCCCAAAAACAAAATGTCGTTATTGTTCCATCTTTTGATTCCCTCACAAACAAAGAACAATAGGTCTTTAAAAAAAGAGAGAAAAAGGAAAAAGGAAAAGGTCACTACAAGAAAAGTGTTTTTCCCCTTAAAATGAAAATTTCTCTTCTCTTTTCTCTCGGAAAAGTGTTTAAAAAAAGAAATCTGGGAGAAAGTTCTGAAACTTGTTAAACAGGAAAATGCATTTTGGGTAAAAGAGAGGGGGAGAGGTTAAGGGAAAGTGTTAAAGAATGTGACTCGAAAACTGTCGTTAAAAATTTGCTTTGGACGAGTTTTCGCCAAGAACTTCATCCAAAACTTCGAAAGGGAAGTTAGGGAAGACTAATGAACCTAAAATAAAAATCTCGCCCGACAAATAGTATCGCCATCTGATGTAATACCACTGTCACCTTTTCATATAACACTTCCCGTCCCGAGAGTATAGGCTAGAGTCTTGTTCTTCCAACAGCAAAAACTGAAATTTGAGGAGAAACCAGTTAATAGGCTAAGGGTCAGCGAACTTAACAGTCATAAAATCAATCGGAAAACGCCGCGAATGGTAGAGAGAAAAACAGGAGCGAATCGTAATCTCGGATGTTCACTGTTCATTTTTCTCTTTTTACAAAATTGTCTTTCCGGTTCGAGTGAAATCTTCTTCCATTACGAACGCCTCGTTCGAACATTTTTCTTCGTTAGGGAAAAAGCGATTCCTTGCTTTTCACGACCCAAAACGAAAATCATTTTTCCTTCTCTCCTTTCTAATGAAAGACCGCCAACAAGACTTCTATCTACTGTGCGTTTTGCTAAGCTATTAAGCACTTATACTCGACTTCAAGATAAACCTCACCCAACACAGTTAAATTATGACGTCATACAACCATTTTCCACCCTTGGATACATAGAGAACCACTCCACCAGAGCTTCCTAAACTCAACAACCGAAACTCAACTCAATTCAAGTGTGCATTATTTATGAAATAAGATACCAATCCGAGCAAGCCATCATTCCATAAAACAATCCGTTCAAACGATTCCCAAAATTTTACGAAACCTGAGTGTGTATACGGAAGACAAAACGGGTCACTATAAAATCAATAAGAATGCGGAGAACGAATCACGTGATCTAGCTGAGATGAGTAGTCGTAAAGAAAGTTGGTGGTAATAAAGCCGTAGGATAAAGCAGAGACAGGGAGGCTGGGGGAGGGGGTGAAAGGAGTTTGAGCAAAAGGTGGGTGGACATCGTCAAAACGGATTTAGAGGAATTGGGTGTGACAGGTGAGTGACTAAGGGAGATATAGAAACAGAAAGAGGTTGCCACGAATCACGGCCCGGAGTTAGAAATCCTTGGCTAATGTCTTTTAAGCCTGGATTTACCCGCTGAGCTAATTTGACTCCTTTTAGACTTCAATCACGACACCAATCTCCTACGACAGCGCGTGTTCTGTATGCAACGAGTTTCCCATAAATGCGAGCTTTACTTATGAGATAGGACTTTAAGGGAAAAAAAGCGATATTACGATACGACATCGTGTGCATTATTAATGAAACAAATACCTTTAAAAATATGCAGTACTTAGGAAAACTGTGCAACATTTATGAAAGAAATATTTATTAAAAAGAGTCCACAATTTATTAACGAGTGGTCCTTAAAAAGTGTGCAATATTTCTGGAATGAATCCTCTTCGAAAAGTGAGCAGCATTTATAAAATTGGTTCCCCTAAAAATTTTTAAATATTTACGAATAAATTCACCCGCCAAGTGTGCAATATTTATGAAACAAATTTTTCTAACAAAATGTTCACTATTAACAAACCAAGTACCCCCTAAACACTGTGCATTATTTATGAAATCTCTTTCCTAAAAATTGTGAGATATTTACGAATAACATTACCCTATAGGTGTGCAATATTTATGAAACAAATTTTTCTAAAAAAAAAAATTCACTAATAACAAATCCCCTAAAAACTGTGCATTACTTATGAAATTTCTTCTCCAAATATTTACGAATAAATTCACCCACCAAGTGTGCAATATTTATGAAACAAATTTACCCAACAAAATGTTCACTACTATTAACAAACCCCCTCAATACTGTGCATTATTTATGAAATCGCTTTCCTAAAAATTGTCAAATATTTACGAATAACATTACCCTATAGGTGTGCAATATTTATGAAACAAATTTTTCTAACAAAATGTTCACTATTAACAAACCAAGTGCCTCCTAAATACTGTGCATTATTTATTAAATTGCTTCTCCTAAGTATTAACGAATACAATGACCCTCCAAGTGTGCAATATTTATGAAATACTGAAGAACACAAGTCAACCAGTTGCGTTAAAGCTCGGAGGTATAGTAACAATATACAGAACAATTCCTCACACTCACAAATGTAGTCCTCAAGTTCAATGTTAAAAAAAAGGAAATTTCAATTTGATTGTGTCATGAGTCAAATCGACTCACTTGTAAGCAAAAAAAAGACAATAACACTAACAATCAATATTGTCAAATTTCGAAGCCAATAACTTCCAATTTAACGGAAACTAATATCAAAATATCCATTGCTGACAATAAATCTATTAAAGCCATTTTCCTTTCCTTTGAATTTCCTTTTCCTTTGATTCCTTCCTTTTCCATTCTTTTCGACTTCCTTTCCAAATAATTTTCCAAATTAAAAAGTAATTAAAGAAGAAGAATAAAAATTGGGGGCTATTTGGCTTTTGTCAAAACATAAATTTCTGTTTTATCCTCGCCAGATTCCTACCACCCCGCAACCCCCGCTCCTCCCTTTCGAACCAGCCAAATAAAATTTTACATAAATTGCAAAATGTCATCCCCATATGGGCTTGTCGAAAACAAACGGAAATAATCGTTTATATCCTCTCGCGACCATTTCCGCCGCGACCTCAAAAACCCCGCCATTTTTCTTACGACGTCCAAACTTTTTCCTTGAGGACCGTTCCGACAGCGAAAAAAAAAGCTCGACCGACCTAACGAACCACAACCTTATGGCGATATCATCTTCCCTCCTAATTCCAGCCTCCACGTTTTTATTTCCAGACGATTTCCACGAGGAAAAACGATGATGATTGTTTAAATTTAGACTCAAATGGCCGATTCTGGAGTTTTTTAAACAAACCCAAATCGCCCTTTTGGGCCAACGAATTTATGACCCAAAAAAAAGGGGGAAAGGCGAACGGAGATTCTAAGAAAAACAAAATATCATAAGGAAAAACAGTAAACAAACAGCAGGAGCGGCAGCACTCCCATCCTTCCTCCTCTTAGCTCCCTCTAAGAGCTTTTTATTAATAAATTCAAAACAATGGACCAACAATTCTCAATTTTCTTACTCTCGTGTTGAAAATGTTTTTCTCCCCGCCCTCTCTCCTTTCATTTCCTCATAAAAGAGTGAGTTAAAGACAATGAAACCACTAACAGCACTGAGACCTGGTTCAATTCAAAGGAAAATTAAAGTGTCAAGTGGAGGAAGTGAGAAAAATGTGCTCACTTTGGTTACAGTTTCCCTGACCTTAGATTTACCGGAAGGAGAAGGAGAAGAAAAAAAGCAAAACCAGAAGAATAGGTGATGGGAGACGAACGAAGAGCACCATGAAGTGTTATTACCCCGACAATTACTCTTCCACGGAGAGTGAGGAAAAGCTTACAACAGCGGGAGTAGAGTCGAACACTCATCTTACACACTGAGAGCGTGGGATGCACAAACCGCGAACATCTCGCGGTTGCTCCTAGTGGATTTCTCAGCTGTGAAGCTGCTGCATGTTCAAAACCACGTTTTCGCACTTCACTATGGCGCGGTAAACCAAGCACTGTTGATAGGACACCGGATCGTCTGCAAAACGCGACCTCCTGTAGCTTTTACTGCGCCCCAACAGTTTCTTTCACTTTCACTAAAGCCGCTATATTATCACCGTTCAAAGTGTGCAATATTTATGAAAAGTAGTCTTCAACGTTTAATGTATACAAAATAAGCCTTCACTCAAGTCTGAGTATAAAACAAACCGCCACGAAAGTCTATTATATATGACATGAACTTGCTAAAAATGTGCAAAACTTTTGAAATGATTTTGCTAGAGGCGACACAAATTTTTCACTAGTGTGCAATATTTATGAAAATTAGTCTTCACCGCGCGATGTATATTAAATAAATCTTCATTCAAGTGCAGATAAAGATAAACTAATAATGTGCAAAACTTTTGAAATGGTTCCTAGTTATCACTAAAGTGTGCAATACTTTTGAAACGAACCTTCACAAAAACTAACATTAACAACGAAATTAATTCTCTTACGAGAGTGTGCTATATACAGCAATATACGAACAACAAATTCGTTCCTGAGTGTGTGCATTACTTTTGGAATAAGATTGCGCCGACATCATATCAACCAGGACTATGGATTCCAGTTTAATTCATTGAACGTCAGTACAGACCCAGCTTGGCTTAATTTCAGTCGACCACCCTCTTCAGAACCTAATATATTATAACCATATCATATAAAAATATAAATATACGGGATGTATAAACCACACCCACGTCACATCGACGAACTTTTTATTAAATCCAAAACGACGACGAGACGTCTACCAGTGAATAAATAAATCCGTCACAATAAGAAAACACAAAAGTTCACTTTAAGCTCTCAGCATGGCGTTTTCCAAATACTAAAACGAAGCTTTCCACCGCCCCCTCCACCCCCGCCAGTTTACAAAAACATGGAAATAGGAAACGGAAGTATGAGTCTTCAATCCCATTTATAGAACTTTTAAAAAAAAATTGTTAGTTTGTTTTTAGACATAAAAATTATCAAATCTAAAAATAATTTTTTTAAAGGTCATCAAGCAAGATTTAGAGTTTCATTTTATGAGCTTTCAAAACGTTTGCTAACATTTCGACTTTGTCTAAAGCTCGGATCTCGTTTTATGCGTTTTCCCATTTGACCGTTTAATAAAGAGTTCACGCTTCTATACGTTAACCTTCTCGAAGTTCGCGATTAGTAGTTTCATTCGTCCATTCTTCAAAACTGTGCTTTAGAAAATATAACGATTCTTTCATAAAAGTGTGCAGTATTTATGAAACAAGAGTGCATGAGAACTGAGACCTTTCCACCCTTTATGAAGTGATTTCCGGTTACTTATTCAAACGACCTCCCACGAAAGTGTGCATTACTTATGAAATGACAGGAGGACTGTTGTGTGTTGTTAAAGCGCCCAACTATAGACGTTACGGTCATCAATTCAAATCCTTCCCCAACAGAGAATGAAAACTCAAATTTAGCTAAATATTGCACAAAATTTGCTTGCACGTTTTCACAATTTAAAGTAAAAATTAAAGGACTGTTGGTAGTAGTGTGCAATAATTATGAAATGAATAGGCTACAGCATCAATGACACGAACTCTTCACTAAAGTGTGTAATACTTATGAAATGAATGTCCCACGAATGGGAGCGTTATTTATGGGAAGATAGTTCCGCATTGTTAGCTAGAGTTCATTTCATATATAATGCACACTTTGGGGAGAGAATTCATTTCAAAAGTATCGCACACTTTTACAAGAACAAACAATGCAAAACCCTTTTTCAAGGTCTCATTTCGAGTATAAATTACTGCACACTTCTCTGAAAGGCAAGTATCCCTCCAACAGTGTGCATTATTTATGAAATAAGGAGAAAAATGAGAACGCATCAAAGAAAAGAGGGGGGGGGAACCTTTTGCGACGACCCGGAAAATAGTTTAAACCTGATGCTTCACCATCGCAACGACTGAAACGAAGGCAAAAATTCTTCTTTCCAATTTCGAAAAGGAAACAAAATTCAATTTCCGACATTTCTTACCTCCGTTCGCCTCAATTTTACGATTCCTACAAATGCCTGTTCGCCTCCCCTGAACCCCCTTGCCCCCTGCCCCCCACTTCATTTATTCTTATTTCGAAATGCTTTTCCCGGAGTCTGCATCCCGTTAAATTGATCGCTTAACCGTCAGTTTTTCATTCATTTTTATTGGCCATGGAAAGACGAGGCTGTATTCTAGCTCTGCTTATGTTTCCCCACCTGACCGACACGTGTCTAAAAAGAGACGAAAGAATTTTCCACCCCAAAATCCATGGTTATGGTGTGCATTACTTTTGAAACCAGTCCTTCCATCAAAATGCAGATTCTTTTCCGAAGTGATCGGTCCTCATGAATATGAGTATTGATTTTGGACTTAACTGTTTACGAAATTGTGGTATAACTATAAAATGAAGTTAGGGCTTAAAGTGTGCAATATTTATGAAACAAATCCCACCAACATAAAAATTTAATTTCCCAAAAATAAAAATTCCGATCTAATTAAAAAATCAAACTAGTCCAATCTCTAAACCCAGTTATCAACAAAACATTTAATAAACATCCAATATCAACACTTAGCTCTCTATTTAATGACTGAGCCAGATTGACTCACCTTAAAAATTTCATTTCGTTTTTTGTTACGTCATAGAAATTATTTTCGAAATCGGAGTTCGTCTAAACGAATAATATTGAAGAGATTTGTCCAAAACAAGACAACATATATTCATTTATTGGACTGAAGCGAGTCAATTTGACTCAAACAACAAAATCTTTGTATTTTTAACTAAACGAACCCGGTTCGAATGTTTGTATTTTATTATTGTGCAAAGCTTAAATTTAATGCAAGAGCTAAATTTAATTATACTGAATGAGGGATTTCGACTCAACAAATGACGAGTCAGTTTGACTCAAAATTTCTCTTCGGTTTTGCATTGTCATGGAAATTATTTTCAAAAAAGTTCAAGTAAACAAATAATCTTGAAGAATTTTCCAAAACCAGGCAACATGGGTTATATATAACCCATTTGGATTGAAGTGAGTCAATTTGACTCAAACAAAAATATTTTTAACTAAACAAACCCGGTTCGAATGTTTGCTTTTTTCTTATTGTTCAAAGACAATGAGCTACATTTAATTATACTGAATGAAGCATTTTGACCTATAACAAATGATGAGCCAGTTAGACTCACGTAAAAATTTGTCTTCGGTTTTTTATTGTCAAGGAAATTACTTTATAAAAATTACAAGTAAACAAATAATGTCAAAGAATTTCCCCAAAACGTGGGTTATAAATACTGATTTAAACTGGAGCGAGTCAATTTGACTCATACAACACAATCCATGTTTATATATTTTTAATCAAACAAAATCGATTCAAATGTTTGATTTTTATTATTTTTTTAGAGACAATGAACTGCATTTAATTACACTGAATGAAGTACTTTGACCCATAACAAATGATGAGTCACTTAGACTCACGTAATAAAATTCTCTTCGGTTTTTCATTGTCATGGAAATTAGTTTAAAAAGTTGAAGTAAACAAATAATCTTGAAGAATTTTTCCAAAACCAGACAACATGGGTTACATACATTTATTAGACTTTAGCGAGCCAATTTGACTCATACAACAAAAACCATGTTTATACTTTTTATAACTAAACAAAGCCGATTCAAATGTTTGCTTTTTTTCTTATTGTCCAAAGGCGATGAGCCAAATTTAATTACAGTGGATGAAGAATTTCGACTCATAACTAATGATGAGCCAGTTTGACTCAATAACAACGAATCAGATGTAAAAGAAAATATTGCGAATCAATTCCCAAAGTAACAAAAAAAATTTTAGTATCAAAATGACTGATAAATAAAAACTCTAAAATGAAAATATAAATGAGTCAAATCGACTCGACACCATAATTCAAGAAATTTGAATCGACTTCAGCAAAAAAGAATTTTTTACTTATTCAACTACAGGAAAACGGAAATAATTGGTAAAAATGCGTAAATAACAAGAAGAGTTGTTAAACTCAAAAAACTGTTTGGAAAAGTTCATGATGAATAGGATGTCACCCTAGGGGGTTCGCTGACGTATTTTTCCACCCCCGACCACGTTTTAAATATTACAAGAAGAGGAGACCAAAAAAAAGTAAGCAAACCGTCACTGACACGCATACCAAATCCTCCGCCACGAAATTATTTCCAAACCCTCTTTCGCGTAAAAAAAGGCGACGAATTCCAACTTCGAAACATGTTAGGATGGTTGTAAGAAGATGAAGCATATACAGGGTGTCCCAAAATTAACGTCGAAATTTGAATTTGCCGCCATTTTTTCAGTAAATTGGTGGTAACCCTGATAATTCGACAGCTGAGAGTTTAGGGCCTTGGTAGTCAAGCTTTTTCCTTCCCGGGCCAAATTTCCATTGTGACCATTGCGACTGGGCCACGTGGCTTACCAAAGATTTTACAAGTCCGGATTTCGATGTATACAGTCCACCCTCAGGGCATCAACTGTACGTACCTCTGTCAGACTGTTTCTGTATATTTTTCTGTATAAAGATATGTTGAGGCAATGTTAGCAGTTTCTGAGCTCGAACATTTTACTACAGTTCAGACTTAACAATGAGCAATCCACTGGGTCTCTGGGCCACTCAATAGAGCTTGGTGGGCCGCATGTGACCCGTGGGCCGTAGTTTGAATAAAAAGAATTTAGGGTTAGTAAAATTGGATGCAAGAGTTGGATTAAATAGAAAACAAACTTTTTAGTCCCCAGATTTGGTTACTTTTCCAGTGCATCACAAAGTGCATAGATTAGCGTTGCACATGCACTCATTTGTCGAATAGGGATCATAACAACGTCAACAAGACATCATAATACCGGGATCATAAATCGTATTAGCACATAAAAAATTAGTAAGTTCTCTAACAGTTCCTTAAATAGAGTATATTTCAAAATTAATGCACAAATTGGGGAAGAATTCATTTCATAAATATTGCACACCTTAGTGCTTTTAAGTATGGTGTGACGTTCACACGCCAAAAATGATTCTAAGATTATAGTTTAGTTTAGTTTTAGTTGTATACTATACCACTCCATTTTTACCAACCCTAAACTCCCAGCTGTCAAATTGTTCTTTTTCAGGGTTACCAACTATTTACTGAAAAAATTGGCGGCAAATTTAAATTTTTGCGTAAATGACGACGACTTTTTTTACGCGAAAGAGGATTTAAAATCATTTCGTGGCGGACGATTTGGTATGCGTTTTTCAGGGTTACCAACTATTTACGGGAAAAATGGTGGCAAGAAATCGTGCGTTGCTTTTGGGGCACCCTATAAAAAAGTTTTCGAAAAGGGCAAGTCTAACAAATTCATCAGAAACTAATCAAACTAATCCGAGAAAGAGAGGAAGAGGAGAGAGAGCGAAACAAACACTCCAACAAGCAAACAACAAATTAACTCACCAAAAAGAGAGAGAAGAGGAAAAGAAACAGGAAGTCCAACAAACAAATAAGAAACAAACAGATCAATGGCAAAAGAGAGAAACGGAAACTGAGGGATGGGGATGAAAATAATTCCGAAGTACAACGTTCAGAGCAACGCGAAAGACTAAATTCCCGAAAGGCCGAAGGGGGATGAAATTACAAGGGAACCAGTCTCGTGTTTTAGAATTTAATCAGCCATATCTTCTGGGAGGACATCACTGACATTTTTAACATACGATTCATTTAAGATAAGAACCCCCCTCTCTTCCCTAACCCCCTCCACCATGTTTAATGGCTCGTCGCTTACAAAAAAAAAGAAGCTGAGACACGAAATTCTGCCAAAACGATCAAAGCGAATTCAAAAAATTTTCTTAGGCGTGTTAACCCTTAGAAGAGATGGTCGGCAACCACTTTGACACGGTCGCGACTTAATTTTGGCGGTCTAACCAATTACGCGAATTAATTTAATTACGACTACAACGTGATTCTACACTCGGGTCTTATTTTACGCGGTTGTGTTTTAGAATCGAAGAAATTCCTTCATAACTAACGACCGCTTTTGAGACGAGTTTCTTTCATAAATAATGCACACTTATTATTGAATGATTCATTTCATAAATCCTGCACAGTTTTACGAGGAACCCATCCCTTAAATACTTAATCGCGTTCTTCGCTCTTGAGTATAACAGGACGATGGAGAGGATTCGAATTCGAGACCTCAACTTCCGCACTCGGGGCTTTAACCACTTCACCATGAACCTCCCGTCATTTCAAAAATAATGCACACTTTTAAAAGAATTCAATTCAAAAGTGACACATATTTGATAAATTATTCTTGGGCTCATAAATCACGCATCGATCGAATCGAGACTCATTTCATAAATAATGCACAGTGATGGAGCCTTTATTTCATAAGTAATGCACATTACCGCTTGTAGTATACGTATAATATTAGCCGGGCTTGGTTTTCACTCGTTCAGAAATTAAGAACATACTCCGAGGAACTCTTTTAGATTTCATAACTCTTGCACGTTTCTTAAATTCCTATTCCGTGAATTTCTTTCATAAATACTGCACGTTAGTCTATATTTAATTGAAGGTCTCCCGTCATCGTTCTCACGCAATCACTCTTAGATTTCATTTTATGCGGTAAGAACCAAATTTTAAAGCACAGTCGAGTCTTACACTATGGGATCCTTGTTCGTTACGTGCAGTAGACTTGTAGACTAACGTGCACTATTTATGAAAGAAGTTCACGAACCTCTCATATAAGAAACGTGTAAGACTTATGAAATATAAAAGAGTATATTATTAATTTCTGAAGGATCAAAAACCAGATCGAATAAGCTGTAATGAAAGGTTAAAATAATGTGCAATACTTATGAAATGAAGGCTTCATCACTCTGTGCATTATTTATGAAATGAGTCTCGGTTTGATGTGCGTGATTTATGAGCCCAAGAATAATTTATCAAAAATGTGTCACTTTTGAATTGAAATCTTTTAAAGTGTGCATTATTTATGAAATGAAGGCTTCATCACTCTGTGCATTATTTATGAAATGAAGGCTTCATCACTCTGTGCATTATTTATGAAATGAAGGCTCATCATCACTCTGTGCATTATTTATGAAATGAAGGCTTCATCACTCTGTGCATTATTTATGAAATGAAGGCTTCATCACTCTGTGCATTATTTATGAAATGAAGGCTTCATCACTCTGTGCATTATTTATGAAATGAAGGCTTCATCTGTGCATTATTTATGAAATGATCAAATGTTATCATGTCACTCTGTGCATTATTTATGAAATGAAGGCTTCATCACTCTGTGCATTACTTATAAAATGAGGGCTTCATCACTCTGTGCATTATTTATGAAATGAAGGTTTCATCATTCTGTGCATTATTTATGAAATGAATCTAAATTCGATCTGCGTGATTTATGAGTCCAAGAATAATTAATCAAATATGTGTCACTTATGAATTGAATTCTTTTAAAAGTGTGCATTATTTATGAAACGATGGGAAGTTTGTTTCGTTAGTAATTTCTCGGGGGCCTTAAACAAGACTTTAATTCATTCACAAAACCCAAATTAATTTTTTGTCCCCTTCAAACGACGTTCACTTAATTTAAATAAAATCTAAATTTCCTGTCCGGACCAATAAAAATCCTACGTCACGGACCACAGGTGGTTCACGGACTATTCGCATATCAGACCACTTAAATGACCCAAGTTTCCCCTTAAAAATGAATTATTTCACGTCATTTACGAAAATCGTGCTTTTACCTGATACGCAAAAACATGTAATCGCGCCTAAAAAAAAAAGTTTTGAATAAATAACTCGGCACGCGATTACCTCTTACGAAAAACACTTACAAGTGTGAAGGGACTAAATGAGAGTCTAAATGGTCTTTGGTGAGGAATTTAGATTTTGACGAAAATTGGCGGGTATTTAAGACTTCCCACATAACTCACACAAATCTTCCAACATCTAAGACCGGCTTTATGTCTAAAGAATTCATCCATGTTAATAAATGATCTCATAATAAATTAGTATTTGCCAAATAAAATAAATTCAAACAAAACTTTCACCCATTCCAACAAGACAACAAACAAACACAAAAATTTAATTTAAAAATAGTTGCAAAGACACATCCTCCTCGATTCAAACTAAAGAATTTCATATATCTAAATCTAAATTAAATATGATAATAATGATAACTTATGTACTAAAAATAAATGAATAAATCACATATATAAGAAATCGAATGAACTCAAAGTAAAAACATCTAAGGACAGAATTTAACTTGGCAAACGAGAGGGAAATCAAAAATGGGCTCTCCCACAAAGCTGACTACGTAAAATCAGTTAAAATATAGATTGCTTGAATATAACAGGTCAAGATATTGTATCTCTGCCAAAAATCATGTGATTTAATTTTGATGGCAACACTCTTTTAATAACAAGAACACCAGACATAAGTTACAGTTATGTAATATTTTTACAACCGAAAAAAAAACATTAACACACAGACACACCACCAACCCTCAAACGATTTCATTTTTGTGATGAAAAACTCAACCCCATAACCGAGAACAAAATCTTATTCAATTTCAACAACCTTAACGAAAGGGAAAAGGTGACTTGTTGATGTAATGGAAACTACACACCTCCCAACATAAACAAAAATTACATCATAATCGAAAATGCAAGCCTATTGATGCTGAGGAATGAATATCAAAACAAATGGAAAACCACAAAGCACTACAACCTATTTTCTTACATGAATTATAAAACATTGTAGTTTCTAAGAACCATAATTAATGCAAGGTAATTTATCAACGAAAAGAGAAGACTGTGATTGGATTTCATTCCATGAGATTATTTTCTTTTTAATCAGTGTTTCAATAAGAAACCAGTCATAATTCAAGTCCAAATGATTATTTCCCACATGTGTATTGACTTTTTTATCAGCATCCTTAAAATCCCTCTCTCATTTGACGTTAATCAATTTTTTCTTCCTTTTCTAATTATCAGTTAAAAACACTACATCAGAGAAATCATTCAAATCCATCAATAAATCGCGGTTGGGTTTTAATCCTCAACAAAACTGATAGTACACTCTGAAAAGGATTCAAATCCGTGGGAAAACGTAGAAATCATTTTTTCATTTGTTATCAGTAAAATTCTGAATCCCCGACTATTTTAAAAATAGCGTTTTGTAGAAAAACTTAGAAAAAAAAAATAATCGAAAGGTTTTATTCATGAATGAAATTATTTAACTTCTCCGTTCGTTAGTCTTATAACTACGGGTAATTTGATCTTACCACCTTGTTTCCGAACAGGCATCCTCAGCTTATTTAGAAGATCGCGTGCGTCTTCTTTCAAAAAAAATATGAAAGCTTGGGGGTGTAGTCACGGTCCCCAGTCTGATTACCCCCAAAGCCAAAAATAATAATCAAAGGAAAACAAACAATAGCTGACGTGCGGAAAATTTTTTTCCGATACGACACAGTATAGTAATCAAAACCGAGTCACCTGATTCGATTTTATAAAAAAACAAACCCCCGAAATCCCGCGAAAACAAACCTAAGACTCATATTTTCACTACTGCCTAAAATGGCTTCTCGAGACTTGTGTCTACTTCCGAGGATTTTGAAAAGAAAACGACTTCTCTGCTCTGATTGGTTGGAATGTCTGTTATGACATCATACTGGACGACTGTGATTGGTCGGAATAAAGTTATTGAACGATGGAATCCAGCAGACGAATTTTTCCTAACCAGGTTAGGTTGTGTTCTCTAGTTTAATTTTTGGGGGTTTCTTTTCCCTTTTAAAGTTATTAAAGAAAATGGTTTTGACTTTTGTTCAGGGTCGGGAAACTATCCCCGAGAACGCCAAAGTATTGTCTAAACAGGAGGCTTTGTTGCATCAATTCAATTTTATCAAGAATTGGGAAAAACCTTCCGAGGTGTAAGTATTTGTAAATTTTTGTGCCGGTGAACGCAATATTTACAAAACGCCCGAATTGTTATCAGTTTTTTTACATTTGATCCGACATTTCAGATTTTTTTTGAGATATGGAAGTATCATTGCAGGAGTTACAACACTCCTATCTTCTTTTCCAATCAATCACCATTTCAGAAAACATTTCAAATTAAATAAGTTTGGTGTAATAATTACGTACGCCCCATCTTCTCTTATGCCTGCTTTCCTCACCTATTTAGGTTATAATAAGGTGAGTACTATTGCAAGTACCACTTCTTCCCCTCTTAAACATACTATTCCTTGCATTTCATTTTTTTTTTATTTTTCAGATAGTCACTTCCGAAATTGTACTAATGAAAATGCAGTGTCCTTTATGTATGGAATTTAAATATGCTGCTTACCATTTGTGCTCTTCCATCTTTTATTCGACTACTATTTCATCCATAACTTGTTCAGCAGTCGCCCTTGCTAGGAAAACACGCTACGTTCCCAATCCACAAACTGATGGGAAGCTATTTGTCAAATTTTTCTGGGATATGATTAAAGCTGGTGCTCGAAGGTATCAAGCAATCACTGTGTTTCAACTCATTGTAGTTCTATCCCTACCTTACATTCAGATTCAAGAATTCGGTAACTTAGTAGAAGCAGCTGCAGAGAAAGAAAGGATTGAAACAGACTCACAAGATTCATTCAGCTCAGACTTTTCCAGTAACAGTTAAAATTATAGTGAATGAAACTGAGTTCAGTTTGAAAGTCTTTATGCTCATAATTTCATATGGAAACAGTAAAACGAGTTTAGTGCCTGTATACATAATTTGAAATGATTAATTGGTCAGTGAATTTTATTTCATGAGATCTGAAATAACTGTTATTTTTTGTTTCTCATTAGTTGATTATGTATGTATATACATAAAAACCTCAAACATAACTGTATAACTCAAACAAAAGAAAAAAAACATTTCTGCCCTCTTGGAGGATTTTCTTTCATTGTTAACGAAAAACATGGAAAGTGTTTAAGCAATTTCCTACAAAAATTGATTACTAATTTCAAAGTACTGTATCAGTATCACTTGATTTCAACATATATCATTTAACATAAACAGAAATTGACTAGTCGGGCCAGCAAACAAAATCGAAACTGCTCAATGAGTGTTATGAGTGATGACTCTATGAGTGTTTCATGCAGTGAGTGAGGTTAGTTGTGACTTGTTGTTAGAATAAATTGTTAATTTTTTATTTTTAAAATTGACTGATTATTATCTTTGCTATCCTTCGTTTTGTTACCCCTAAAACATGACAATACAACAAGAACGAGAAAACTCCACCTAAACTGGGTACTGAGTCTCGATTCACAAGTCTTAAAAGTGAGTCAAAAAAGAAACAAAACAAAAACAATTAATCATTAAAAAAATGTTTTCTTTAATTAATGTTAACAATTAATTCACCATACTTGTTTTCGATTTGTAAAACTAAAATGCAATTAAAATAAGCTGACCATACACAATACTCGATTAAGACAAATAAATGTTTAAATTTTAAACTTAAATTAAAGTAATCATTGGGTCACAATTAAAATTACTGAAGATGGTAGCAAGCAAACAAAACAATTTCAAAAAGTAAAACAACTCAACTGTTTTCGAGATCAAGAAAAAGCTAAAGTTTGCTCCACCCAGATTCATCACTCGGAATTAAGCACCTGAGATTTTATTTTATTCTTAATTTTACACTTAAATTCCTGAATCTGAGTACCTGGATTTGAAAATTTCAAGCAAATCAAATCTGAAATTAAATTATTTTCAAAATTGTGTTTGGGCAGCCTGGCAAAAGTTGTTGAGATCATTTTTTGTTTTAACTTTTTTCTCCAGCAAAAATTTCTGTTGTACCTCCAACTGATTAGACAGCCCTAGCTATGGAACAGAGTCATTAATATTATTCCTTTTAAATGTGATCATCACCTATTTCCAAAACAATGACAAAACATTTGCCAAAACTACTTGTCGAAAAAAAAATTTAACAAAATGAGAAAGTTCTGTGTTTCAGTGTTGACTCAGTATATTCAGTCAGTCAATAACATGATTAATAATTAACGGTCAAGACGAACACAAAAATAGTGATTATAAGGACCGGGAATGACGTTAAACCTCCCCAAAATCCAAAATAGATGTAAAATATAGTTGTTTTCACTCGATTGGTCCGATTTGTAAGATTTTTAACACAACTAATTCGTAACTCTATAACTTTGACAACTACACGATCATTTCACAAAGTGTAAATTGTAAAAAAAAAAATTTTTTTATCGTTTTTGAAATTTTTCTTCCTCCAAAACATATTCATCAATTCGTAACTCGTGCAATGAGTGTAATTTATGTTTAATAAGAATCAATAACGTCTCATTAACTGATTAATAACTCATCGTGAAGTTATATATATACTTTTATACCGGTGATCAAACCTAGAAAGCATTCTCTTTAGAATTTTTATTTTATCATAACCTTCAACAAACAAAAATTTTTCAAAATTCGTTAAGACGAAAACCCAAACCAAAAAAAAAATTTCAAAAACGTTTCTTTGGAAATGTGTCCATTATCAAAAACCAAAAAAATTCACAAACTCACTCCCACAAAATGATTTATAAACTGTCTCCTTCACAAAAGGTTAACGGTCATTTTTTTTCGTTTTCAAGATGGCGTCGAGAACTCGACAAACCGTTACAGAGTACCTTGAATTATGGCGCTCACCCCCACCGCCTTCTCTATTAACCGTTTACTCAAAATCGCAACACTACACAAAAAGCTAAGCAATATATATATTGAAATGATATTCAATAATATATTATTATAACCGTCACTATCAAAACATCACACTCAAGGATTTTTATTATTACTTATAAATCTACACTGACAGAAAATATCATTTTGCACTAATTTTTATATTCACACAAAAATTTTTCTTTGTTTGTCTCGAATGACTACGTTCAATGTTCTTTTTATATTTTTCGACATTTTTTTTTGTGATTTATTACAATTATTTTTATACACTCACAAAACGATTAACGATCATTAAAAAGAAATTTATTTAGAGTGTTTCGTTACAAATTCTTTTATTGATTCATACATATAAATATAAAATATCTCTTGAAAACCAAAAAAAAAGAAATCCATTGCAGTTAAAACTATTATCTAGGAAAGGAACACGAATTTTATGTGGACACACGTCATTATATATTTAACGGTTCGTGCGAATTACAACTACAACAAAATGGTCTTATTACGCAATGAGCCTTTTATGTATTAATTTAAAGTGTCTCGTTTAGCAGTATGTCAACGTTTTGGTCGGTAGTGATTCACACCTGGAATAACTTTGGGAGAAACAATATGAAAATGGGTCAAAACAAAGTAAGGGGATTAGGTTAGGTTCAAAACCTGTCTTCGAAAGTTGGCTGCGATCTTTTGAAGGTAGATAATCACGTCGTCACTGTTAGGGTTCGATACAAACTCGCGTCTAAAGTCTTTATATATAGCAGTCTACGGTTTTATTGTAAGTTCGATTGGGCAGACAACAATGGCGAGAAGTGATGAAAGAACCATGAGGCAGGGTAAAGGAATATAAGTGTGAATTACCCTAACATCTCGCTAGGAATGATTGAACTAAGTTGGTGGTTCTTTCCCCAAAAGCCAGACACCACCATATTGGTCTTAAACTAGCATACTACCCTCGGTGACTACAAACTTCCAGTCAACAAAGACCGGCTGACAGATGAGAGAACTTAACACCTCAAAAAGAAAATCCTAACGATCACAAACAGCATCACAAGAAACAATATCTCGAATCAAACTGGAGAGATATGTACGAGACCACTATCGAACTGAATAAAATAAGTCACTTGTGATTGGCACTTCATAAATAAACCTTTCACTACCTCACCCACACCCCTTTTACACAGCATCTCAACGACATTATTGTAATAAAAGTCTCATCGATATCATTTTTATTATAATTAGGACGTTTGGCTCGATTCTCCCTTTCAAGACCGTTCCTTCCTCAAACATTAAAAAAAAGAAACAAAAAAACAAAAACAACCAAAACAAGCCGCCATTATCATGAATCCAATTTCACTCCTTAAATCAGCCACCTTACATAGAATAATATTTCCGCTCATTAATATTATAATTATAATTACTTTCAAACTTCTCACGTTACAATTAACTTTCCTAATCGAAACAATTGGTTAAACAATTCCAAACAAAATCGATTAACTAACTACACCCTCCGAATAGGTGACAATCACTGACCTAATTTTATTCCAATATAATTAATACCTACAACTGTTAGTGAAACAACACACATTGAACGTACCCATTGGTAAAAATAATTTTTCAACATTTTTGTTTACTTTTTATTTAGAACACCCAATTTATTTATATATATTTATTTATTAAAAGCTTTTTTTTCTCAAAGTCTTTGGCGATAATTACCCTAGCGCCTAAGATAATTAAAAATTTTTAAGTGGCAGTGTTTCTTAACCAATTTATACGTTTCCGAAAAATTCCGCCCTTTATGTTCGACTTGAAAAAAACACTTTCCTCTGAGCAATATCTGGAATTAATTTCGGCAGGACCTTTATTTATTTTAGGGCAGCGTATTGTCAATATTTGAGGAAAGATATTGGTGTTAATAAGTTGCCAAAAATCAGCAACTCGTTTCACTAATACTTCTCAATAAGACGATATACATATATATAAGATGTCGATAACGAATTTTCAATTTTATTTAGTCGCTGGCCAAACTCGAGATTAATTTATTTATAATATCGGGCATTATACAAATAACCTTCAAAAAAACTTTCGGGGTTTCTTATAACTCCGACAGAAGATGTCTTTTACTACAGGAGAAAGTCTTCAAAAATGTTTATTTAGTCTTAATAAGTCATGGTGACTCCTCCAGTCAAAGTCTCAACGAGCCCTAGGCTAGATATTTATTTATAAAACAAATCTCGATTAAGTTTGTAAGGATTCTGACTCACTTCCGGTAGTCAGACCGGAAATTAAGACCTCACAAAATCCTAATCAAGTTTGATTTTAATATAAAAACAAATTATCTACCGATCTATCACTAACTTTATAGCCTGGTTTCATAAAATACTTCACCAACTATAAAACAAACATGGCGGGCGGGACTTAAAAGGAGTCCTAGTGAACCTTAACTTGAAGACTCCCAACACTAAAACCATCTTCGCGAGACGCTAACAACGATCAGAATCCGAATTCTGATTTAAAAATGACTGCTACGGTTTGGAGTTGCTCACTACTCACAGCACGATTTGTTTATAAATGAAAAACAGCGACAGCAGCCTTGTTGAAAAACCCCCAACAGAACAAAATCATAAGCTCATTAAACCAGACATTAAACAGTCGGAGAGCTACACTCAAACCCCTAATTTAAGAAAGACACGTGTGATATTATAAATATTTAAAAATTGATTCCACAACAGCAGAACCGTTCAACAACTCTTTCCCTGGAAAGATATTTTAAAAGTCGATCAAATTTCATTTCCCATCACCAAAAATAATAAAAATAAAAAACCCGAAGAAGCCAGATAATATATCTCGACAACAAAGGAAATTTTTTTTTTTAATAAAAAGATTTCTAAGCAACCCCCTCCGTCGCAGTCAATATAAATTGACAAAATTACAAAAAAGGAAACCCCGAAAGTCTTTTGTGTTATTTATTACTTAATAAATTATTTTTTTTTTATCTAAAAATAAACATTTATGGAATAACGCTGCCCGAATCTCATTCCATTAACATTTTTCAAAAACTTTCAAAAATATTTAAATCCCCCAAGCTCCCTTTTACATTTAGGTGTTCAGCCAAAATTATTTTAAACTTATTTAAAAATTTGTTTGCTGTCTTAATATTACAAACTGCAAAGTGGAGAGAGAAACTTAAAATTAAATTAAATAAAAATGAACTCGAATACAAAAAATCAAATATTTTCTAAATTTAACTCAAAAAAATTATTAACTCTTGCTTAACGAAAATTAAAAATTAAAATTAAAAACAAAACGGTACGTGTCGCTTTCTTTTTAATGACAACAAAAAGATTAAAAATAAAAAAAAGTAAAAATAAAAATCCGACTAATAAGAGTCAAATTCTACTGGATGACATTTTTAAGAAAAAAGAAGTAAGGCCAAAATATTTGATAAATTTATTTCCGTTTTCTGAGATGATTATCTGGCGAATGATTAGAGTGGCCTGTACCTGAGTATTGACGACCGACGCGCGAAGGACCCGGTTGAGTTTCCCACCAGAGGGGGATGGAAGGTGGATAGCGGAGCATCGGCGGTGGAGGAGGTTGTGGTCGGCCTACGACGAACATGGTAGGGACGACAGGCACCTGATACAAACGAGGCATCGCTGGCGGTTGGGGCGGGGGCCCGCAAGGGATCCACGAGGGGCCCGCTGAGCCCCAAAGTATTTGCTAGCAAGATTTGTTCTTCCATTGGTTAATGTAATCTTGATAGCTGACCGTTATCTTCTCGGATTGATATCGAGTCAGTTTGATATTACGACGTATTTCCGGCGTGACGGAACCCTTGAATCCGCCCTTACGAAGAAGCGAATCGATGGTTTGAACCTGGTCCCAACCTGTCAACACCAAACATTATATAATACCAACACAAACAACTTCACTACCACCAATTGTACTCATTTCCATACCCTGTTCTGGTGCAACTTCTGGTAAATAAGTAGCTGTTCTCTTGTTGCCTTTTTCATTGTGAAATTCAATGCGAATCCCATGAAGACCGACTTCCCAATCCAAATAATCGGCGCCGTCTTCAAAGTGACGAAGAATGGATACGGACACATACAACTTGGGAAACTCGTCCCTGGTTATGGGGCTGAATCTCGAGTCCTTTAAAGCACTTTTTTCAACAGTGTTTAATTAATTATAATTCATCATCATCATCATCATCTTGAGTCTTATAATGAAAAGAAAAAAATTTAATGAAATGCAACTGGCAAAATTCAGTAAAACATCTCAGAATTTATAACACAAACCTCTGAACGAATTTACTAACAGAAAAACTTGCACAACATTTATTACTCACTGAGAGATCGAGGTATTTTTAAAACATTATCGACTACAACCTTTGATTGATTTACAATTCAAAAACAAACTGGTTGGCTTGACATCAAGATCAAATTCAATAAAATTGTAATACTGAAATTTAATTTCCAAGATAATTCATTAAAGTCATCAATTTTGTAATAAGAGTTTAAAATTTTGAGAAATTTTACTGAAGCCAATAATACTCCGACCAAAATTTAACAAAAATAAAAATAAATCCAACTGACTACCACAAACTAAACCTCAAATGACTTAAAATGATATTAACTTCTAAATTAAAATGGTTACTTAATAAAAAAAAATTTTTTCTTTTCAATTTTGCTTTGGAAAAAAAAATGCACTTCCAAACTACCGTGCTAGAAGCCCAATAATTTGAAAGGCATAAGACATTTCCTTTTTTTTAAAAGCAAAATTGATTCAAGTTAAATCCAGACTTGAAATTTGACTCCTGAAAGAAAAAAAAAAATTCCATTCACAACAGATTTCAGGAACAAATAATCAAGTCCAAACTTAACAGCCTTACTTATTTCCTTATTCCACTCAGCTTCCTGAAAATGAGACATTTCAATCACAAGGCAGCGTGGAACACTTTTAATACTATTACCCCTCCACCAAGATTATTAATGATGTGTTGAATAGCATATGGCAATGGGATCTGTTTTAATTTACCCAGCAATCTCACCTTGTCACAGCATATTCGCGTAATCCACAATGGAGGTTCATAGCGTTAAAAGTGCCTATGCAGCCTCGTAATCGTCTATCTTTTCCAATCTTCCAAGTCACGAACAGGGGGCTGAAAAGAAAGAAAAACAAAGAAGAAAAAAAAAGATTGAGACTTTTGCTGAGTAATTTGACTCATTTCGAAATTTTTTTTTTGTTCTTTTCTCTTCGTCACTGACCTTGAAAAATCGTTGACCCAAATTTAAACAAAGAATTACCATCAACCAATGCGAGGGGAAACCTTCCCTTTCGTCATAATTCATCGAAATATTATTCATCGCCATTCGGAGATTCCATATAACTGGTGAAAGTTTGAGGAAGAATTAACAAAGGAATACTTACTATGGGTCGTTGCAAAAGTTTGGTGTTTTTGGTGGTTCTAGGCTATTCAGATGTGAATAAAGTACGTCAAAACAGAAGTAACACATCTCCGGATGTGCGACCATTCCATTCTTCACCCCATTCGTTATCACCGAATTTCCATTGCACGTTAAACTGGTTGAATTATTTAGTTTTTGCTTTTTCGTCCCACAACAACCAGCAGCCATCTTTTCACAGTGTCACTTTCTTCAAAATCATTCTGAAAAAAATCGTGCCAATAGAGACAACATCAAGATCCGTTAAGCGCTTTTAATTAACAAATTTAACCAAAAAAAGAATTTAATTAGTAATTACACATATTAATTAATTAATATTAATATATAATTTATTTTTGTGATAATAAAGATTTTTGCATAATTGCCTGCATAAATATTTTTAGTTGCTGATTTGACTAAAAAACCAATGGCAACACTGTAATGAAACGTTGCTTACTGAAGTGGAACTGGATTTGATTATTTGTATTGTCATTTTGTTTGGAAAGGACTAGTTTTTCTCTGTCAAAATGCCTGACTATTTAGGAACTGATATGCGAAAAACCAAAGACAAAGATAAAGAAGAGGAAAAGGAAAAAGAAATAAAAGGTATTTACGTTTATATTACACCAAAAACTCTTTCTGCAACCGCTTTATCAGTCGTTATGAATACGCATGAGGTTATAATTTTTACACAAACTTTCAGCTTTGGATGAGGCGGACATAGCACTCCTTAAAAGTTATGGACAGGGTCATTATTCGAAAGCGATTAAGCAAGTCGAGGAAGATATACAGAGCATCATCAAAAGGGTAAATGAACTAACTGGAATTAAAGAATCAGATACAGGACTTGCCCCACCAGCTCTATGGGATTTGGCAGCTGACAAGCAAACTCTGCAGAATGAGCAACCTCTTCAAGTTGCTAGATGCACAAAAATAATAAATGCAGATACTGATAATCCCAAATACATAATCAATGTTAAACAATTTGCTAAGTTTGTTGTTGATTTGGCTGACTCAGTTGCTCCCACTGATATCGAAGAAGGAATGAGAGTAGGGTATGTAAAAGCAATTCACCTTTTTGGTGTTTAAATTCATTAGGAGCTGTGAGAAATTGTGAAATTTTTTAATTCCAGGGTTGATAGAAATAAGTACCAGATTCATATACCTCTGCCACCAAAAATTGATCCAACTGTAACTATGATGCAAGTTGAGGAAAAGCCTGATGTTACTTACAGTGATATAGGAGGGTGTAAAGAACAAATTGAAAAACTTAGAGAAGTTGTTGAAACACCTTTACTTCACCCCGAGAAATTTGTTAACTTGGGTATTGAACCACCAAAAGGTGTTCTATTATTTGGACCACCTGGCACCGGAAAGACTTTGTGTGCAAGAGCAGTGGCCAACAGAACAGATGCCTGCTTTATTCGAGTCATAGGATCTGAACTCGTTCAAAAATATGTCGGTGAAGGAGCAAGAATGGTGAGAGAATTGTTTGAGATGGCTCGTAGCAAGAAAGCATGCGTCATATTCTTTGATGAAATTGATGCTATTGGTGGAGCTCGATTTGATGATGGAGCTGGTGGTGTTAATGAAGTTCAGAGAACCATGTTGGAACTCATTAATCAGTTGGATGGTTTCGATCCTAGAGGAAACATTAAGGTACACAAGACATTTTGGAATTTGTATGCTGTAGTCTCTTAAACAAAAACTGATGTGTTTCGTTTTTGATTTAGGTCTTGATGGCAACTAATCGACCAGATACTTTAGATCCAGCATTGATGAGACCTGGAAGATTAGATCGTAAGGTAGAATTCGGTCTTCCGGATTTAGAAGGAAGGACTCACATATTTAAGATTCACGCGAGGTCAATGAGCGTCGAGAGAGATATTCGTTTTGAATTGTTGGCTCGACTTTGCCCCAACAGCACCGGTAATTTTTCAATTTTTATTTACCCATTCGACCTTAATTTAATTTGTCTCTACTAATGTGTAAAACCTCAAAAATTCAAAACGAAATCATTCTTGCAGGTGCGGAAATTCGTTCCGTCTGTACCGAAGCTGGAATGTTTGCCATCAGAGCTCGTAGGAAAGTTGCCACGGAAAAAGATTTCTTGGAAGCAGTTAACAAAGTCATCAAATCCTATGCGAAATTTTCGGCCACTCCTCGCTACATGACTTACAATTAATTTATTTTTTTAAATTTCTTTTGTAAATTTAAGCAAACACAATAACTCAATAAAGAAATTAGGTTTTGTTATTAATCTCTATAATTAGACATTCGATTTATTAAATTTGACTACTAGTTCCTGTCTGACACTGCAGTGACAATTTTAATTTAACTCAGACTTCGACTTTATAGTTTCTACCTATTCCACACAAAGCTACTTCTGGATATTGAAGAAGACTATAACTAGAGAAGTGAGAAAAACCTTGTAAGTCAGTTTTCCTAAAGTTTTTCGAGGATGAATGACAATTTTGAAGAAGTTCAGTTTCATACGAGTCAAACTGACTCACAATATTTTCTAAAAATCATTTAGACTTAGTTCAGTACAAAATATGTAGAATCAATTTGTGTATCTGTTCCATGTCTCTTTCCAATAACACCAGATATATAGATTAAATCAGTTAAACTTAATTGGAATGTAATTTATGAAATGAATTCCTTCACGAAAGTGTGCATTATTAATGAAATGAATACTTAATTAGCTAAAAACATTTTATTTTGAAACGCAACTACAAAAGACTTATGTGAGTCATAAATCATATCACTACAAAAAATAGTAAGTTCTCTATATTTTCTCAAAAGAGGATTCATTTCAAAATTAATGCACAATTTAGGGAAGAATTCATTTCATAAATAATGCACATGCATTTCAAGTATGTTATGGGGCTCACAGGCCAAAAAATGATTCAAAGATAGCTCAGTTTAGTATAGTTTTAGTCTTAATCCCGTTTTTCACCCCTGAGTATAGCAGGATACGGAAGGATATACACTATAACTCCTATAGTATAGCACTTTAACCGCTATATCAGACCTCCCGCCTGATTCAAAGATATAAACCTACAGAAACGAAGGGCAGGAAGGTTTAATGAAGTCAAAGAGTTGAATGAATATGAGAAAAACAAAATGGAGGTTCGTACACGAGAAGAAGAGTACCACAATTCCACACTATAAACAAAACACGTTGCTAAGGTTTCAAGTAATACCTGAAAGTATAGGTTCAACAGGTTTTCGCTTTCTAAAAACGAAACATCTCATCGTTCGTTATGAAACGAGCAAAAATCCCATTTTTAAAACTAATTAAAAACTTTTATAGGCCTATACATAACAAACTTTGATCTCATTTTTGTCGTTAACGAACTTTTAGAAACTCGAATTGAATATTAAAAACAAGAAAACTAATTTCTATTTAAATTAAAAAATTATTAACCGGAAAACGAGATTTATTTATTTATTTTTTGAGAGAGGGATCGTGGTACTTTTACATCAAAGCCACAACCGGTGCCTTTAATCTTTTACGGATGAGCTTTTATTGTTCTGTTGTGTTTACGGTATCGTATCTGAAATATCTTTTGTGTCTGAGACTACTTTCCTGCCTGTCTATCAGTCTCACTTTTGGAGTTGATCCCCACTCAACTTTATACTGTGAGTTCAAAATTTTTAACAGTCAATCATAGTCGTTTCTAAACTGTATAACAGTACAGCAGGTCGCAGCTTTCTATCCCAGTCTGGGACTGTATTAAAGGTTGAGTATGAATCATGTCCAGCTACCTAAATATTGCAGTCTGTCTTGTAGGTGTCAGCCATATTGTCATCAGAGTCGATCAAAATGGTCAAAATGTCGATTCTGTGGGTTACAACTAATATATACGTTGTGGTAAAAGTGATAAATCAGGAGAATATATATAATTACCGGCGATTAATCATAATCACCAACTAAACTTGGTTAATGTGATAAATTACAGAATATTTATCACATTTACCGGCTAGTTTATAGTTCTCCAACATGCAATGAGGAATTTAATCAAAGTTGGGTTCTGTCTCTTCTTCTTGGGAGGTTTGTTTCCTGATATACTGGCGAACACAGCTGATTGGATTCTTGTCTTCCGTCAGAAAAGTGAGAGAAGTCAAGCACCTGACCAAACTTTGTTTAAATTCCCATTACAACTTGAATACTTCATAAACTAGCCGGTAAAAGTGATAAATGTTCAGTAACAGAGCCGTTCTTAAGCTTTTGGGGACCTCAGGGAGGAAGTGCAGATGTGGGTTCTCGAACGGGGGAAAGGTTCGGGGAGCCCCTCTCCCCCCGGAGAGGAGAAAAGTGAACCGCGAAGCTACAAAGTGGACCTCAGACGTTACTGTTTCGTTTTTGCTCGCGCCTAGCCATTATACTGATAATTCTGCCAGGAGAGAAAATTTGTATTTGTACTTCTCAAATATATGGGCGTATAAAAAGTTGTCGGCTACCTAAAAAAAGCAAAAATCGGCAAAGACCCCCTCGGCAGTCGCCTAGTTCGCTTAAAGCCTAGGAACCGCTCTCTCAGTAATTTATCAAATTCACCAAGTTTACCTGGTGATTGTGAATAACCGACGATAATTAATCGCTTGATTTATCACTTATATTGTAACATATACATCAGGTGTAACACACAGAACCGAAATTATTTTCCGGTACACCTAATAAACCCCATGAGCATAAATAAAGAGGATCATCTCCTTCCCATCCACCACCACCAAAACTTTATAAAAGTAAAACGGGTCAAAGGAAACTGCGCAATACACCCAACATAAATGGGAAGAAGGACTATATACAAAATGTTACGCTTACCCAACATCCCAATCTCACTATCCATCCTTATTCATCTTCAAACAAATCAGATGACTTTCCATTTCTCATATGGTTTGGTTGTCTAAAATAAAAATATCTTCCTTTCAATTTGTATATAATTTTAAATATTCATATATATATAGATACAAATCGAAATTTATAATTTATACAAAAGAAAAACTTAATAATAATGACTCCAATTTGATTTAGAGATGGCCTCTCAAGTTTATTGTTTATCTAAACGTTCTTTCTATAAATGCTACCAAAGAAAATATTTATTCCTTCAAAACAAAACAAAACTTTCGACAACAGTAAACGACAGCCAATAACAAAAGTTTTTCTTTTATTTATAAATCGTCTCTTCTCCTCCACCGACTCTTCCCTCCTCCTCCTCCTCACCTCCGTCTTCTCTTTTTATTATTCAGAGAATATTTCAAGGTTTTCTCATTCAACAAAAATAATTTTTATATTATTATCATATAAATGAGAGAGAGAGGACGGGAAGAAGACACTGATTGACTATTTCCTTAGACGACAGAATCTGATGAGTGGTTATGGACAACAGTCGACATGATTTATTACTTAGAAATCAAATTTCTTCTATCCCATGAGTGCGCAAAACGAAAAGGGGGTCGTTTATTAATATATGTGCAGTATTTATGAAATGAAATCTCTTTCAAACTTTTCGTGTATACTCTAAAGTTTACACTTCCTATCAAAAATTTATTTAAATAATAATATGCGGATTGTAAAAGAGTCTCATTTCATAAATACTCCACATTCTAATGTTTGAATTTATACTGCAGTATAAAGTTATAACAATGGCACGCTTTCATCAAAGATTTATATCAAAATAACGCAAACTTCTTGAAAATTAATTTCATAAATGAAATACACTAAGAGAGAGCTCTTTTCATAAATACTGCACACTAGTTTAATTTAGAATTCAAATTGATTTGTTTTTGAAAGTTATACTGCAGTATAAAATTATAACAATGGCACGATTTCACCAAGGCTTCACTTTCGCTTTTATATCAAAATTATGCACACTTTCATAACTAATTTCAATGAAGCATACTTAGGGAAGCACTGAGGAGCTTATTTCATAAGGACACTTAGACAGAGATCTCTTTTCATAAATACTGCACACTTATGGATCAAGAATTTATTTCGAAATCACGCACGCTTTTTAAAAGAAGTAACTTAGGAACACTTAGGAAGAGAGCTCATTTCATAAGGACTGTACACTTAGGGAGACATCTCTTTCCATAAATACTGCACAGTAGTTTATTTTAAAATTTAAGGTCGTCTATTTTGAAACTTATACTATAGTATAAAGTATAGTGATGCATATTTTTTATCATAGTTTTAATTCAAAATACTCCACGCTTTTTAGAAGACCTAATTTCTTAAATACTGCACACTCAGAAGGAGAGTTCGTTTCATAAAGACAGCACATTTAGAGGGGAAGAGCTCTTTTCATAAATACTGCACACTTATTTACTTTAAAACTGAACATCAAAGCAAATTTTAAATTTATAGCATGAACTTTAGGTCTTTTCAAATTTTATTTGTTGAAAAAAAAAATTATACGAAACCAATCAAATCAACATCATAACATTTGTCAACAAATTAAACAAAAGTGTGCATAATTTATGAAATAAGCTTCCAACGGGTGTGCATTACTTATGAAAAAGGCCAATTAACAAGCACAAAAAAGTTGTTTCAACACAAATTATTAAAGAGATGTGTTTTACTTATGAAACGAACTTTTTGTAAGTGTGCATTGCATTAATTAAAATCTTCATGATACTGTGCATTATTTATGAAATAAATTTTTAAAGTGGGAATCATCAAAACAGGTTCCCTCCTACACGCACGTATTATATATTATTAAACAAATCTCTGGTTTGAGTGTTTATGCAAAACAATATTGTTTGATAAAAACCGGAAGTTATCAGCCAAACGACACATAAATTAGAGAGCTAAATGGAACTGTCGATGACCTGTGAGCCATCTTGAAGGTTTTGACAAGAAGTTTAGCTTTCACCAGGCGTTAAGAACACCATCTACGTGACAACTTTTTGAGACCAAATTCGAGTTCCCCCAAAACCATCAGAGGAGATGAGGATTTGACTTTCTATCTCGATTTTCGGTTTAAGAGATGAGTGTTTGAGTGTCCCACCGCACTCCCAAATCGAAACTTGACTTTAATAAAATGAAAGTGTTTTGAGATAAATTTTATTAAAATCAAATTGTGCGTAAATTTCAATTGTCCTTCGCCTCTCTCGAGTTCCCATGAGAACAGACAAATTGTATGGCACTTATTTCGAGGCTATTTTCGGACTTTCTACGTTCACGTAATCCGGCAAATGAACACCCGAATTAGAAATTTTTTTACCATCTTCCTCCTCGTCACTCCCGATGACTAAGCACTTAGCTGTTACTTTACCATTTAAGCCAGGCAAATTAATGTACTCGTAACAATTATTCTCATCAGTCTTACTTTCGGCCCCTTCATCCACTGATTTCAAACAGTTTCTGCTCGAGGCCGCGACCAAACGACCGTGCAACGTCGACTGATTAGGAATGGGAATGTCTTTGCTCATTAAATTATAATAATTGGCTTCGTTTGATTGCGACTCGCACGGTAGACACGAATCCGTTTCGTCGGACGATGCAGCCATCTGTTTGAATCCAGTTTCGCTCGATATGGAAGATGGAGGAATGTCGTAATTAAATATACCATTTGGAGATTTTGGAGTGTTCACGCCCAACAGACACACGGGATTCGGTGGCACGTCGTAATTCTCTAAGCTCTCTTTCCCTTTCCGATTGTTGCAGAATATGCTCGGCGTCGACCGGAATTTCCTCTCGGATTCCGTGTCTGAATGAGTACCGCTATCGCCTAAGCTCGTTCCGCTGCAATGACTCCCAGTACTTAAACGTCCTGACGAAGAACCTAGAACCACGAAAAAGTGGGTTTTCACTAGTTGAACATCAAAACGGCCTTGAGGCGTAATTATTTAACGATCTCCATAATTTCGTTTTTGAATGAGACCACCATGGTCATTTTCACTTACTGCTGGAACTCTGAATGCTCAATCCGCTGGAGGGACGATGAGGCAGGAGATTTTCACCTTGTCGGAATTTCTTTTCACCATCTTGTCCATCTGACGTTTTCGTTTCTTTACTTTTCCCTCGGAAGAAATTTCGTATTCGCTCGAGGGGAGAGGGTCTTCCAACCTGTTTCATTTCCTCCTTTAATTTGAGTTGTACTCGTTCATACTCTTCCCTCATCTTGTTGAGTTGTTCCTGCAACCAAAGATTTCCGTCACAAAAGTCCATTCCAAGAATCAAACTAAATTTAGTCCTAACCAACATTTATAATCGCGTGTTTGATTGGAATCAGCCAACCCTGTAATTTGGTTTTATGAACATGTCAAACATCTAAGCGACAATTTTCACACGTACCCTCTTCTCTTTAAACGACTGCTGAACATCATTTCGGTTTTTCCAGTCTTCGACGAGCTTTTCCACCTCGGAAATGGTGAACACGTTATTTTTAAAATCGTTTATTATTTCGATGAGCTCATCTTGGATTCCGTTCCCCGAGCTATCTTTTGATTTCTTCAACGAATTCAGTCCGTTTTCTTCTCTTTTCAGACTCTCGTCGCTGTTTTTCCGAATCAAAAGTTTCTCCCTCGACGATCCCAAGCTCTGACCTGTAAACAAAAAATGACATATCTCTCACCACGAAGAAAACAAACGATGATAATGATGATGATCGCGTGTCTCATACCTGGTTCCTGTGAATCGAAACTAGAAGAACCTTGACTGGATTTAGGAGAATGCATTTGCATGTAACCGCTGGGAGGATGAGAATACAATTGAGTCAACGGTCTCGGTGAAGGTGGCACTTGATAAGTTTCACTAAGAGGCCTCGGATTCAGGTAATCGTCACTGGTATCTAGAATACACAACACGGAGTGGATAAGTACACGAAACCTGTCACTTTTGATGGAGTAAACAAAATAAATAAATTACTTACCAGATTTGTTTGAATTATTTTTCTCGTCGCTCATTCCTTTCAGGAGAGTGTACACGCTCGTGAACTCCGTCATTTGCTGGTAATCATGAGACAAAACAAAAATCGTGTGAAAAGAAAGTCGACACATTTTATAGAGGAACTTGAGGGGCAAATAAAATTATTTTTACCATGTAACCGCAAAGAGCACTCGCCAATTTACTATGACCCGCATTTTCGGCCATTTCGGCTGGAGTTAGTTCGCCCAAGTTCCGGATATCGCAGGCTAATTCACCACCGGGACATTCCAACAGCACCCAACAGAGCTTCTCGAGTCCGAATCGTGCGGCGAAATGTAATAAAGTTGGATACTCTTCTTTGCCTAAGAGGAACCAAATAACACATTAATCGTGACGTCATAACATCAAGACAACCTTCTGATGACAATTTGATATTCTACTCACATACGATTCCTCGATGAAGCTGACCCAATCCTGTCGTTTGCAACAGATTGAAATTCGGGGGTATGTTTCTTTGAAAAGACGACACCAAGAAGTCATCTAACTTGTCTTTATCGCAAGGAACAATATTTAAAGCCTGAAAAGTTCAACAAAAGCTTTAATTAGTTTCAATCCTCCGCTTCGCACCACACACTCCCACTTCTTCCCAAGTGAAATGTTTGTCAGACAATGGCAACCAAATCATTTTACGTCATTTAAAAAGAAAAAGTCAGTGACAGGTTTAAAGGTGTCATGACCCCGCTCAATAACTCAAAAAACATTTTCGAAAATTCTCACAACTTCCATGTTAGTCAAAACAGATGATAATAATAACACCAAACGACAAAGTGAAATCCATCTACTATTACGCAGTCTAGTAAGTTAATCAAGTTTTAGTCTCTAATAACACGGTCAAGGAAGTAACAACAACGAAATTTTATTTAGAAAACGAGATCTACGAACCTGACACATGAACTCGACGGGGCTATCGCATGATTTCAGTATTTGAACCATCGCGTACAGCTGACTTTCGCACTTGAGGAGTTTCGTACCCAGATCGACTCCGTTCCTTTCGACCCGTATCGTCACGAGTACGGACACTGCGAGAAACTCTTCCGGCATCCGGAAAATCAGAGTGTACGGATTCCTTTTCTTCACCGAGGGGATTTCGAACACTTCGTTGTTCCTAATCACCGTCACCCTCATGGCATCCTCCTTTGTGATTGGATCGTTTAGTAAAACGAGAACTTTGTTTTGACTCTGTCAAGTATAAAGAGAATTAGTGTGAGGTTTTCGCTCCGGGAAGAACACTTCCATGCTTTGGAGTGGATGAACATGAAAGGAGGAAACACAAAACCGAGAAAGATACACACACAGACAGCTTTCGCTGAAAGCTATCACGTCTCATCTCCCGAAAACGACGCAACACGCACCTTATTCACTTTCTTTGGCATCAACACGAAACTCCCTTTCTCACTGCTCTGATTTTGTTGCGTTATATTCTTCGAAATGATGTCCATCGCCGTGCCTAGAAAATCACCGACGAATTTCTCGTCTCTATCTTTGACGGATTCCATTCGTTTCCACTGAGAATAGGTCAGCAATGCTGGCATGAAGAAAACGGAGACAAAAAACAAATTAAAGACCTTTGCCAAAAGTGTCAAAACCATTTCGATCGATTATTCGGTTCAATGACTCCATTCTAAAGAACTTTCGAAAAATAAAAATTTTTTCTTTTCACCTTTTTTATGGTCTTCCGTTATCGTAGACTCTCCTATACCCAAAAGCATAGCCAGGACACCGTCCGCTCGAAGGCTTCTACAGACTTTGCCTGTGTGCTCTGGATACTTTCCGACGTAGTCTAAAAACACCGGACAGATTATGAAAATTACCAATTTGGCGTTTTTTAACTTCTCTTCGAGAGCAGATAATAGATTGTCTGGTCCTCCGATATCTTCGATTCCCACTCCAAGAATTCTGAAAATCAAAAAATTTTTTTTAGCAACAAGACACAAAAGTAAAAAATTCAAAAACAAGAAAAGATTCGGCAAAGTCGTTCACGACACGAAACATGACAACACCAAAACTTACTAGAGAAAACATTTATGTCATAGATAATTTACGAAGTCAAGAAGAAAAGAAAGAAAGAAACATTTAAACCATAAATTCCAAGAAGAATTTATGGCAGAAGATTGGAGAAAACAATATTGTGTCTCAAACTTTCGAGTTTGTAACTCTGAATGCCAAAAATACGCCATTTCTATGTGCACGCCACCACAAAACGTCACCTCAATTATTAATAAATAAATAAATAAATAAAACCATTTCGTTAACAAAAGGGAATGAGTCTGTTACTTACTTGAAGGGCGGTTTGTTTCTGTTCTTCCGAATTTGATCGAAACACGTTTTCAAATAGGTTACCCACAAATCAGCTGCTTGACTCCTCGCGCTCGATATAATTACGATGTCTTCCATTCCGATTCTACCACCTGGAAGAAGATTTAAAAAGTCTTTTAGTTATGCGATGATAATGACTACAGCGGGGAACGTATCGGGTCAAGTCATAAATAACTTCCTCTGCTTTGTCACATGCTAAATTTGTTAGAGACACTTGAATGAAGAATTTATTTGTCAAACGTTTAAGAGGAATTCATTTCATAAATCCTGCACGATTGTAACAAGTATTTTAATAAATATTGCGGAATGATAGCAGTTAACTAATTCATAAATACTATACGAAGGCTTGTTGATATTATATTTTTCTCTCGGTGTACAAAACCGTTAATAGCGAGAGAAAAGTATAATATAAACGAGGCTATAATATATACAAAACCTTTTCAGCTTTTGTTTCATTAGCAATCTCTAGAAAATCTAAATCCAACGTTTTATAATCCATCCACTGACATTTTACAAAATGGACATACTGTTGTTGAGTATTAAAATGTTTTTATAATATAATCTTTCACTGAGCCTAAAAAATTTCATAAGTAATGCACAATTGTATCTGTTATCCATTTCATAAATACTCCACACTTCGTTTCATAAGCAAAATTCATAACATAATTACTGAGCAATCGCAACAGGTATCTATTTCATAAATAATGCACAGGTGGGAGGAGTAGTGTAGTGGTTAAGTTCCAGACTTGGACGCAAATGGTCGTGGGTTCGAATGCTCCTCTCGCATCCTGTTATACCCAAAATTTAAGGGTGAAAACGGCATTAAAACCACCACCAGGTATCTATTTCATAAATAATGCACAGTCGTACAAGCTACCCACTTTATAAATAATCCGCCAATTGTTAATAACTTGTTTCATAAATAACGCACACTTTCATGCATGTCACAAACACAGCATAAGTGTAATCGATTTCTATTTCATAAATAATGCACACTGGCATCATTGTAACATAATTCACACTTCCGTTAATAACTCGTTTCATAGATAATGGACGGTTTCATCAAGAATCATGTCGAAAATGCAGCAAAACTATAACAGGTATTCATTTCATAAGTAACGCACACTTTTATTTATTTATGAAAGCTTTACCAGTGCCCTTCCAGTTCCTTAATATCTACCCAAAATATAAAAAAGACTTATCGAAGTAACAAGCCGATTATTGTGTGCAATATTTATGAAATCAGTGCTCCACGACAGTTTGTATTACTTATGAAATAAACTTTTCGGTGAATAAAAATGTCAAAATTTATCAAACCCGACAGAAGAATAATGGCTATCAAAAAAGAGGAACTAAAGCGGAAACAGACAATATAGATTCAAAACCGCGTAATTCAAATACTACAGTCCTTGAGGAGGAAAAACCAAAAAAAAAATTTCCCTACCCCTCTCGAAGGGAATCCTTCCAACCAGTCTCATTTTTGTCACCAACACCAAATCAACACGGAACCACCATTAATTATTATAATTATCCTCTGAGAACATAATCGCCATCAAACAGACCGATTTCAAACCGAATCCCACCGCACGAGATCGAAGACTGATGGACCTTTAATTGAGACCCGTCGCGCAACAACAAACACCGTATAATTCACAAACCGGTCTGCTACCAGTCCAACGGGCCCACTGACTCTCTTGTTCCCTTCTTGCAGGTCGCTTCGATATTTTCGATCATCAACTTTCCCTTTCCAAAACTCTCAGGTGACTTATCAATCGAAGAGAGAGAGAAACTGACGTGTCGACACCTCCAAATGGGGCCCCCTCCCCACTTCATCCAATGCTAATTGAAGCACCGCCACTGATTAATTATCACGATTCCCGATTTCCGTCGAATAAATCTTCTTTCATTCTGGGGTTGAGGACTTTTACCACTCCTCTCCTGGATGATCTACTTTGGTACATTCCTCCGAGTCATCATCATTGTTCTTGTGTTGGTTGGTGTTATTGTTTCTCATGTTTCCTCGCACAAAAAAAAATTTTTGTTTTTCTTTTGTACAGTCTTTGTTTTTAATTGTTCCGGTGAGGAGGAAGACAGTCGCCATTTATAGATTTCCCGTTTCGAAATGGCAACTCCACTCTTTGTTCTCATTCTTACAAGAAATGAAAACAGACTGAAAAGTAGGTCGACGTATAAACAACTCAAAATTCCAAAAAAACATTTTCAAATGAATTAAAAGACATTCCGCCAGGACGGAAAGAACAAAGAGCTTTAATAGTTACGATGAAGAGCCGCACATGTTGTACGACAGCTGGAGCGCACAGGCTTTATATCTTCTGGCCAAATAAATTTTTTTTAAGCTCGATCTACCACATCTAATTACGTCATTCATTCTTCCAGACTGGTGTCTAATCTTTGGTGGAAGACCATCCTCGAATACTATAGTCGAGAGCCGGAACATTGCTGTAGTCAATGCTCACGAATTTAAATTTTTTCCCAGACCCCCAAAACATGAGTCACATAATTTTAGGTTAAAGCGGCGCCGAGCTCAAAAAAACAGCGCGGGATTTCCCCCGAATTCATACGCAACTTTTTTAATTTGGAAAACTATAATTAACGACAGCATGAGTCAAAGAATCGCTGTTTAATATCATTTTCGTTTCGAACGTTTTTTAATATAAACAAAAGCCACATGAGTGAGAATTACTCAGGAACCAATAATCTTCGTCAAATTGGCAACGTTGCTTGGGGGCGAACGTCTTAAATTTAAAGCTAAAAAAAGACAGCCATTTTAAGACGTACAGTCAGCAAACTTTTCGACGGAAAGTTGTTACGACGACCCGCTAACCGAAACCGCTATTACTTAATCCATAGGATATCGATTCACGACTTAAGTTAGGCGATTAACTCAATCTGGTAAGACGACACTCCGACAAACATGACTAAGTCTTATGACTGTATAGAGACAATCTTATGTCTGCAATCAGGGGAGTCCTATGTGACCGCCTACTTTTACCTTCTTCCGAGGATATGGGACAAAGAGTATTGTCGTATTAAACACGTGGGCGAGGCACATAGTGACACCAAAACTTTTTCTATACATGTGTGTGACAGCATAAGTCAAAACCGCAAAAACCGAATCCGACCAAATTTCCCACAAGTCTAAACTACAACCAGAGAAGAATCACTGTCAACATCTCAAGTGTCTCCCATCGATGAGTATTCTCTTATTAAACATAAAACATATTAATTGCATACATAACATCATTCAAACAGTTACATAAGTGAGTGAAAAGAAAATATGTCTTCTCGTTCTTATTAAAATAAAAAATAAGCCAACTAACCAAATTAAAGAGAAAATAGAAAGAAATGTGCATTATTTATGAAATAGATTTGAATATTTTACTCTTCCACGAGTCCGTAATATATATAAATAATTTTGTTATAAAACCCATTTCCTAAATAATGTACAATAATGTACTTTAATGAGGACTTTATTTCATAAATAATGCACAAAGAGAAATTCATTTCATAAATAATGAGAGAACTTCATTTCATAAATAATGCACCCTAAAGAGAACTTCATTTCATAAATAATGCACACCGACAAATTCATTTCATAAATAATGCACATAAAGACAAATTCATTTCATAAATAATGCACACCTAAAGAGAAATTCATTTCATAAATAATGCACACTTCATTTCATAAATAATGCACACCCTAAAGAGAAATTCATTTCATAAATAATGCACATTGAAAAATTTTAATGCACATTGAAAAATTAATATGAAGTAAACAAATTTAAAAATACAGCATAAGGATGCAGACAGTTCGTTTCATAAATAATGCACACTTGAGAAATGTTAGGTAAACCAGAAAGTAATGTCGGTCATGTGCGTTACACCTAATATTTACTACACTATGGTAAAAGTGATAAATAGGACGAGAACATATATATAATTCCTGGCGATTATTCATAATCACCAACTAAGTTTTGTAAATGTGACAAATGACTGAGTATTTATCACATTTACCGGCTACTTTATAAAGTATCCAAATCGTAATGGGGAATTTAATCAGTGTTTCCTGAGATGCTTGACTTCTGTCACTTTTCTGACAAGACACAAACAATCCAACGAGCTCTTCTCACCAGTAACAGTGAACAAACCCTTCAACAAGGTGAATACTTGACAGAAGAAAAGCATCCGAGCAAACTTATTTTATAAACTCACCGGTAAATGTGATAAATACTCACTAATTTGTCACCAAGCTTAGATGAAAATTATGAATAATCGCCGGGGATTATTTTATATTTGTCCCATTCATCACTTTTACCGTAACATATATTAGATATTCATTTCCGGTCCACATAAAAATTCATTTTGTAACTAACCCACACCTTTAACAGTCATTTCATAAATAATGCACAGCTTAAGAACGAATTTGTTTCATAAATAAATATCGCAAACTTTGAGGCTCTGAAACCTTTGAACTTTTCCTTTTCAAATTTGAAGCTTTCGCTACAGTTCGCATTGCTTCCTCCTCCACTCCCTCACCTCCATTAACGTTCTTCCTGCAGTTTCTAAGAATTTAATTTTACACTCTTCAGCTGTGTGAGGGCCTTTGAGCTTTTTCTTCACTTTATGACCGTTCCATGTCAAAAACAAAATTTCTTTCTCGGTTGACTCTCAAAGACACTAAAAATGGAAGCTTTGAGAAATTTTTTGTTGCTGTTGTTTAATTTTAATTTAAAACTTGTTTAAAGAACCGCCATTTTTTAAATTAAATTACCTCACGTGTATAAATATAATATAATTGGCACGAGTTTGCTGTTTGTTTTCGGTTTTTTCTTTCCCTGACTGCAGGAGTTGGAACTGACTGACTGACGAGAAACTGACAGATCGACAGACACAACGAATCCTTTGTCTTTGTTCGTTTACATCGAGGTCGGATTCTTGGAAGACAGACGAATCGAGGAAATTCCGTTCTTTACTGGCAGCCCCCAATACTACATCTCCGAAACAGTTATTGCGAGATCATATTTCATAAATAATGCACACTTACGTCACAAACCCATTTCATAAACAATTCTCGTTTTTAGGTTATACCCTCATCGAAAAATTCATTTCAGATGTTATGCACACTTTGAGACAACTCCTTTTATGAATCGCACACCTGCAGCAGGAATTCATTTCAAAAGTAATGCACACTTGTAGGGAGTTTGTATTTCCTATATGATACACACTGTTTTGAAAAATTGTTTCAAAAATAATTCACGATCATCTCAAAAATAATGCACACATTCGGAAAAATTTGTTTCAAAAGTATGCTCCCGTGAAAATTTTTTTTTCATAAATATTGCACACATCTGTAGAGATATCGTTTTTATAACTAATGCACAAACTACAGAGAGTCGTTCCAAAATGATGCAGAGTTTTTATCAGAGGCTAGTTTCATAAATAATGCACACATTCAGAAGAAATTTGTTCCAAAAGTAATGCAGCTTTCGTGAGCATTTTTTTCATAAATATTGCACACATCTGGAGAGATATCGTTTTTTAACTAATGCACAATCGAGAGTCGTTCACAAATAATGCACAGTTTAGGGAATAATTCATATCAAAATTTTCACGTGAGGCTCATTTCATAAATAATGCACACTCCCACAAGAAATTCATTCCAAACAACGTCTCGGACCTAAAATCTCTCTCTAACAGATAAATTATCTGAGTTTATGTTCTCTTTTTAGTTTTTTAATTATCTAGCGCACTACTAGACTCATTTCCGGAACGTTTCGAAAGAATTTCATTCTTTCATCTTGACGTCAGAGGGCTTTTAGTCCGACATAAAAACGTTCGGTTAATAGTATGCAAAACGCGAATGGAGATAATGAAGGCTAGCGCCGTACGCGCAACCAGGGGCGTCGCCTTATGTAACAAGAAATCGGCTTTCGGGTGAATCATGTTCCAAGTCAATAATAAATTATACAACGAGGAGAGAGACCTTCGAAGAACTCCTGGCGCAACGGTCCTTGAAAAGGGTCACGGCCGATAAAGTAAATAAAATTTGAGAAAAAATTTTTTTTTATTTCCTCTCTCTACCCAGAACCAAGGATTATCCTCTGGTAATAGGATCAAAACGGTGGAGCTCAAGTCTCTTTGCTAAATTAAAATCTCTCTGATTTCTGCGGGAAGGCGGTGGGAGAGAGAGAGAGAGAGAGATTAAGACACACACAACACAATTAAATGGCGTAGGAAGAGGCTTTAGAAATGAAATTATTTTGACTTTTCCACCAGTTGAAAGACTCGAAAATCAATTTCATTTCCTGGGCTGGGCAGCCCCCATCTCTCTGGATGAGAGTTTCCGCCGGAAGCAAATCTCTTTTCCTAGAACTGTGAATAAGATTTCCCCGTTCAAAGGAAAACACAGAGTTGACGCTCGGTCACCGTTTTTACATTAATTAATTAATTAATTATTCTGTTTCCTGAAGTTTCGTCTTGAAATTATTTTCGAGAGACTTGTTCTTCTTCCTTTTTTTATTTTCATAAATTTTCACAACTTTTCAAAAGTTTTCTCGCAGGGGAAAACCTTACCCTTCCCTCTCCAGGCATTTTTTTTAATCCTCCTAAGGCTTTTGAGCTTTTTCTCATTTCAAAGTTTTATTAGTTAATTAGTACATGTTCTGGCGTCGCCCGGACTTTATCTACTCTTATTCAACAAATTTTAATTACTTCATCTATCCATCTATTTACGTATACAAAGATTTTTATCTCCCCAGTTATTTCCGACCCGTGACCAAGTTTTATCTAGAGAAGAGACTTTGCGCTATACCTATTGTAGAGGATATTGTAAGTACGTTATCTATAGGAGGTCATTTTTGTGGTAAATAGTTGGCAACTCTGAAAAGGGATAATTTGACAGCTGAGGGTTTAGGATTAGTAAAAGCGTTATACGATACAACGACGTGTTTTCATTACTGGACAATTTACTGCAACAAACATGGCGGCAAATTCGAATCTTGTGTTAATTCTGGGACACCCTATATAAGTTAACCAAGTTTTCTTTATGTAAAATATTTATAAATATTTGTATATGTATATATAAGTTTGTGTAACAGTGTTGAATTATCTATGTATATGAGTGTCAATATAATTCCTATTTTCAAAACAGAAAGGTCCTAACCCCGGAAATGGAATAAGACATGTATCAGAAAAAGCAAAAGCAGAAGACAGTATGAATAATAATAATACCAACGACACCAATAAATCATACAATTAAGATAATAATAAGGAACTAGATAATTATATATAGATAACAATACGAGGAAGAAAAACATGAAACGAAAGCAGCCAGTGACCAATATTTGGGTGGGTAAGTGTCGAATGTCTCCCACCAAACACTTCCCCAGCCTATCCAATGCTCTCCGACTATAAATTATAGTCTACAACTTATAGACCAAATCAAAACTATAATTCTAACTTACATTGAAATGTTGACAAAAGTCTGTCTCTAATATGATGTCATCTTTGATTCCTCACCGACCAGACCGGACTGAACCCGAAGATGGTTTGTTTACTAATGATTCATTTTGCAGGCTCTGCCAAGCCCAGCCTTTTGTGTCTGATGTCTCGGCGACAAGCGAACCGCATAAAAAAAAACGCAAACCGTCTTCCTGATTGATTACCGTTTAAAACTTTTCCTTCTGATTTTCACCAAAAGCCAAATCTCATCCGTCCTGCACCGATTCCGACGTCGAAATGCGTTTTCGAAAAATCGTGAGAACGCATCCAACGCAACAAAGACTAAGAAAATGTGTTGCATGTGTTGTGTGTGTGTGTGACACACACACGACTCCATTTGACACAAAAAGTTTCGTCTCTCCATCTGATTTCTTTGTTTCTTTTAATATTCTTATTTATTTTATTTATTTATTATTTTTTTGCTAAGCTTCTCTTCCGGATGACTCAAACTTGACGATGACACATAATTTGAGATTAAAATGCCTCCTAATTGTGCATTAATTATGAAATGAATTCCTCCCTAAAAGCGTGCGAAATGTTACACAAAATACTTCATCAAAGTGTGCATTATTTATGAAATGAACTCTTCCTACATACAAGTGTATTATATTTATAAAATTGTGCAGTATTTATGAAACGAAGTATCCTCACAACTGTGCAGTATTTTGAAACGAAGTATCCTCCAACTGTGCAGTATTTTTGAAATGAAGTATCCTCAGTGTGCAGTATTTATGAAACAAAGTATCTTCACAAGTGTGCAGTATTTATGAAACAAAGTATCCTCACAATTGTGCAGTGAAACGAAGTATCCTCACAACTGTGCAGTATTTTGAAACGAAGTATCCTCCAAGTGTGCAGTATTTTTGAAACGAAGTATCCTCACAACTGTGCAGTATTTTTGAAACGAAGTATCCTTCCAATTGTGCAGTATTTATGAAATGAAGTATCCTCACAATTGTGCAGTATTTATGAAATGAAATATCCTTCCAACTGTGCAATATTTACGAAACGATACCAACCGATTAATTGGCAGATGGTTGAGGCAATAAAACCATTTCGCCGTCACGGTTTAAAAGACTCGGATTAGGTACACAAATAAAACCTGCGACAAAAGACACCGACCGATCGCTTTTATTGACACTATTAAGGGTTGTTTAAGACTCCCTCCTTCAACCCCCATCCCTCATCCCTCTGCTTTTATCCGTTGTTATTAAATTATTTCCTTTTAACACCATTTCAGATTCGTGAAGAGTGTTGGCGGGTTCGGATCTTTTTGTTTGGTCAAGTCCTTCATTTCAGTTCCTTTATGGGTGGTCACGATTTTCAAATAAAAATTTTGAAAAGGGGCACGGCTCTGAGAGGCAGGAAGGGGGATGATTGCTGAACCCTTCGGGGACCATTACTTTCTCGAAACCGATGATTGCTTCTCGCGTTCAACCGTGTCTCCTTCCCGTCGTGGAGTTAATTTTTGGAACATTGTGTCATGGTGGCACCGATTCCATGCTTACATTTTAAGACTCTTTCCCAGTTTTATGGGTTTATTTCAGCTCAAGCACTCCCGGTTTGATTCGAAGGGGTCAACGTTTGCTTAAGAACAAAAGAATTCGCATTGTCCCTTTGATGTTGTTCCAGGTATGAGTCCTTGAGTCATGGATGAGATGACAACCCAACCTACACCCTCAGCGGGAATGAATGAAAATCGATTCCACACCATTTGAGCTGTCTGTTTGTTGATCTAAAACTAAATATTAAATGAACCGGAAAATAATGTCGGAAAATAATATTCTTATTTATTTTATTTATTTTATTATTTTTGCTAAGCTTCTCTTTCGGATGACTCAAACTTGACGATGACACATAAAATGAGATTAAAATGCCTCCTAATTGTGCATTAATTATGACATGAATTCCTCCCTAAAAGCGTGCGAAATGTTACACAAAATACTTCATCAGAGTGTGCATTATTTATGAAATGAACTCCTCCTACATACAAGTGTATTATATTTATAAAATTGTGCAGTATTTATGAAATGAAGTATCCTTCACAAGTGTGCAGTATTTTTGAAATGAAGTATCCACAACAAGTATTGTGCAGTATTTTTGAAACAAGTATCACAATTGTGCAGTATTTATGAAATAAAAACATCACTTCAATGAAATATCTTCACAATTGTGCAGTATTTATGAAATAAAGTATCCTCACAATTGTGCAGTATTTATGAAATGAAATATCTCACAAGTGTGCAGTATTTATGAAACAAAGTATCCTCACAAGTGTGCAGTATTTTTGAAACAAAGTATCTTCACAAGTGTGTAGTATTTTTGAAACGAAGTATCCTCACAAGTGTGCAGTATTTTTGAAACGAAGTATCCTCACAATTGTGCAGTATTTATGAAACGAAGTATCCTTTCAACTGTGCAATATTTACGAAACGATACCAACCGATTAATTGGCAGATGGTTGAGGCAATAAAACCATTTCGCCGTCACGGTCTAAAAGACTCGGTGTGCGTTACACCCGATATATGTTACGGTAAAAGTGATAAATCAGGCGAATGTGCATCATTCCCGAATATTTATAATCACCAACTAAGCTCGGTAAATGTGAAAAATCACTGACTATTCATCACATTCGCAGGAGGTAATTAAGAACTGAACAGTATTCCTTCTCCAACAGCAATTCAACAGTGTTTTGCTGACACCCAGACCCACATGAACACATCTTTTTCGACGAATTTAGTTGTTAATTCGAATTATTACAACAAAAAAATAGTCCCAAGGTCGTCTTTGGATAATACCATAGAAATTTGTGTTGCGTCTTCCTTCTTTTGACAAACCATGAATTACTCAACGCTTATTTATTCTTCCCTTCCCACCATTTCCTTCTTTTATTTTTCCAAACCCCCGCAAAAAATTATCTCCTTGTCTTCGCCTTTGGTTAGGTTGTCATCTTGTGGGTGATGAAAACAACATCCGATTAAAACCCGATTCATCATTGTTTTCCCTCGATCATTATCGGCCAAATCCTTTGTGTCCTTTCATTGTCTTCGCCGTTTTCCTTGTCAACAATTAACGAAATCAAAACAAAGACGAAAGAAAGTTGTCGGGTGTTCAAATGACAGGCTTTCAACTCTCCACCCACCTCTTCTCACCCTGTGAAACCCGAGAGTAATCATCCACCTGGCAATTTCACGTGCAGACTCCGTGTTAGGCATGCTCACACGTGCTTACATTTTTTTTTCCCTTCCACACTCCCGACATTGACATTTCTATTTTTAAACTGTTTAAAAATAAAAGTTTCTCCCCGCAAAGAAAAATCAGCGAAAACGTTTCAATCAGTGATTATGGGTTTAATTATTTTTTTAAAGGTGACGGGGTGGTGAGGAGGGTACGCGTTCAGGAAATACCTCAGCAGCTGCTCGCTCTGGTTTATTTTCCTTTTTTTACAGCAGGAAATACCTTTGAATGTAATCAAAACGTAAACAAATCAATCGTAAATGTTTCAAAAAGTTACTGTTAAGGGTTGCTTGTCTGTACGTGTGCCACAGCCAGACAGACCATAATTCTTGACAAAGTTTTAAATGAAATTAAATAAACTACGAGCAACGACGGGATGCCTTCCAGTTTATTAATAAATAATATGAGAAGCTGGGGGGTAAGAAAGGTTTGGAATCTCGGGGGTAAATGTCAAAGGGTATTTTTAAAAATACAATAAAAACGTCTTCGGTTTCATTTACCCTGAGGGTAATACAGACAAAGAATTCAAGATGTTTCCGATAGTATATCAGAGCTTTTGAAAGCTCTCATCTCCGGAAGAGAAGATGTGGGCTGGAGGGAAGAATGAAAAATAATTTTTCTTTATTCCACTGTTCTCCTATTCATCTCAACCACCCCTAACTGGTAGATGGTGACGACACTCAAAACTCTGAACCTAACCAAAACCGACCTTTCGAAACCCTAAACCATAAAATCGTCACACACAAAGTCTGTGTCACAACACTAACATCATCATCGGCCTCAAATGTGTTTATGTAAATGACAACTAACACACATAACTTCCTCCGACTAAATCAATACCGTGCCAATACCCATTGACGTTAATTAAGAGGAATTTCATTTCCTTACATGACTAAAACCGATTTCCCTTGTCCTTGTGAAAAGACCAACCCCACCCCCACCACCCCGGTTTAATATTCAAGCCTCATCATCGACATTTTTGATTGTTATTAGGATCCTATTATCTCTCCTCATCCACCACCGCCATGTTGAAGAACAATAAAATTGTTTCCCGAATGCTAATAAAACACAAAAGAAGAGCCCAATCATTTGTGTGTCGGGCGTGTCAACCCCCAACCCCCAAACACTCCTTTTCTTAATTTAAGGTTAGTTTTGTTTACATAAGGCCCTCAGAAAAGAAAACAAAAAACAAAAACCGCCCCGAAATCCAAAGTGCGATTGTTCACATTTCGAGATCCGACCACCACGATTTGCCTTTTTGTATGGCGTCACGTGACCTTTTCAGGGCGCCCCAAAACTGGGGCAAAAAAAAAATTCAAATCCGTTATTTGCCCGACGACTTTTTATGAGTCACGGGTTAAATTAAGATGGGAGTCTATAAATATGATGGAAACCACCCTTCGACATCCCGCATATGTTCGAGTTCATCTTCCAGTTCTCTTCGACACATGTCTGTGAAGGACCTTCCTTCCTTCCTTTGTCATCACGAAGACCACCCTATACAACTCTTTTGTTGTCTTGTAACCAAATTGTCTTCTTTTATTCTTCAATAAAGCCCACAATTGATTTCGTGACACCTCTTGTTTTGTGCCTTTTGATTTTGTCTATTGTAGTTCTCGACCTTAAAACCATACTCAGTAGTACTGTATACATATAATCTACTATAAACTTATACTCAAATAACATCACCATTTTTCATAATGCTTCCAAGCTAAACTGACCAATACCTGTGATTTGAGTTATTATTATAATTAAAGTTTGGAGTACTTGAAAAAATTCTAAAATTACTCAAGGGTGTGCAAGACTTTTGAAAGAAGAAGAAGTGAGCTATTCATAAAGTATGCATCGTTTATGGTATAAACATTTTTCACAAAGGATATGATAAAGTTGAAAAGATAAAATCGTTTGAGCGTCTATTTGTCAAATAATTTTTTTACGTGTGTGCAATACTTTTGAAATAAGTTGTGGATGAAATTGTGTGATATATTTTACGCTACTTCTTCACGAAAGTGTGCAATATTTATGAAATTAAATAAATAGGTGAACAATAAAAATTACAATAACGAGATGATTTTCTATTTCATAAATATTGCACACTTTTGTGAGGAATTAATTTACGAAACGACACAAAAATTACCTAAACAACTCATTTCAAAAGTAATGCACTCTCAAGAGAAAATTTCAATTTATAAAAATGAAGCAAATGTTCAAACAATTCGCACTACTTTTGACTCAAAAGGCTTTCCTAAACAGTTAAAAACAACCGCGTAAAACAAGACCCGCTTGTAAATCAATATCGGTATAAAAGCTACACGAGACCTGATTCCACGTTTATCTCAAATCAGGCATTTAGACTTTCGAAAGCGGTGAGTCTCTCAAAAGGGTCATCCTCTCGACTAATTAGGCTATCAGCCGACAAGATAACTATTCTTCTCGTTTGTTAGACGATACCACTTCACAGAACTTTATTGCAAAACCACCTGTTACGTAACACAAACACACTCGCACAAAAGAGAAGATGATCACCGTATTGTTTAGCTTGTGGGCATCAGATTTCAATATCATGTAACGACCACCTTTTGCTGTTATTAAACCGGTCAAGCTAACAAAGGTATGGTTTCCTTTTAAAAAACCCGAACTGCTGTCTGATGGTTGGAGAGACTCACTGAAGATGGTACGAATCGTAAAAATCTCAAACGCACGTCTCCGGAAGAACAAAAATTCCAAAAATTCCTTAAATAAATGATCTCCGGCACGTGGGTTATAAATCCCGAGTGATATGAACCAGTTAGAATGAGCCGGAGAGAAAAGCAAACAAATTGTTCGAAACACCTTTAAGACTCCGCCGAATGACAAAATGGGCCTTAAAACACGAGAGAAAAAGAATCTCGCGTCAAAGTAATTTTGATTGAATAAATCTGGGATGCTGGAAATGGAGCAAACGATGATTGATGGCTTACTTGAGGTTTGAACTGACATGATTTTGGCGCATTCCCTTGCATTTTAGTCACATTCCAATCCTGACTGACATTTCGATCCTCCCTCTCTCTCCTTCTCCTCATCGAAAGTTCTTTTCCTCTCCTCACTTTCATTCCTACTTTCCTTCTGAACTCAAACCACTCTTAAGACAAACAACGACACACAATAAAAGGTGGAGGAATCTATACGATAATCAATCCAAATCATCTCCGGGGGTGAAAATCTCATTTTAATGTTCACCAATCATTCTTTCATAAGTTTTGCACACATTTACCTAATTTATGCCTATCACTTGTTCACAAAAAGGTTCTCCTTCATTTTCCTCAAGAACCCGAATCAGATCCTTCCCTCTTGTGTCACTAAGTTTCTGAATATCCGGTTTGACAGCCTGACAATTTATTTCCTGTCAACTTGAGGACCCTTTTTCTTTTAAGAAAACGTGTCAGAAATTGAAAGACGTTACAAATTACATCCGATGACAAGTCCATCCGTGGACCACAAAGAAAAAGGTCGACATGTGGTTTTTGTAAAGAAAAAATGAAATTCTCTCCCAGAAGTCAGTATCCAACCCCAAAATTTCAAAAGGGAATCTCGCTAATGATCTCCCGGTGAATCCCCAGGCGGCCATTGCTAAATTCGGATTTGAATATTAAAATGGTGAATTTGTAATTGCTAAACTACCCCTTTGGCGGTGATGAGGTTTTCAAGTAGCACAATTCTCTACCATCGATTTCTCCCAGAGCCTTGAGGAATTTTTTTTATACGTTTTAACGAACTTCATCATTAGTGCGATTTAATGGGATGCTCGGGCGTCAATTTTCTTCCTTTCATCTCAGTTGTGGTTTAACAGGATGTTCGATAAAACTGCTACTCACAACTTTTGTAGTCAGGCATTTTGACGACTACACCACAAACCTCTCCCATAGAAAGTAAAACAGCAAAAAATCAAAATCGCAATGCACAAAATTGTTACAATGCACGTCTCAACAGTGACTTAGGTTGGCACCACTGAAATAAAGGTAGTTTATGTTCACAAATCTACATACTACAAAATTAAAACTAAGAAATCTACTAAGGAGTGTTCATTACTTTTGAAATCGATCCACAAAATACAGACTAGAACTACAGAGGGACGGGGGGGTTAAAAGAGTCAAGAAAACTGTCACTCATCGTGAGTCAAATCTCCCAAGAATCAAATTCAATTTGACGAAAGTAATGAATTATAAATGAATCAATTTCCCAAAATTCGAGTGTATGTAATCAACCCCCACCCCCTTCCTATTCTCCACGGAGCCCGGGTTATTTGCGTTTAATCTCAAAATTTGAATTTCCTCTCAGGAAGTGTCAGCTAAAAGTGACTGAGCGATTTCTACTAGCTCGAATCCTACTACATAACTCCTCACCACAAATCATTCCAAACCCAAACGAACATGGAGGAACATGTACCAAAATTAGTATACCAAGTTAATTAGTTGCCGAAGAACAGACATATTGAATTTCCCCTTTGTAAAAAGACACCAACACTTTTTCTTCGTCACGCCCTATCCTTTGTCCATAATTTCATTATCAGAATGTTATTTTTGGACCTTGTAACCTGACACCATCAGCCTACTGGTAGCAAGAGAGGAGCACACCAACAAAAACAAAATAGAAATGAGAAGACTAACAGCCGGAAGTACGAGTTTCCATAAAAACAGACACCGAAAATCTTTTTTTGTTTCGTTCCAGGTTTCAATGCCATAAACATTCCACCAGTAGAACCTACTACGAACTCAGGACCAGGTTCCATATCACGGAACATCGTTTATGAAGCTGAAACTCCAAACTGATCCGCATAAATACCTCTGACATTTCTTCATTAATTCATTTCATAAATATTGCACACTCATTTACTACAAAAGTTATTACAGTGGAGTGAGATTGTACCTTTAAACTTCGTTTTCAGAAATATACAAAATGCTACGCCACTGCTAAAGTGAATTACTCATTATGTACGAGTAGCTCTTGCTCAAATTGTGCAGTATTTATGAAATAGATTTATGCAAAGAGTGTGCATTACTAATTTTTATTTAAATCCTTCCTCAAAGTGTGCATTAATTATGAATTGAAGACCTCCTCGATTATTGCAATATTTAAGAAACGAATTCTATATAAAATAGATGACGTTACTTGTAAGTGTGCATTACTTTTGAAATGAATTATTGCTTACAGTGTGCAATAATGAAATTATTTATTGTTTATAGTGTGCATTATTTTTGAAATGGATTCTTTGTTATAGGATGTGCAATATTTATGAAAAAAGGTCTGTTAGTGTGCATTACTTTTGAAATGAATTACTGATTATAGTGTGCATTATTTTGAAATAGATTCTTAGTTGTAGTGTGCAATATTTATGAAAAAAAGGCTCTGTTAGTGTGCATTACTTTTGAAATGAATTATCGATCATAGTGTGCATTACTTTTGAAATGAATTATCGATCATAGTGTGCATTACTTTTGAAATGAATTATCGATCATAGTGTGCATTACTTTTGAAATGAATTATCGATTATAGTGTGCATAATTTTTGAAATTTATCATTATAGTGTGCATTATTTTGAAAAATGCTCTATTATTATTAGTGTATTACTTTTGAAATGAATTATCGATTATAGTGTGCATTACTTTTGAAATGGATTCTTTGTTATAGTGTGCAATATTTATGAAATAAAGGCTCTATTAGTGTTAAGTTTACTTTTGAAATGAATTATTGTTTACAATGTGCATTATTTTGAAACAGATTTATAATAAAGTGGCGTACATCGATACCAAGAAATAAATACAGAAAACAAAAGAAGCAAGAAGTTCAACAGCCGGAAGGATGCGTTTCCTCAAGAACAATAAATGAGAGGAAGAGAGAGGGATAGGAACCAGAGACCGGAAATCTGTTTTTTCGTTTCTGGCTTGTAGAAAGATGTCCTCACCGCAAGACGTTTAAAAATCCCATCTTAGGGACGTTAACAACACTACCGAATCAAGTTCACTGGTTTCCTTCTAGTCGGGAATTTTATTTCTCGAAACACATCCACAGAGTATGGTTACCAAAAAAAAGCGTTCGATTCATTCGAAGAAGGAGAAGAAGATTAAAATTCTCGTCAGAGCTCAACATCTACGATTTTACTCTCACCCTATGCTTCCGAATGAAAGATTCATTTTTATGAATGAACTCGTCTGCCGAGAATAATGAAAAACTTATTTTATTTTAATGAACAATGCAATGGAGCCCCTCTCCTCCTTCCTTCCGACTCCATCTTACCTTAACTCCCTTCCACCCCCACCCCACCCCTACCCCAGCTCATCCTACTACTCCAAAGCACTTTCCTTAATTATTACGTCTTCATTAATAACTTCCATTTTCTTTTTAATCAGGCTTTTCTTTTTTTAGAACAAAAATTTTTAGACAAAGAAGTTTAGGTTTTAAAAATGTAACAACGCACACTTTTACGTAAAATGAAAGAACACCATTCCATAAATAATTTGTCAGCTTTTAAATTAATTCCATTTCATAAATGAGTGGTGGTTTTAATCCCGTTTTCAAAATCAAAATTTTGGAGGATTCACTATGAAAGAACATTAACCACAAATAGTTTCATAAATACGACTCATCCACTTCAAATGAAACGCTCACTAACAAAACATTTGTTTCATAAATACTGGACTCTATAATCAAGAAGTGATTTCAAAAGTAATGCACACTACCAAACCATTTATTTCATAAATATTGCACAGTATAATCAAGAATTCATTTCAAAAGTAATGCACACTACCAAAGCCTTTATTTCATAAATATTGCACAGTATAATCAAGAACCCATTTCAAAAGTAATGCACACTACCAAACCTTTATTTCATAAATATTGCACAGCATCTTCTAGAACTCATTTCAAAAGTAATGCACACCACCAAACCCTTATTTCATAAATATTGCACAGTATAATCAAGATATTTCAAAAGTAATGCACCACCAAAGCCTTTATTTCATAAATATTGCACAGTATAATCAAGAGCCCATTTCAAAAGTAATGCACACCACCAAAGCCTTTCTTTCATAAATATTGCACAGTATAATCAAGAACCATTTCAAAAGTAATGCACACTACCAAACCTTTATTTCATAAATATTGCACAGTATAATCAAGAACCCATTTCAAAAGTAATGCACACCACCAAAACATTTATTTCATAAATATTGCACAGTATAATCAAGAATCCATTTGTATATTTAAGTACGCTTAGGCTCAATACGCTTTGTGTCACAAGTAACGTCAACTTATAAAAAGGATTCGTTTCTTCAATATATTACAATAATCGAACAAGCCTTCGTTTCATAAATTTTGCACACTTTTCAAATCAATCAAGGATTCGTTTCTTACACACAGACTTCTGTATAGAACTCATTTCATCGACAGTATTCACTATCGTGAGATTTTGCACCATTTGCACAAAGAATTTATTTCAAAACCAAATGCTCGATTGAAGGGAAGGCTCGTTTCATAAATACTGCACACTTATTCGTTAACAAAATTAAAAAGAAGACACATTAGAGATGAATTAAGCCATAAGAAACAAACAACTTCATGTCTTTAATGATTGTAGTCTTGAAGAGGAGACCAAAACATATGTTACAATCAATAAAAAGTGTGCACTTATGGAAAAGGTTTTACTTACAAATTTAAGCTATTTCCAAGAGAAATTATTTCTTTAAGCGCCTTAATTAGTATAAATACCTACTAACAAATCGGAAGTAAGTTATTACTCGGTCGGGTAACTGAAATATTAATCCAAAATCATCATGGAACCTCTTAAAAACGGTACCAACAGCCAGAACCTTTTACAAGAATCTAAAAACGAACATACCTGAAAGTTAACCCCATTGTTCAGCAAACCAACAAGCGCAGAAACCATATTTAAAATGGCTACCGCAATCGGCAATCACCGGTATCGATGGTAATGATCGATTTGTTTCTGCCAATTGACAAACAGGAAGCGTGCTAGTCATCGATAGTTGACCACGTGAACGCGTTGAAAATCCCGCGTATATGTTAAACATACGAATCATAATTCGTTTCCTATTGTATATACGAAAACAAAGCCACAAAAAAAATCCCAAAAAACAATAAGAAAGAAGACCAAAAGAAGTGTGAGGATTCCATTTATGGTCGAGTCGAACATCCGCCACGCGTTAATGTCGGCGTGCTAATTGCTTCTTCATCGATTCATTCGACATGAGGATGAGTACCCGCAGTACCCATTACGAATTCACGACCAGATTCACCATCTTGGACAATCATTTATGGAAATTAAAGTTCCAAAAATGGGATAATGTCAGTTCGAGTCATAAAACAACTGGTGACGAATCCGCATAAATAATCCCGCGCTTTCAAGAGTGAATCATTTCATAAATACTGCACACTCGTCGACTATGATAGCGATTACAGTGAACTGTCTCCTCAGACTTCGTATTAAGAAGTACCCAAAACAGTGTGTGTAATGCTTAATGAGTTGTCTGAGTGTGCAATATTTATGAAATGAATTAATGCTACCAACTTTATACCCCTGTGAAGTGAATGCTTACAATCAAACTCCCACAAAAGTGTGCAATATTTATGAAAAAAATTTTTTGCTAAACGTCTGCTAATATTAGTTCTACCTACTCACCCTTTGGTGGTAGATTGGAACAGGATACGGAAGAAGAATTCGAACTGACAACCACAATTTCGATAGTCACTACTACACCACGGACATCCCACAAGTGTGCAATATTTATGAAATAGCACATCCATAAAATTTAAAATTATTTATGACACGAAGTCTTCATAAAATGTGCATTATTTACGAAATAAAATCTACGAAAGGCGCACACAGGTACTTAAGCGGATTCTTACGAAAAGTGTGCATTACTTTTGGAATCAATTCTTCTCAGTAAATAAATATTTAGAAGTGGAGATGCATTTTTGCCTTAAACAATTCTTCCTCAGAGCGCTATTTTTAGCCAAATAAATTCCCTGACGTGTCTTATACCAAATAAACATCCGACTTAACAAACAGAGCGGAAGTTATTTATTACTCAACCTAATAAAAAACAATATCCGAGAAACTAAAACAGAAATTATTGCAGTCAGAAGAACATTTTTCATGTCAAATTTCAAAAATATAAACAAACCAAAATAAAATAAACGACAGCTTTTTGTGAGAAGAAAATCAACTCGACGCTGGAAAAACCGATGAACTGGAAATTTTAAAAACTCAAATCAAAAATCGCTCGAGCGAAAATCTCAAATTTCATTTTGTTTCTATTTCCCTTCCAAAATTCATTTTTTTTTCCGGGAGAGAAGGTCGTTCTGCCATCGTTAATTCCGAAAGAGTGAGAAAAAAAAAGGGAGCAACAGGGATTTAAAGGAAAATCCGAATTGTGAGTCATAAAACCCTCATCAGTCATAAAATCTGATTTTATGCAGGTGCTAAGACCCCCGCTCCTCCTCCCCAACTTCTACTCCCCAAGATAATCCACTTTTCACTCAAACATAAAAAATTCATTTTAATATCCATAAAAAGAGAAAATTTCACAACAGAGAAAAGATTTCAACCCCCATTCACCCGGATATTCAACTTTATACAGAGTCGATTATCATATTCACAACCCCCAAACCTCCGACCACCTCCCTACAACCCTCAAACAGATTCAGAAATGAAATCAAAGTCGGGAATATCCGGTTCAATACCTGCGGGATTTCAGCAATCAACGTAGAAAGATGATTCTAAACAAATGAAAAGTATGTGATAGGCCCGTCAATTTAGGGTTCAAACAAATCAAACATAAATTTTCCAACAGAGAGAAAATGAAAAATCCTTTTGAGTGGTGTTGAACGCCAGAAATCACGGCCTTGGAAATTGTGTTTCGCCCAAGACAGAGTCAATAGGAGGTGGAGGAAGAGGGAGTTAGTCCGTCGGAAGCGGAAAACGGCCGGGAGGAAGGAAATAAATTACTTGTGGATTATTAATGAGCTTCTGCTTCCTTCTGGTGAAATTTGAGTAAAATACTAATTGACCAGTGCACAGCTTCGAGGTTGTTGGATCTTCCGGTTGAGAGATTTTCAGCTCTCGCTTATCAACATAACATGGAAATTGATCGCTTTGCTCACTCTTAGCCGTCAAAGTCCAACAGCGTGAACACCGACTGACTCCATCAAGAACTTATCCCTTCGACAGTAGCCAATCAGAGGACAGGTATAAACAACCCCGCGCTTTCAAGAGTTAATCATTTCATAAGTACTGCACGCTCACTGACTATTATATTCTACATAACAAAGACTTGGTGGCTTAACAACTGGCTTACGAATGCAGCCAGAGGATTTTGGCGCTGGAAATCCGCGAACGAAGATGGAGGTGGATCGGACACACCTTAAGGAAATGAGTAAAAGAGATCTGTCGCCAAGCCCTAGAGTGGAACTCCGCCAGTCAGCGCCGCAGAGGAAGACTCAGGGTTTCGTGGAGGTCAACGATAGCTGCTGAGCTATCCACCGATGACATGGTCCCAAACGAAGTGCAACAGGGACAAGTGGAGGGCATTTGTTGCGGCCTCCTAGACACAGGAAATAATATATATATACTGACTATTATAGCGATTACAGTGAACTGTCTCCTCAGACTTCGTCTTAAGTACCAAAAACCTAAATCGTCCATCAGAGTGTGCAGTACTTATGAAAGGAATTAATCCTATGAAGTCTATAACTATAATTTAGTTACAGGTATGAGCAACGCAACGGCCATTACACAATTTTGAAACCAGTAAAATTGGTAGTGTGTGCCCTCGTCGATCCTTTTAAGAATGATTTACAGTGCCTAGCGTCCTTAATGGCGAATAATTGACGTAATTGTATTTACAAGAGAAACGACAATTTGAGTCAATTTAAATTTATTGCTCCGCACATTCTTTGCTCCCGGTTAAAGTGTATCCCCCAACGGTTCTGCTGACAATCATCCAAACGGCTCTCGCTCCGCTCAACACCCGGCATCCATATTTAAAAATGAACATTGTTGATTTGTCACTTAAAAAGGTGTGACGGTGTCAATCGACCCGTGTAAAGACAGCTTTTTGACGTCTCCACTGTTAAGCCCATGCACCGAACGTATTCTATTTTAGATTTTGACATTGACTTTCTCGTGTTAAATTTTTTGGACCCATTTTCAAAATATGACGTTTCCGTTCGGGATTATTTTTCCCTTTTTGCTCTCTTCTCTGTAATTTAAATCCGTTAGCGCGGCTCCTTTGAAGAGACGTAAAGGTCATAAGGAAATTTTTTGAAAGATGGCAGAAAGGATTTCTCCCCTCCCTCCTTCTGAGCTTTTACGTTTCTTGTCATCTTAGTGTCATCTTGTGTGATTGGCTACAGACTATGAGAGGGATTATACCCAAGAGGTCGAGACCTTTCCTCGACGAAAGGCTTTATTTTCATTTTAGTGATAGTTCAAAGGTCAAAGTTATTACGTATATAATAATTGGTTGTTAAAAACCATCACCCCTAATAACAGGTCATTTCATAAATATTGCACACGTGTGGGCTAACTAAATTTCATATATACAACACACACCTTTAAACCCGTGACCGCGAACTCAATTTCAACACCATCACACCCTGAGATGACTTCTTCTAAGGGATGTCACATCCAAAAAACGGAAAACACTTTGGACAGCAGAGAGAATTTCCTGACACAACCAAATCCAGCTCTCAGCCCAGGGGCAGAGAAACGAAAAACCAGGATAGAGCTCAAACGCAAACCGGAAATTTTATTTTCCTTTTTAGTTCAGATATTTTTAATGAAAGCTGAGTGAAGTGTCACTCAAAAAGCTCGACTGAGAAAAAAGTCAAAACCCTCGCAAAATGATTAAATATTAAAGGCGAAACACTTTTTGGACTTTCGACCCGTATTTTTGGAATCCCATCAAAGTGAAAACGGGAAATAGAAAATTAGAGAGCGAATGTCCTTCAAAGCCCTTGCCTCCCAAAACGGATTTCCGACTCTTAGCCTTTGAGCTTTACGTCCGGAACTTTTCACCATCAAACCAAACACATAAAATTTATTTTTATTAATTTTTTCAAACTATTCGGAAATCCGGAGCCATGTCAACCCACCGCCCACAAGCCTCACAAAAATTTTGGGAATGGGCCCCCAAGACTCAACGTCCTTTGACCCTGTCAACGATTAAACAATGTAATTTAACCATTGAGGAAACTGCCGAATAACTCTCCGTTTGACATAATAGTAATTAGGCTCATATTTGCGTTCGTGACTAAACTTTTAAATTGTGCACTAGAAACGACACGTGCAACTCCACGTAGCGGTATCATCTTACGTATGAAAATTATTAGACACGCGTGTTTCCACAATCCACCCTCTCGTTCCTCTACCGGATAAATATTTAAATAAAAATTTTTCGACTACGGTATAAATTTGATTTTAAATTAAACCGAATCATAAATTCCTTCCGTTTCTATATTCGGCATTTACCTTAACTGAGAAATAATTAAACGAAGGATTTATTCCATAAATGATGCACATTTTCATCAACATTATTGCACACTTGTCTTATGATTTTGAACGAAGTGAATGCAACGAGATATTCTACCAAAAATTCGTTTCATAAATACTGCACAACTTTAAGAAAAATCCGTTTTATAAGTACTCTCTACTTACATACTGAAAAATTTAGAGAACTACTATGTCGAGCTAACAGAAAACTTGTGTTTCTAGTAAGAAGAGATTAATCACCACGCAAAAACCTAGTCAAACAAGAATGTCATTTCATAAATACTGCACACTTATATAGAGATCTCCTTTCAAGTATGTCATCAATAATTTTACAAATAACTAAGTACGCAGATTGATTTTTGTTAAAAATGTGCAATGTACATATGACTGTGCATTATTTATGAAATGAAAGTTTGTATTATTCACAGCTTGACCTAGTACCCAGTTACAAAACATCTAGTCGACCTCAAAACTATTTTAAAAAACATGGTAAACGCGAAATCAGATCAAGAGACTCCCAAAAAAACAAAACCAGTCACGTGACCCAAACATAAACATGCCCGAAGTCTGTCCTATTATTTGCATTCCGTCATACGCCACACACAGTTATAAAAATTTGACATATCAGATCAAAATAACGGAAAATTATTTATTAAGTCCCACTCCTCCACGTCCTCCTCCTCTTCTGTTTCCTAAAAACAAAAATGACCGCCGCCAACAAAAACCAAAAACAAAAACAAATGATGACGTAAAACCCGGTTTGAACAAGTAACAGTTAAAAACAAATTTTTACCTTCGAACTTGTGCCAAATTTATTTTTAATAAATTATGGATTCGGAATTTGAATTCTGATCGGTTCGCCAATAATGGCTCATAAATCACACATACCGTACCTGTCTAGTAGGTCGTTCCAATTTGTTTTCTGTCTGTGAAATAAATTCTTCTCTGAAACATTTCTTATGAAAGTGGGCATTACTCATACAATGAAGTCTTCTGAGAAGTGTGCAGTATTTTTGGAATGAGGCCCTTAAGACAATGTGCAATAATTTTGAAATTACATCCTTGGGATAGTGGAGATAGTGTGCAATATGAAATAGGTCCTTGAGATAGTGTGCAATTAGATCCTTGAGATAGCAATATTTTGAAATTAGGTAGTGTGCAATATTTTGAAATTAGATGATATTTTAGGTCCTAAGATTGTGCAATAATTTTGAAATTAGGTCCCAATTTTGAAATTAGTTGAGATAGTGTGCAATATTTTTGAAATTAGGTCCTTGAGATAGTGTGCAATAGTTTTGAAATTAGGTCCTTAGTCCTTGAGATAGTGTGCAATATTTTGAAATTAGGTCCTTGGGATAGTGTGCAATATTTTTGAAATTAGATCCTTGGGATAGTGTGCAATATTTTTGAAATTAGATCCTTGGGATAGTGTGCAATATTTTTGAAATTAGGCTTGAGATAGTGTGCAATATTTCCTTGAGATAGTGTGCAATATTTTTGGACCTTGAGATAGTGTGCAATATTTTTGAAATTATCTTATTTTTGAAAGAGGTCCTTAGGACAATGTGCAACAGTTTTGAAATTAGGTCCTTGGAACAGTGTGCACTATTTACGAAATGAGGTCAAATGAAAAGTATTCTTTAAATGAAGTTTTCGGAAAACGTGCAATATTTATGGAATGAGAATTTAAGTATAAAAAAAAATTTCTTATTCTATTAACACAATTATACCCATTGCACAACCGTGCAGTATTTTTGAAATGAAATTATCTCATAAGTCGCTTATTTATTTATGAAATTAACTTTTCTTCCAATCGTCTTGATCCAAATAAATGTTTTGTTAAACAGAAACCGGAAGTTATCAATTCTATCAGTCACCTACAGCGCATAGGAAAATAACAGTCAAAGTTTTACCGGCGATGACCTCCCCACAAGAAAAATTTTTCTGTTGAGTACGACGAAAGAAAAAGTCGCCTAAGTATGACTGACAATGATACATCCTGACTGACCGGAAATGGGTAATGATATTCGCACCTAACTTCGAAGAGATTTGTAAGCAAAAGTTGATTCACCGGAACCGTATTTAGGCCAATACAGAACCTTCAGAGAATCACAAACGCTTATCAGGAACCAAACAAAACACAAAATGGAACACAAACACACGAGAAAAGGAGTGTAACTAGCTTTGGGCACAAATCCCTTTGTCAGCTTCGTCACAGCTACTGTATAAGCCTAAAAATAATCAGGAAACCATATCCAACAGCGGATAATCAACATGACAGAAGAACTCTGAAAACAGATGTTCGTAAACCGGAGCAAGAAGGAAAATCTGTTCATAGACCGAAACTATCCGTTCCTATTGACCTTTCTTCAGGATGTTTCCAATAAGTCATTAAAAGCGACAGCCAACAGATGTGATGTTTTGACGCATACGACACAAGACAGTAATGCTGCTGATAAGCGATTCTAATGAACTTTTACGACCTTTCCTTAATTGTTTCCCTGATAGTATCGTACACGAATGATCTGACCTTCCATCTTGTATCTCGAGAGCTTTTTTCTCAGAGCTTTGTGTTCGTGCCGCTCTCATCTTCCATTTCCGTTTCTTTACTACCACGAACATTTTCTTATTTCTTCTGTCACGCTAATCTAAGGGCCAACTTTTCTCCCTCCAGCTTGATATTTGTTCATTTATTTACTGTCTTTTTCCCATCTACTTCCCACCTGTTTCTAGTTTCGTTTTCTTTTTAAGGCCCAGCCTTTCATTTTATTTCTTACTACTATCATGCTTCTGTATTTTTAATTCGCCATTTTGGTTTTTCTAGGGAAACAGCTTTGAGCTTAACATAAGACGATATGGAAAAGGGGCTTCAAACATAACCTCTACAGTCGGGAGCTTTGACTGCTACATCACAAAGCTCCCGCTTTTCCTACCGTCGTCAAACTTTGCGTTTTAAAAGTAATGCACTTTTAAAATACCACTTCATAATTGATGAACACTTTTATGAACCCTTCTTTCATAAATATTGCACACTTCAATGAAGAATTTATTTCATAAGTGACGAACACTATACGAAGTGGTTAACTACCCAACGAAAATTTTTTTTATGCGGTCTTTAACTTGCGAATTTACTTCGCTCTCTGTCGTCCTCTCATCTCGAGCAAAACGAGACAGCGGTCAAGAACTTATTTCAAAAATAATGCACATTCTTCGAGATAAATGAAACAAGACACGTTTGGAATTGCTGTTCGAGACGTATCTGATCTAGTTGGATCTACCTAAAGTATATGATCATTCGCGTCTCTCTGTCGTCTCCTGGTCTTCTTCATTATATATAAAGGAAACCTCAAATCCGAAAACAATTGTTCGCTATTACTCCGAAAGCTGTGTAGGTAACGAACATTTTTCCCAAGCACAACTAGTTCTACGCCCAACCAAAATTTCAGCATTCCCTTTGAAAAGGTTATTCACCCTTAAATCAAAATTTTCTGAGCCGAATCGAGCCTCTTGCCTATTTTTCCTTGTCCCATCGTCCTTCCTCCCATCTTATTCCTCCTTCCATTAAAAATATTATTAAAGAGTCCTTGAAAGGGAGCGAAAGAAGAGAGAGAATGAAATATTGCGAGCCAAAATTAGAAATTCGTTTAACGAAATTGCTGTTTTCTTAAGTTAACATAACAACGACTCGAACACAGACTTCAAACTTCATAAATCTCGTTCCCCGAACGGAAATTTCTTTCCCCCGTTCAAAATTTTTTTATCAGAAACACTTTTATTCAAATTGCTGATGGAACTGAATGATGGGCTCTGGTGAGACAAAATTGAAGAAAAAGCTTCCCAGCTTCCAACAGGAAAAATCATTTCCCGTTTTCTCTTTCTCTTCCTCTCGCAATTTTCAACATAAAAAAACGCTTACCTTTCGGTGTACGACAGCAGCTGCACTTCTTCCGATTAGCGGCGGTCTTGGTCGAAATCGGCGGCGTTTCCGGTGAAAATTTAAAATCGACCTTCTCGCTCTCGTTCGAGAAACTAGTTTCCTCCTGGATTTTCGGTTCACTCCTCGGAACACTACTCGCTTTCCGACTGAAATACGCTCCGATGGAATGACGTCTCCCGTTCTGTATAAAGTTCGACCCGGACAGGATGTTATAATACCTGTCGTCTTCCACGGGAAGCGATTCCGTGCTCACGAAACTCTGCATCGGTTCCGATTGTTTACACGACCGCGAAGGACTCAGAACATCCGAACTGGGCAGTTTGTACGGTTTCCCGGTGCTCGCGTTTCTGTTGTGATGCTTCTTACCGGAATGGGTTATGTGATGATTCGACGGCGCTATGTCCGAAGGCCTGGGCATACCCAAGACCAACATCTGCGTTTGAATGGGATTGTCCATGCTTGTCGTACGCAACAAAGACCGAAAACTTCTCCTGAATCCATTTTCTGTCGGTGGACTCGTCATATTTTCCGCTACCGGACTCACAATACCGGACGGTGTGCTTGTGGTATTGGTGCTCGGTAGAACAGAATACCGTTCGCTTTTCTTGCTTTTGGTGGGAGTTGGAGTATTACTCGAAGACGACGACAAACTCGTTCCCATTCTGACGTGTCGTCTCAAAAGTGAAAATCGTCCACTCCTGTTGGAAACCGTAGAAGTAGTTCCTCCAGGAATGGTGAAGTAGGAAGGATTATCTATAACAAACATCAAAAAAAATATTACAAAACAATACACATAAAAACTATGAATTTCTCTATCGTTCCCATCCCCATTACAAGGAAACACAAAACCGAAATACGAATCACCACTCTTCCAGAAACCTGGAAACCAGTTCAAACTGATTTTTTCTCACCCCCATCAACAGGTGTTCAAGTGTACCACCGTAAATCCGTGTGAATTTGTAAAATCTATCACTGAAATCAGATCCCTACCTGCTACCATTGATGCAATTTTCTACTTTCGGCACCCGAAAACAAATTTATTCAATCACGACCCCGAAATTCTCCAAAAACCAAAGAGTGTCACCTTTCACAGAAGAAAAAAGTAAAAAGAAAGAAAAAAATCTGACAACACAAATAAATCACTTGTTATCCTCAGCAGACGAATACTAAGAATGAAGCAAACATAATAAGACCGTACCATATACAAGGGATATACTGTTCCACTGAGGACCCAACCAAAAAAAAACGAAAACTCGACGAGCCTATGTTGAGATAATGAACGAAACCAGTCAACCGACTGAAAGTGTGTCTTTCAATTGAATTCATGAGCCCAGGGTCACATAATCTGAATGAATGGTGAGTAAGGGTGAAAAGTGCCTAGTGGAGGAGTGCGAGGTTATCAATGAAGACATTTTGGTTTCAAGAAAGACCAAAACAAGAAAGCGGTTAGGAAAAATTTTTCACCCAAAACGGTACTCGATCCTCGATCGTCATTGGTACTCGTTCGATGATGACAACCGTCCTTACACCAGGAACTATTTTTTCAGTTTCCTAAGACATGATATAATGGAAACGACTGCATCATAACCATCGGGTACTACAAACTTCCCGCCAAAACCTTCGAGACAAATAACGTGGGCACATCCCCAAAAAATTTTTTTCTTCCTTATACCCCACTTCAAAAATAATTTTCTTTTCACGGAAAATCGCACAAAAACCGGAAGCCTTCTAAATAAAAATCCCAAAAGAAAATTTAATCTTTTTTTGAGGAGAAGAGGGGCTTCTTAAAGCCCAAAAACCTCTTCGGCTGGCTAATTATCTCATTCATTTCATTTGGTAGATCTCTTCATAGGAGTGTCCACGAATCCCTCTTAGAAGTGTGCACCATTTTTTAAATCAATTTTCCTTAAGAGTCTGCACTGTGTTCTATAACTACTCCAAACCCTTAACGACAAATAATTTCATAAATAATGCACAGCCCTAAGAAGATCTCGTTTCGTTGTTGCCATTCTGTATCTTGTTATAAATAAGTGTGCATTATTTATGAAATGAACGCTTTCTAGTAGTCCACATTATTTTTCAAATGAAGCCTCTTCAAATGCATTCAACAAAAACTCATTTCATAAGTAATGCACACTTTTAAGATTTAAATCATGAATGCGAGTTAATTTGACGAGATTAGTGATCAATATTCTTTAAGGAAACTCTTCTCAACAGTGTGCAGTATTTATGAAAGAAATTCTTCATAAAAAGTGTGCATTATTTTTGAAATAAGCTCTTGTTACTATGGAGTATTTATATGAGACTTTAAAGAAGAGTTTATTTCATAAATAATGCACAGTCTTAAGACCTCGTTTCGTTATTTACATTCTTATCTCGTTACAAATATGCGTGCATTATTTATGAAATAAAGACTACTCCATAGTGTCCACACTACTCCACATTACTTTTCAAATGCATTTAACAAAAACTCATTTCATAAGTAATGCACACTTTTAAGATTAAAACCATGACTGCGAGTTAATTATGAAACGAGATTAGTGATCAATATTCTTTAAGGAAACTCTTCTCAACAGTGTGCAGTATTTATGAAAGAAATTCTTCATAAAAAGTGTGCATTATTTTTGAAATAAGCGTCTTGTTACTATGGAGTATTTATGTGAGACTTTAAAGAAGAGTTTATTTCATAAATAATGCACATTAATATGATTATAATTCATCAGGGCGCATTGATTCTGAACTGCACCCTGCCTACAAGTGTGCATAGTCTTAAGGTCACGTGGTATTTTGTAGTCAGCATTTCTGAACAATTCCAAACTCATCATTGTCGAAAAATTTTTACGTCGTTCACATTTCTTTGTTCAGAACTTTAATTTTAGTTTTGGTGTAAACACTTTCAAAGACTAAACACAAAAATCGTTGAATGTTGTCGTGGGTCTTGACTGGCACCAAGATTGTGGAACTTCCCACAAAAACCCAAAACAAAACAAAAAAACTTTTCACCAGGGGTTGAATGATTAGATTTAAGATTTCAAATCACGTCCAACCAGGCCTACCAACTGTTAAAACGACGGAAAGGAAAAAAAAAAGATGTAAATTAATTTCTCTCACGAGGCGGAAAACAAGATGGATTCTGTTTCGTTTGAGAAAGAAATTTAAATTTACAACCTTTTTGGGCGAAAAGGTGCTTTCCTCCTCCCCTCCAGCTCCCTTTCCACCATCTTGTCCTTTGAAAAGAACTTCTAAGACATCATGAAAGACTAACGAAGACAATTAAATTACATCAGAGTCCTTCGTTACATAAAACTTTTTTTCTTTTTCCCCCCAAGGCCCTTTTCTCGTTTTCACTCCTGTCGGGCTGGAACTGTTGACAAAGTGTGCATTATTTATGAAAGGTATTCTTGTAAAATACAAATCGATATTTGTGTGACACTGGGAAGGAGAATTCACTTCATAGATAGTGTGAACTTTTAGGATAATGATTATTTGATATCATTTCATAAATAATGCACACTGCATCATATGAAGATTATTTTATAAAGTTTGCCATTTGGTTTGGTGTCGGCCATTTTAGTATCACGTCTTCTAGATCATTCTTTCCTCCCTTTCGAGATTCTTTCTTTTCTTAAGTCTTCTTGTTTTTAGTTCATCTCCCACTCGTTTTTAATTTTGATGGATTATCTGGATTAGATTATCTTCCAAGATCTTGGATTATCTCTTTTCTTTCTTACAGTATAACCCACTTCTGTAGGTCTGGAGGAGTCATTTTAGTTCTTTCGAGTTGTTTTCAAGCACTGTCTCTTGACATAGCAACGAATGTTTATTTCATAAGTAATGCACACCTTCAAATAGACTTTAACCCACAACTTATAAACATTTCTATCGAAACTTTATTTAACACATTTCCAGAAACCTTATTTCAAAAATACTGCACACTTCTAACGACAAATCAATTCACAGAGTAATGCACACCTCCCTCAAAAATCTACCACCTAAATAATAGACACCCATAATTAATGTTTCATTTCATAAATACTGCACAATGTTATGAGGATTTCCAACTGTTTGACAGTATGCCCAGTTCTATTTGAGCTGGATGCTCTTCGAGCTTGTATCCCTCACAACACTCAGAATCTTAGTATTATACGCTCCTCCAAGATTAGTTTTTCCTCAACGCCTCTTCCTCCTCCTCCTCCTCCACGATGCTTATTAATTCAAGGTTCATTTTTATTGGATATTAAATTAATGTCTCCAAAAGAAGCACAGGGTCGGAAACAGGAAACATCCTAATTTTAAAAATCATTTCTGTCATACTAGCTTTTCTACTACATGAATAGGACAAGGAAGTGCAACGCAATTCCCAAACCCTTTCTACGTGCTTGAAATGTTATGAACTCTAAACACTGTTCCTGATAACAATAAAGCTCTAATCATGGAACAAAGTTTATGAATAAAACGAGACTTGGCTTTCGGAAATCACAGTACAAAAGCAATCCCAACCCAGCTTCCGAAACTTCGTCTTAGAGCTTTCGTAAAGCAAATGAGGTCGAGTTCATCCACAACCACGGTTGTCTTAAGTCACAAACTCAACGTTTACCACGTCAAAATCATTAAACATCGATATTTTTAGAATTCCTTTCAAGCCATAATAAACCCCACTCGAGGCGGAGTTAATAAATTTTTATTAAACGAGTCAGCTAAAAATTTAATTAATTAAGCTCGAAATTAAGTTAGTAGTGGATGCGAACGAAAGACTCTTCAAAATCTCACTTAAATAAAGAAACCGAAAGATAAGAGAGAGGATGTTCACGAGGAGACGAACAGCTACGTGAGGTGAATTGTCAAATTTTTCCTGAGTGACAGTCTAACACTCACTCACCCCCTAGTTTTAAACAAACCTGTACCATCTCCATGTTGTAACTTATACTTCCACAAAACTATTCTGTGTTGTGATACACCAAACAAAAATCCTAACAGATGAATATAAACAAAAAAACTTACCGAGTGCCATGTTTGATATCAATATGTGAACGAAATGTCAATTGACAATCGAATTCATGGGCACACACATGAGGTCCCTCGAATATGGTTTATGATAAACAGGAAATGGCCTTTTGATATCTTCTCGCTTCCCCGTCTTCTTTTGGTGATGGAATCCTCTAAAACAAAAGAATAAAAAATTAAAAATTTACTCCAGTCATATCCACTTGAAGAATTTAAATTTTCAAATCTGCATTTTTGGATGACACCGGGAAGGACATGGTGGTGAGAAGGAAAACTATTTCGACCGACACACGAGCCTACATCTAATTACTCTCAGGTTGTAAGCTTTAGAGTGCAACACACTTAACACAGTTAAGAGGAAACACTAAAAGCTCATGATCGCATGCAAAGCCTTTTACAACAAAACAAAAATGGCACCCAGGAGAGAACTATACGAAATAAATAAAAGTAACGAACGGATAAATTATTTACAGGCCTTCTACCGTTCGGTTTTTAAGCCCTCGACTCCGCCATTTTATAAAACAAAAGAAAACTTCCGAAATTCTTATGGTTCCTACCGAAAACGGAAAGGCTCAAACAATAAACTTTTCGAAACAATGAAACGCGTTCGCCTTCCCTTTCTCACGATTTAATATCAACAATTTTGAAAGAGATACGCCGGCACGTTCTCTACTTGTAAACGAACGAAACAACGACCGAACGCGGAGGTGGAACGTCAAAAGAATTTATATTTATATTTAGACTCGAAAATATTTTCATGTTCGTACTTAAAGTATCAGATTCAAATTTTTATAGTGCCTGCAAAACAAAATAAAAACACGAGAACGGCCTTTGAACGTGAAACAAGAAGAAACCTGAAAGTCAGCTACAAAGAGAATATCGGTTTTCTTGAATAAACAACAAAGGCCCGTTACTCCATGTTTTGTGAATCCGTTCGCCCGTTCGTTCGTTTGTATTTTGAACGGATCATTTCTAAACGCGTTCTACGAATTTATTTTGATTTAGGACACCGTTACGAAGAATTCGTCTCATAAATTGTGGGCACTTCCCCGGAGAATCCATCACGAAACTGTGCATTATTTTTGAAATAAAATCTTAAGCTGTATAAGTACAATAAAACTTGTCTCATAAATGTTACACACTTATAAACAGCCTTTTTTCATAAATACTGCACAGTTATAAACAAGTCGTGTCATCCTAAATATCATAACAAAGAGATGTAAGTTACTTATAAAATGAATTCCTGATAAAAGTGTGCATTATTTATGAAAACCTTAGTCACAAGCGTGCAATATTTTAAAACAGATTCTTGGTGAAGAGTGTGCATTATTTATGAAATGAGTTGTGCATTTTTTTAGCACTAGAAGCTATTCAGAGGTAATAGTTTCACAAACTCTTCCGTCAAGTGTAGAAAAAGAGTATCGAGCTTGTTTACAAGAATTCATAAATAATGCACACTTTTATGATCACAATAGTAGTATTCCTAGCAAGTCTGGAAATCAGGAAATGAACTCTTCCCACAAGTGTGCAATATATCTGAAAGAAACTCCACACACAACATCGCAGTATTTGTTACTCTTAAGACTGATTCCACATGAAACTGTGCATTATTTATGAAATGAGCTCTTGTTAAGTATTAATACAATGCAAATAATTACGTGACTCTTGAAAGAAAAGTTCATTTCATAAATAATGCACATTTTTATGATCAAAACATTAACTCATGAGGGGGATATTAGTTAGGAAATTAACTCAAGCGTGCAATATTTTTGAAACAGATTCTTGGTGAAGAGTGTGCATTATTTATGAAATGAGCTGGTCGAGTAAGTGTGCATTATTTATGAAATGAGCTGGTCTGTGTCGTATGAAGTAAGTGTGCATTATTTCTGGTTTAAGTGTGCATTATTTATGAAAATCGAGTAAGTGTGCATTATTTATGTCAGTGTGCTGTTTATTTGAAATGAGCTGGTCGAGTAAGTGTGCGTTTCAAAACCAGAAGTTATTCATAACAAATAGTTTCATAAACTGATGAAGTATTTGTGAAATAACCTCTTCATAAGAGTGTGCAAGATTTATGAAAAATATTCTCCTCTAAAGTGGTCATTAGACTGACCTTTCACGACGAATCAAATTTATATTTAAACACGTCCTTCAAATTCGTTTGCGATCGTTGTTCCTCAACCACAAACCCAACAGGATTTCAATGTCAACAAAATTATTTACCTACGTTTTGCTTAAAATTCAAAAATTTGGATGAACGAGAGTGGGAGGAGGGATGAATAACTTTTCAGAAGAGGGGTAGAAATGCTAAAACTACCCCCAAAAATTTTGTTATCAAAACACAAAATAATGATCAATTAAAGAAGAAAACGATGACGTACAATTTTTTTGGTACAGATTTTTTTTCCCGGGAGAAATGAGAAGCTTTTGCCCTTTTCAAAATAATAAAAAATTCAAAATTTTAAATTTAAAAAAAAAATCGAGGCACTAACGTCGATTTCCTGACGCATGAGTAATCAATCACTGACCCAATTTCCAAAAACCGGGATTCTAACGTCAAAGGCAATAATTAAGCAAAGAGAGACCGGGTACCAAAACCTTCCATGTGGGTTTGGCAAGTTTGAAAATTAAATATTAACAACTCTCTCTCTCTCTCTCTCTTTCTTTCTCTCTTTGGTCGATATATCGTAGTACGTGCTAGAACTTTTAAACAACCAGTTCGCCAAATTTGAGATCACAAAGAGAGTAAATTCAATTAACCAACAAAGGAACTCAAACCCACCTTCATGACACATGACAAAGAGAAAACGTCCACCAAAACTCTCGACCGACAGCGGACCACAACTCCGGTGAGAGAGATTTGAAAAGAAAACACAAAACGAGAGCAACCAAACGAACGTTTCGTCCGTAAACACGAGCAGAACAACACTAAACTAAAACATCCGGACGAACACCATGATCTAAATGACACATAATCCACACACGATCCAACTCAATGTTAAACTGTAGTAGTAACTACACATTGGCACGATGGTGCAGGCTGTCAATCCGATACACAAAAGAGAGCGACGGAAATGGGGCGGACTCTCAGTTTTGAGGATCGAATGGGGCCCTCATTTCAAAACAATTCGCTTCTAAGCCTTGCAGGCGCGTTACGCATTCATTTTACCTTTTTTTTTCCCTTCGATTTCGTGCTAAATTGGTCAAATCCGAGACTGGGGGATGGAACGGCTTTCGATTTTCTTTCTAGAATGAACAAGAAACAAAAAAAATTTCCATCGTCTGAGAGCTTTTTTCAACGACGCAATACCATTTTATTAAAAATAGCTTTTCTTCATAAACAAAAATCAAAGACGATCATTGAACGAGGGACTCCCACTCCTCGACAGGGCCTAACACAAACTAACTTCTGTGCCATCTGTTAACATGACCAAAGAACTAAAACAGATCAATTATTTTCTAGAAAACAAATTTTTTCGAATAAAAAAAAATCGATTAAACCACTTCATCCGTCAAATTTCATTTTAAACTGGTACGTCATACCGCATAACTCTAAATTTATTGATTATGTCGTCTCTCTCTTCCCAAATCATTTTCTAAAACTTCTATCTTCTCTAAATTTTATACCTACTACTATCCCTATATACTATCTCTCTCTGACTTCTTCTTCGATGTCCTTTCTATCTCTAACTGGCACGATACCAAGAACTATAATGTCCCGAACGCCATTGTATATACACTCCAAATTTAGCGGTTTCCTTTGTTTGTTTTGCTCATTCGAAAATCGTCCTTCCATTATAGTGCTGTACCTCTTTATCATTTGCTTCTGTAGGTCTTGATTAGATTTGGAAAAATTTGGGAGTATCTAAACAATTTGCACACTTTTGTCATCAATTTATTCCACAAACCACGAACGCTTTGCTGAAGAATTCCTCTGACTGAATAGCTTTCGTTAAACACATGAGAATCAGTGTCATAAATAAAGCACAGATTCATCACGAAATCATTTCAAAATAAATGCACACTTTATGAAGAACCCATACTTCAATCATAAACCTTTTTCGCGGGGAATTCATTTCATAAGTAATGCACAATTTAATTTCAGACTTTCGACCAACCCCGTCAAATTTTCTTGCATCAGAAGCTACTTGAACATATAGTCCGACAATCCTCTCGACTCCATTTTTGTAAGGACTGCTGGGTCTTTTGTTTTCACAATCGAACCTAAAACCAGACTTAGTATCTCTTCCACTTTCAATTTCAATTCCCTCCTTCTACACTACAACATGTCATTACAATATAAACAATTCTCAGTTAAAAATCAAAACGATTAACACCACGAACGGGGTCAAAGAACGTACTACGTGATCGTAGGTATGACTATACTATAAAACAATTCGAATAAAATTTAAACACACACACGGCCATCAAACACCGGCACTAAACTTCAATTCCTCTCAAAAACAAATATTCTTCCTACTTGTGGAAAATTCGTTTTGAGCTTTTCATCAGCAACCCAAATTCCCGGAATTTTCGTCAATCCCCCACCCACCCCGTCTACCTTTCGAAAATTTCCCTTTGTTCAAATCGAAAGATATAAACCTCGGAGCTACGTATAAAATCATTTTCGTGAAAACTCAACTTCACAAGTTCCGACCAGAAATCTGATTTTGATTATTTATTAAGAGAGAGAGAGAGAGAGAGAGATTTTGTGCAACATTAGCTTCCAGGAAAGAAAAAAAAAAATTAACAAGGAGAAGGAAGATAATGAGGAGAACATAAAAATAACACAAGTTTTCGAAAATTCTTTTTTCCTTCGTTCCTCTACTGTATAAAAAAATTTTTCCTTTTCTCAAAACCTATTTACAACCTCAACTCAAGGTGAGATTATTCAAAAATAATGCACACTTGTACAAGTATTCGTTTCATATTTTGGGCAAGACCTCATTTTATTACCACTATATATAGAGCTCGACAGTGCGGCCGTTTGTAACTTTTTATGCGGCCCGCCAAACCACCAATAATAATATATTTATAATATTACAACAATATAATATTTATAATAATATATATGTGACTGTAATTGTATTTTATTTTTAGTTTTAAGAATTTAAAAAATTATTGTTCTATTATTATTATTATTATTATTATTACAGCATATCAATAAAAAAATAAATTTTTCTATATTTATTTTAATATAGGTCAATCCATGTCAAACGGACCAGATTTAGAAAAAGTTCCAGGTCGACCATCTCCCCTTTTGTTAACATTTTACAGGAACGTTCCCTCAGGAACTCAGTCCCCAAAATTTATAATCCAAATCTCTTCGGGTCCGTCTTTTATTAGCCTCTAAGAGAATGAGGCAGCCTCGATTTCGGGCGAAGCCCGATTTATTATAATTATATAATAGATGTATATTAATATTTAATAATTTATTTTTAATTATATTTATACTAGTTCATGATATAAAAGCACTATTAACAGTTAAATTGGAATGTGTGGGCCGCATAAAAAAAATTTTATTTTGGAAATAGCCCGGCATCTTAAAAAGGTTGCCGACTTTTGCTATATATAACGAGTGATTCGCATAACGAGCCCATCGCTAAAAATTCTCACTGAAACCTACCTGCTACCTAATAAACTACTGATTGATAAAGAGAGAGAGAGGGTGGAGAGTAGCTCAGTAGTCCAGCTATCAAGCAAGATACTCAAGAGGGTGAGTATCTTCAGTGCACATTTTCAAAAAGGAACTCGTTTCAAAAGTACTGCACAATCTTTCTAAGAATCTATGTCATAAATAATGCATATGCTTGTGTGGTATCCATTTCAAAAATACTGCACACTCATACCAACATTTCATTTCATAAATAATGCACACTCTCCCCGAGAATTCATTTCAAAAGTAATGCACACTCATACCAGCATTTCATTTCATAAATAATGCACACTTTCCCAAGAATTCATTTCAAAAGTAATGCACACTCACACCAACATTTCATTTCATAAATAATGCACACTTTCCCGAGAATTCATTTCAAAAGTAATGCACACTCACACCAACATTTCTTTTCATAAATAATTCACTCTCTTCCCCAGAATTCATTTCAAAAGTAATGCACACTTTTATCAACACTTCATTTCATAAATAATGCACAATAATTCATTTTAGAAGTAAAGTACGGATTCTGAATGCAATGCAAAACTCCTACAGACAATTTATTCCACAAATAACGAACACAATCAATAAATAATTCTTGTCGAAACTGGTGCACGCTTTCATCAATAAATAAATCGATACACCGTCAAGAATGAAAAGCGAAGTAATTTGTTCTCTCTCAAAAGCTCTGAGTCCATCGGAAATTTGAACAAAAATTTTATCTTACCACGCATGCCACACCGAGTAAAAAAGCCTTCATCACCCAAGAGCTTAAAAATCCAGCTTCCGGCTATTTTAAAAAGTGTTTCTCATTTTCAAAAATGGAAACATCCATTTTCGAACGGATATTTTATCTCACGCCACAGCTTCCACCCTTACAGCTCCTCTCACCTCCCCCTTCCCCGCGTTGAAAGTCTGACAAAGCCCTCAGGGGAAATTCGTTCGGAAATGTACATTAGTTAAAAGCTATCGGCAACCCTTTCAGCGGCGAAATACCTGCTGAAAGCTCATTTCGGAAATTCTCCTTCAATAATATATGTTCTTGGAACTTCGTCTCAAATATTCCGAGAGGCAGTTTCTGACTTATTCCAAAACACGAAATCACTCTCCATGAAGAATTATTAAATATAAATAAATTTTGTTATTAACTCTACTGCCTCTTCTTAGTTGTATTTCCCAGTCTCACCTCTTTCCCTCCTTCTTTCATAAATAATGCACACTTAGAGAAACGATCCGTTTTATAAACATTTCACAGCCTTATCAAAAAATTCCTTCAAGAATTATACACGATTTAGGAGAAAAGTTAATTTCATAAATAATGCACATTTTCATGGAGACTTCATTTCAAAAGTAATGCACACTCCTATCGACATTTCATTTCATAAATAATGCACACTCATACTAAAATTTAATTTCAAAAGTACTGCACACTCATATCAACATTTCATTTCATAAATAATGCACACTCCTCTCAAGAATTAATTTCAATAATGCACACTTTCATAAATATTATTTCATTAATTTCATAAATAATACAAGACAATTCATTTCAAAATAATGCGACATTTCATTTCTAAATAATGCACACATTTCATTTCAAAAGTACTGCACACTCATATCAATATTTCATTTCATAAATAATGCACACTCCTATCAACGTTTCGTAGCATAAATAATGCACATTTTCAGAAATTCATTTCAAAAGTAGTGCACACTCCTATCGACATTTCATTTCATAAATAATGCACACTCTTCTCAACAATTCATTTCAAAAGTAATGCACAGTCCATTCAAAAACCCGTGTTATAAATAATGCACACCTTTGTACGGAATTAACTTTATAACTAAATGTTTTAATAAAAGCAAATTGTGCATTACTTATGAAAAATAAAATTGGACAATAATCATTAACTAAATTACCGTCAAAAGTGTGCATTATTTACGAAATGAATTACTGCATCAATATCTTCATGACAAATTTCTCTACTAACGCAGCAATCAAGTCTAAAATGAGTCAAATTAGCTCAGCCAGTAACGAAACAAGAATACAACACGCACGACAGTAAAGCAGTTTGCTTGCCATCTTTTTTTAAGGCGCGTTCAATTCCTTCCTTCTAAACCAGTAGTAGTTGGGCTTGTTTGGGGAGAAGTAAGCAAACAACAGATGGTTAATGAAACTAATTAGATAGTACTACAGAGGGAAAGGAGAATGACAACAGGATTTTTGTAACTAAAACAAAACCTTGGTAACTAAATATTTTCAGTCATGAAGCTGTGATCTTTGACCTTGGATCCTTTCTACTAAAATCTGTTTCAGATCAACCCCTCCAACTCCTCCTTCGGTAGTTTTTAAAAAGCTGCGACAAAAGATTCGCTGTGTTTATAGAAGGAAATTCAGTCTTCTGGAACGACATTCCACCACCTTTCCAAACATACGTCACACAAATTCAACCATTTCAAATGGAAATACATTAAGTAACAGATAAAAAACCGAAACGGGACTTTAAGTAGACTGGACTTCGAATCGCATTTGTATCGAGTCGTCGGATCATTTCGAGTTTCGAAACCGTTGAACGGCGTCGCAAAAACTAGAAAGTGGCTCGATGAGGCAACCCAGGCAAGAGGCAAGCACAGTCGCACTTTGCCCGGGTCGTGAATTGGATTTACGGCTCTCTCGCTAACCGATTCGCTCGGATTTATTGTATCTATCTGAGTACATTTCAAAAAGGAACGCAATCCAAAACCTGATTGATTGAATCCATTCATCCAATCATTCAACATGAGTGCTGTCGGTGATATACTCAACTACAAGAAAGAAGATGAAGATTACTACGCCATTCTCGGCTGCGATGAGAACTCCACCGTAAGTTTTTCCTCAAATTTTTATTTTTCTTTATAACCACCACTCCATACTCGGCCATTTTCCAACAGGAAAAAAAAAGCGCGGGAGTTTTCAAATTACAAATTAAAACCTCAACCACTTCACAGATAGATATCCACGTTCGTTTTGTTTATAAAATCCCCAAACTAAACCAACGGTTATTTGCTTACAAACTTTTTGCTGACAAAGCAACCCTACAACTACAACTACAAAAACAGATTTTAGTCATTCAACCCTTTCTCCTATCAGAAAAGAAACTTCCCAAAATAGAACTCAAAATCTTATTCGCCGAATGAGCAGAAACTAAACACAAACTTTCTTTCCGAACCTTTTCCAAAATCCATTCCAGCCGTTTCCTCCAAAAAGGGTCTTTGGACCATTCTGACTCCCAGAAACAATTTTTAATTAATTAAATTCCCAAATTACTTACAATTTAATTTAGAACATAGATATCGGTTTGATTCCAAATCCCAATAACAAATGTCACAGCTAAATGGGAATCCAATACGACCATAAATTCTTCACCGTCCCTCTTGCCGACCTTCTGGATTCCTCTAATTGAAATCCTTTAAATGAAACCAAAGTGAACCATAATAAACTTCCGCCGAAAGCCTTGTTTTCCAGTTTTAAAATAAAAACCGCAAAAACAATTTTAATGCTTTCCAAATGAAATGTTTACTGTTACGACATCGATTATTGAATTTGTGGTTCTTTCACTGGTAAACAGTCAATTGACAAGTCAAGTTTATTACTGGATTTTACGATTCGAGTCAATTTGACTCACCTATAATTTTATGGTTATATGCATTAAACTTAAATAACACTTAAGGAAAGCGTTTGTTTTATTTGATGGGCCTGGTATAGGCTAATTAAAAATGTTTTCAACACAACCCACAAAGACTTGTGTGTAGAGGAAATTAGTCAAAGTAAGAACTGGCCAGCCACCGACTTCTTCTACATCTTGCGATTTGGCCAAACTGTTTCAATTAAAGCACACTTTCATGAAGAACTTTTTTCATAATTAATGCACACCTTTGTGAGTATAACGAATAATCAAATTCAGGTACGTTCATCAGATTTTAGTCAATTCGGGAGCTGACCAAAACTGGCGTTTATAAATTATATCACAATTTCTCTACGGTCACCCAATTTACACATTATAAATACGGATGTAAATTATAATATAAATCCACTTCCACTTGTACTGAGTCGATTTGACTCGCTTTAAACTTTATGTTCTCAATTTTGTTTGTCGTTTCGAAAACACATTTTATGCGAGAGGAAAAACTTTGATGACGTTTTGAATAATAAAATTGTTTACTTGAAAATGATTTTCAGTTTCACACAACGAACACATAAAACGTGTAACTGTTTTCTCAACAGAAACTTTAATTTAGTGGTATGAGTTGAATTGACTCATTCGGTAAAGTTTGCTCCATTCGTATATCACTGAATATCGACATTGGACAATGTGAATCTTCCGGACGCTTGTTTTCAAACATGAATTGTTTCACTTCAGGTCTCTCGAGAAATTTAAATTCATTTCGTTTCATATATTTATTGTATAAAATATACGGCGGTATAAAATATGGTGACCCAAGTCAAAGGTGATGTTGGGTTATACGATATTTAATTTATTTTGGACAGCAACTAGTATAATAAACTTTGAATCTATATTCAAATGAAAGACGTGTTCTTCATAGTCGTTTATCAAGATCAACGATTTCAGTATGAATTCCGATTAAGTTTTGTATGAAATATGTTTATATCTCCAATCGCGAACATGATCTGCTTCCAAAAGATCAGAAACTTTGTGATCCGAATCGATTTCTCCCGTCAAAATAAACCTTTTGGACTAGACGATTTTAGTAAATCAGCTAAGTAATGTATATTTTGGACAGCAGCCCTATTATATTAAACTTACTGTAAATCTATATTCAAATATGTGTTTATTGTAATCCTTATAATAATATCATCTACCCTTCTGATTATCTTACACCTACTATATCACCTGACTCTCACCATAAGAACTAATCACCTGAACCTAGCGCTAGACGTGTCTTCAAAACATACTAAGATGTGCGTGCCATCTATTAGTTTCATCTTTAGCCCCTTTTAATATTAAATACAATTTGTTTCACATAAGACCGTCATACCCAAAATTTTGAGATAAATTTTTGAAACACTCAACCTGTGGATATGTATTTTGACACGAGTCAAAACAGCTCATTTAAGTTCTCCCTTCAAAGATACCAAACCAGCTCCTTACAAGTTATCTTGTACATATTCAAAGCCTGTCATCCCAGTTCTCTTTGTAAGAGTCACATGATCCCATTTTAATTTTACTGTGTTGAGTCAAACTGACTCGCTTTAGTTCTGTTTCTAAGGGTTGAATAGACTCATTTTAATTTTTGCTGTTCGAGTCACTCTAGTACAAATAAGTCACTCCACAAAACTTTTAATTAGTATCTTCGAATGAGTCAAAATGGCTCATTTCAGTTCTTTTTTATGAGTCAAATTGTCACGTTTCCAATTATTCACAATCAAAACCCACAAAAACCTTGAAAAGGTGTACAAGTCTGTATTTTGAGCCAAACTGACTGCTTTAGTTTTGTCTTCTAAGGGTTGATTGACTCATTTTAATTTTTGCTGTTCGAGTCACTCCAGTACAAATAAGTGTACAATAAAAACCCACAAAACTTTTAATTAGTACCTTCAAATGAGTCAAAATGGCTCATTTCAGTTCTTTTTTATGAGTCAAATTGACTTGTTTCAAATTATTCACAATCAAAACCCACAAAAACCTTGAAAACAGTGATCAAGTCTGTATTTTGAGCCAAACTGACTCGCTTTAGTTTTGTTTTCTAAGGGTTGATCGACTCATTTTAACACACATCTTCAAATGAGTCAAACTGGCTCATTTCAGTTCTTTTTTACGAATCAAATTGTCTCGTTTCAAATTATTCACAATCAAAACCCACAAAAACCTTGAAACAGTGTATTTTGAGTCGAATTGACTCGATTTAATAAAAGCAGTTAGCTTAGCCAACATCTCCACATCCAGTATTAAACTCATCAAAGACTCAAACGAAATGGAAAACGATACTAAGCCTTTGGTTAACGACATTGAGTTGATAAATAAGAAATGTGATCGATGATAAAAGCATCGACAAACAACAACAACAACAACAACAATCAAAACCTATTTCTTGGTAAATTTACTTTTCCTCTCTATCCCTCGATATTTTTCCCCAAAGAAAAGTTTCTCTTTCCTCTTCCTCCGCCATTTTTAATTTTGAAAATTCAATTTTCCCTACTCAAATACTTTTACTTCTTTCATTTATTTATACAATATAAATAAGAATTATTCAAATACTTCACATTTCGAAAACAGTTTTCCTTTGAGAACCTCAAAAATCTTTTTATACGATGAATAAACAATTTTATTTTAGACTGTATACCGCGATCGGGGATGGGGGATGGAGATTTCATTCTTGGTTTATGGATGTGACTCCATTAAAGTGAATTGACATCTCAAAATATTCCGATTTGACCTCCTCCTCAGAACCTCTTAAGATATAAATATTAAATTGAGTACGAAATCGATTTTCTCTCTTCCACGATCCGTGACACCCTTGTAACATCACACAAATTGTCATCTGTGATGAACTGTCACCGATTCCTGTGTCACATCCACCACCACCACCCCCTACCTCTCTGAAAATCGACCATGAAGTCCACAAGACACACCAGAAGGAGTGTCACAGAGAATTTATTGAGCTGACCTTAATAGGTCACTCGTTCGAATGAAAGACATGTTCGTCATAGTCCTTTATCAAGGTCAACGATTTTAGTATGAACTCGGATTAAGTTTTGTATGAAATATGTTTATACCTCCGATCGCGAACATGATCCGCGTCCAAAAGATCAGGAACTTTGTGATCCGAATTGATATCTCCCTTTCGGAGTAGAGACAAAATTTGGCAAATCAGCTAAGTAACGCATAAACAGCTTTCGAACTTTAGCTTTAACTTATACATATATTCTCTTAAAAACAGCGTAAAGTATGTAGCATACAAAATTTTACGAGTCAAATTGGCTCAGTTACTACACTGTGGGAGTGAAAGCACTTTTCCTGCTGTTGAACTTAAATTAAAAGCAACAAACATGAAATTTCAAGTCTTTGAGTCTATTTATAGTACTATTCGCTAACATTTCCGGGTTGCTGAAATTTATAAAAGCTGATGGAACCTTTCATAATTCTATACTAAAGCCGCATTTAAAGGGAAAGCTTACTAATTAAGAGTTTATTTAAGACCTGGGAATATGAAGTCGTAAGACCCACCCCCGTCCCCATTCACCCTTTCCAAGTTTAGGGCTTCTTACAGTCCGATCTGCTTTCTTCCTTCGGGCCCAACTCTGGCCTTTCCTTTGTGAGACCTCCTTCGATTTTCCTTTAAAATTTCAATCAGACCTCCGGAAATCCGATTTTTCTTTCCCCATTTAACCAAAAGTGAAATAACCGTGATCCTATTTTCACGAAATCGGAAAAGGTTTCCATTATGGGTTTTGGGTCGGAGTTTCTAAATTCACGGTGAGATGTTATCTCAACTTAGTGTTACCTTCACGAACAAGTATATCTACCCAAACATCATTTCCAAATGAATTTTGCTCCGATTCGCGAACAAAGCATGGAAAGGTGGGAATGAGTCCCAACGATAACGTTCTTTCAAGCCATTGTTACCAACTTTGACAATTTTTTTTGTTTTTTGTTTTCCTTTGTCTCCTACCCTGTTAGTCTAGTTATCTCTCTGTTTGTTCTCTTTGTGTCCTTTCTATTCTCTTTCATCCACCTTTCACCTCACTTTCACTTCTCCCTTATTTTCCCTTCCAACCTGAGTTTTAATATCCTCTCCTAACCAGCCATACTTTTAAACATCTCAAATTCAAACCAACGAACGTTTAGTTCATAGCAAATCCTCACTGGGAAGGTTTCATTTCATAATTCTTGCACACTCCCACAAGAGATTCCCTTCAAACAGCTTACTTTTACCATTCAAACGCCATGTCACTGCACACAAAACAGTTCCCACTTCTCCATATCCCTTAAACTCATTCCCAGGTCTTTTTTTACGCGAGTTACAAAACCAAAAATTTATTTCACTCTCACAGCTCCTTCCTTTTAAAGGATAATGGTTACTCCTTCAACCATTTTTCCTTTTAAGGTTTTCAAATTATTTCAGGTAAAAAAGGCAAAACAAAATCGGATCCCACGTAAGAGCCGTGACTGGTAGAAAAAAGTTGAACTGACTCGTTCTGACTCCACGTCACTTTCCTTTTCCTTTCCGGATCATAAACTTTGAATTATTATTGACGTTATGTCAATTCAATGAGAGTTTACGTAGAAACGATTACTAAAAGGAAAAACTCAGGTTTTCCTCCTCGAAACCTTTTACTAAGTTTCCTCCAGTCACAACAGCTTACATTTAACAACTAACATGTACGTTTTGAGTCAATCTGACTCACAATTGCCTCTATAGAAACAGTTTCCAATAGATGAACAAATACCGAACAAATTTTCTTTACCTTTCTCCCCCAAAACAGGACAAATTTCAAATTTGGATGACGCCCCTAATAATTCTATAATCAATTTAATTGGAATTTAATTTATATCGATTAGTCCCACCAATCAAATTAATCGAAATCAGGAACACAAGTGGAAACTCTCAACAGACACATCTACTGAACAACACTTTAAAAAATCATTCAAAATGGAGGACGACCAAGAGAACAATTTAATTTTTCAACTTACCAAAATCGAATTTGGTCCTTTTTCGATCGAACTCCCAAAATAATTGTCTCCGATTTCGAAAAGCGGAAAACACTTCAAAGCTATCGATTGTATTTCACCTTCTAGAGTTTTCTCTCCTTCTCTCGATTCCGCTTTCCTCTTTTAACTTTTTATTTTCTCTTTCTTCTTCTTCCTCTTCCCTCTCCTCTCCTCTCTCTATCTTCTACTCATCAGAACACGATTTAGTTGGAAAAGCGAGGAAAGTAAAAACAGTTTCCTCTCGCACTTGACACTCTTCTCAAACTTGCTTTTGTCTTTGTTCTTCCCCCGGGGGAGGATTCGATTTGGTTTCGTTGTTACTGAAAGAGAGGAAACAGGATAAGTGAATAAAATCCTTTTGAATACGAGATTTAACGCTGGATTTAGTAATTGAGCCAATTCGACTCCATACGCATTTTCCTTTTGTTCTTTATTTTCGGTTTGTTTCTTTCAAAAACCGATTTGACAAATCCAATAAGCATCAACCCGAAACTCACAATAAAAACATCACAACATCTCTGAAATATTATTTCATCGTAAATTCACCAACCGAGTCAACTTGACTCAGAAAATTTTGGTTTCTGGTTTGATGTATTGTAATTCCTATCTGTTTATCAACTGACTCACGACACTAAATTACCAACAAAATGAAATAAATTCAAATTTATTTGTAGAACCTCTTTTAAACATAAAACAAACACAATCACAAAGATTCTAATGAGTCAAATTGGCTCAGTACATGTACATTGGGTTAAATTTGGGTTTAGTTTGAACTTACTATTCCTCCGTAAGCTAAGAAATAATTAATTAAATGCTAAACTCACGAGTTTTGATTATACTCCAATTTTTACTATACTGAAGTGAGCCAGTTTGACTCACACAACAAATATGATAGTTAAATTTATTATTAATTTACTTAACCGCTTCTTTTCTGGGCACTAATCTCTCTATAACTAACCCAAAAAGGGAGCAAAGTTATTGTCACACAAAAATTGATACCATATATTACAAAGCCTCTAAGAAGACGCATTTCTTAACTACAATTATAAGAGTACACTTGTCATTTAAAAATTCTTCTTAGTTTTTATTCATCAAATTAAATCGGCAGAAACGAGAAGCTTATTTCATAAATAATGCACACTGATCCTTAATTAGTGAATGAATTCGGAGGCAACTTTTCCTACGCATGAACATTTAAAACGAGTCAAACTGGCTCATTTCATTAAAATCAAACTGTACAAGTTAACGCAGCTTCAAACCTACAAATGAAGCAAAAAGCTTTCTCGCTCAAAATTCGATTTGAGGTTAAATTCAAAATGGCAACTGCTGAGAAAGCGTCGGAAGCAACTCCTTCCTGCCCCGGGATTCGCGAAACCACCCTCTCAACTTCCTGTTTTATTTATTAACGAAAGAATCAGGTCAGAAGAAGGAAATTATTTCGATCGCAGAGTATTCGAGAACACTTTTTCCTTATCTAATTCAATATATCCGTCAGCAATAAGGACTCTCAAGAGAAGTCCTTAAGTCGAGCTTTCGTGATTTGTTAAATTGAACAAAAAAAAAAAGTTTCGAACTGTAATTGACACATATTGAAAAGATCTCCAAAGCTTTTCATCCGCTCGGATGTAGAAGGAAAAAAACGTATTCGAATGCAATTAAAAGCTCGCGAAGTTTTCCTTTGTTATTTTCCATTAGAAAGCTTCCGTTTCCGCCGGGAAAAACAAATTAAAATTGAATTCTGCCGGATTTAGTTTGATCGACAAATAAAATCCTCCTCTCAGATCTTAATTTAAACATATTGACCTTTCGAGATGTTCATTCCCGAAGAGACGTGTTTTCCCTGAGTTGCTGTCGTTTTTGTATTAATTCGACTTGAACGTTTCTGCAGAAATTGATATCGATTTTGGTCTCTAAAGCCGATTTTTTATTTCAAACTTTTTCTTTTATGTAAAACTCCCGAGGGATCTCTTCCCGATACGAGGACTCTGATCAAGTTTTATATCCCCCAGTTTTCTTTTTTAAGTCATTCTTCTCCGGTTCAAAACTCTTTTTTTGTGATGTTTCTAAGAACATCTAAAGAAAGGCTTCTCAGGCTTTAGGGCAATTTTGGTCCATTTTAATTCTACCGCAGCATCCCTTCAAAATGACTAAATTCGGAGCACTCTATGAAACGCTTCTTTTAGTTTCAGTTTTCTACCAACTTCTCTAACTGTTGGGTTATTATTCTTTCTCTTACTTACGACTTTCTAACTGTATTGATACACATACAGTATACATTTTAGTTACCAGGACAGTGTTTAACTTGAACGACCCAGGATTAACACTTTCTTTGTCTTCCTTCTCTCCTCTCAAGATTTCTTCATTCCATTACTGTCTGTTCCTGTTCCTTCTGTTCCGTTCATATTTTCCTAGTTTTCTTCTGCTCTTTTACTGCACTTTTTGTGTTCATAATTTTGTTTGTATATTTGCCCCTTTCATTTATATTTCTTATACTGATTCCAACTTGTTTTAGGCCTTCTTCTATTTCCTTAAACTAGTCACTTATTTACTGTTCTCGTTATTTTCTTCAACTCTTCCTCTCATTACTCCACAGCGTTTTATTCTTACTCCTGACCGTAAAGCCTTTACGCTCTTGGTATCCTTCCCGAGCCGAATTTCCATTGTGACCATTGCGACTGGGCCACACGACTTACCAAAAAGCTTTTACAGGTTCCGCTTTTGACCCAAACAGTCCACCTTTGGGCCATCATCTGTATGTATGTTCACCTGTCAGTCTGTTTCTGTATGTATTTTCTGTATATTGCCTCATGTAGATATGTTGAGGCACTGTATGTTAACAGTTTCTGAGCACAGGTCCGAACATTTTCGTACTGGTCAGACACTATAGTTCAGACTTAACAATGAGGAATCGACCTTCTCACAAATTTTCACTAAAGCGGTTTCCACTGGCCCACTCCGTAGAGCTTGGTGGCCGCAGTTTGAGTACCAACGTTTTACGCGATCCCTAGGGCTAAGATACTAGTCTGGTCCTTAGCTAAAACCCATGAAAGCTAGACCAACTACTCATTGTCTCGAGGTTGAAGACAGGTGGTAGTTAACTAATGGATAAACAAAAATAAAAGTCTACCCCATCTATCTCTTCCTCTCATCTTCCTTTGCAATTTCTATACTCCTAATAAACTCTCTCAACTCAGCACGGTTTTCAATAAATAAAATTCAAGGGCCGAAAAAGAGAAAACCAAAAAATAAAAACAAATAATTTGATTCCAGATAAACCAGTGAAATGGAAAACGAGTTGAAACTCGAATAAATCCAAAATTTAATTAAATTAAAACTCAAATGAAAAAAAAAACATGGAAAATGTTTTTTGAGCCCCTCCTCCTCCCATCCTTCTTTTCCTGCAAAAGGATGAAACAGATTCTGCTGACGCGAAACAGACTGAAATCAACTGGATTTCAAAATTTTCTTTTCTGCATTCCAGTCATTTGTTTCCTTCCACCGCCCTCTTCAATTGACCTCGTTTTCCCTTTCTTTCCTATTTCTCTTTCGATTACTAGTGACAGTTATACTCATTTTTACAAATAATTCGCATAATCAATCCTGTTCTTCCTTAGCTAGGCCTCTTCCGTTTATTTCCACAATATTTAGCCACTTCCGGTAAGAAAATTAGATCATTGCAATGACTGTCTATATCAGTTCCAATTGTTGAAGGTCACTATCCCCACCGAGCGTCGACCAGGTTTCCCTGAGGATATTTGTGCTTTCACTTTATACGACTACCACAAACATAACTTTTTGTTTAAGGTGGAGCAAATCACCGCAGAATACAAAGTAAGGGCTTTGCAATACCATCCGGATAAGAATGAAGGTGACAAGGAAGCCGAAGCTAAATTTCAAAAGATGAAGGTAAGTACTCAACCGAAAGCAGTCAAGTACCTTGATCGTTTCCTTTCTCCGCCACTACTCACACTATTACCATTTACCGTTTAGGAAGCCAAGGAAATTCTGTGTGACCCTGAGAAGCGAGCCAGCTACGACAAGTGGCGAAACAGTGGCATCGCCATAAGCTACAAACAATGGATTGGAATGAAGGATCAAGTCCAACAGGTAAAACAACCCCTAACATGATGCGAATCTTCCCTTAAATTCGTTCATTTACTTTATTATTTTCTCGGTTACAGTCGATGCATTGGGCAACACACAAGACCAAGGACAGGATGTTACCCGAAGGTTCTGGCACGGCTGCCCAAAGAGCTGCAAGTAGCGGACCACCGGGAACTCACCGCAGGGCATCTGAAGGCGGTGCTAATATTCATTGGGGCGGTCGTGGCAACGTTCAGTGGGATTCTTCAGCACCTTCTGACGTTGTCAACAAATTCCGAAACTACGAAATCTAAACTATTCTCAGACAAACCACTTGTGTATCCTCTCCTTAGAAAATCGGTGTCACGTAAATGTCTATTAATTAATAACATCCAAATGTTTTAGTAAATATGCAAAACCCTACTCCTTCGATGTGGTATTATCAGATGTCTTTAGATACTGTAATGTAACTGTGACTAGTTAGCGCGTATTTACTATTAAATGAGTAGATAATGACAATCTGGAATTAAAACCTTTGACTATGGTGCCTGTTAACCTTGTCTGAATGACGTCATTTCGCTCAGAAATGATTGTAGTAACCTTGATCGTGAGTTTAGTTTGGTTTGGTTTTATCCAAGTCAACAGTTAGAGGGATTTCAGAGCGAATGATACAGTTTATCGACCTACATCCATCGCGATCAGAACATAATCCTCTAACTCATCAAAGCTTCATTTATCCTTCCGACTCCTATATAACACAAAGCCGCTTTTTGTAAGCGTTCTTCTCGGCGAGAACTTAAATCCTATAAAATTAGTACAACATCTACTGACCCTGCCATCGTCATCCTATACAAGAGTCCACCCCCGCCTCCCCTGATTCCTTCTGGATATCTCTTCCTTTCTCTGGAGCAGCTGTTGTACTACTATCCATGACTCCATCTTCTTATAACCCCCAAAAACAAACCAAAGGTACAGAAATGGTTTAGTAGCTTGTGAAGACTGGATAAGTTACCACCATAAAGAGTTAGGTGAAGGCAGGTACCATCACCTTCTATAATATTTTCCTGTGTGTTCCTGTGATATATACTCTCCCCTTACCTTAGAAAATTAGTCAGAAATATTATTATAAATCAATTTAGATATATATATGTATATGTTTAGTGTTTATCTACGTGTCAAACATTTCATCTTCTCAGATAACACTTCTATTTTATCTACTTTATTTTTATAAGTATTTCCTTTGGATTTTCATTTTCCTGTAACATGACAACAGGGTGGTTATCGACCTTCAAAATTGTATTTTTGATGTCTTCTTTTGACAAAACACAAAAATCATTGGGTATTGCAAAAGAAACGAATTCGAATGTAACAGACATTCCAACGGACCGTGGACCACTATTCAAGGACCCCCGCCCCCAAACATAATCATCCCCTACAAAAACTATAACTTTTTGATTATGTTATTAAAAATAAATTCGGATCTTATCTATTTTATTAAATCTCGAAATATAATTTTTATGTTTGAGTTTTAAGTATAATTCACTGTTTATGTGTTAAGATAAGTCGCTGACATTATGTTTTAGATGTTTATGTTCCTTTTTATTATCAAAATAATTTTTATTTATTTTTATTACGGGGGTGAGGGGTTCTTTTTCTCTAAAACTAGATTTACGGGTGTTGATTTATACAGCTACTTTCAATATAGCGAGCTAATTTGACTCATAACAAAATCGAATCAAACAAAAGGCTAATAACCAAAACCAATCAGTGAAAATTGTTGACATAAAATTTGGTTTTCCAAAAAAGGCGAAGACGGAGTAAACATAAAAACATAAATTTAAAAACGTCAAAAGTAACATTTTAAATGAATCCTATAACTATAACGTGTAACTGTTACCATTTTCTTGTGATTGTCATTCATGTTGCGAAATTTATAAATTTTTCATCCCCCAGTTAACTGCCATCTGTGTCTATAACCGAGAAATATCTCGCAATGTTACGGCACTGAATATAACCAGTTTTCACCGAGAGTGAGTCAATTTGGCACACGCCAAAATTAGTTTAAAAACTTAAAAACAAACTAAAAACACTTCTCTAATGTAAATCATGTTTTTCAGAAAGATACAAAACTATAAACGAGTCAAATCGACTCAGAGTCAAAATTTATTGACCAAATACCAAACCTATGAATGTTGAACCATTAAACACTATCACAATTACTTCCTTTATCCGATCCTGAGAGTGGCAATGATGTGTGTCTCACACACTACCCCTTTCATCTTGTTATCTCCCACTTAAGAAAGCAGTTGGTAGTTGACTGGGAGTTAAAAAAAAATGAAAAACCAGTTTTTTATTTAAATTGAGTCAATTTGGCTCACAGAAATAGGTTGATGATAATTATAATAGAATATTCATCATTAAAGAACATAATTGGGAATATTTTTCAAATGTGAACTCATTTATCAAAAGCAGAAACACAAAATTTTGTATGAGTCAAACTGGCTCAGTCCCTAAATCTAGTGTTAATACAAGGTATTTGCTTTTCACATTCAAAAAGGCTTTTCTATAAATTGGTTCAAAGCTTGAAATGTTTTTTTATGATTTGGTTACCTAAGTTAATAATTCTTAATCTTATTTATGTTACAGGTTGTCCTTTTTAGAACATTATGTTCCTCATATTATGTTTTGCTCCTTCTAAAATTTCTTTACCAAAACCAAATCTTTGAAAAACTTTTCTCAGGTTTTTGAGTTTTCATTTTGTCTTGTCAGCCTTTCTCCCAAACTTTTCATGAGTTTAAAACAAAACTTTCTAAGAAACATTATTTTGCTTTCAAGACTTCCTTTATGTTTGTTTGAAGCTCAGTTTTGCTTCTTTTGTAGCATAGAAAACACACTTCAATCATATTATTGTTTAGAGTATGAAATTCCCTAACAGTTCAAATATTTAAAAATTGATGTTGTTGAATGTAATTTGTAGTTTAACATTGTGTCTGCTTTTGTGGTATCACTGAAACCCTGCAACATTATGTTTCACTGAATGTATCCTATAAATCATTATTTGGATGTAATTTATGGTTCTTAACAGATATTCTTTGCATATTACAATTATTTTCCTTTTGTTTCTGTTCCTAACAATTCAATTTATGATTCAAATTTGTGTTTAAGAGAGTCATTAAAAGAATCTCTCAAATGTTTTGATATTTTATGTTATTGTGGTTGATTTCTATGTTTGCAAAAATTCAGTTTTGTTACAAACAAATTTATTTGAAATAACAAATCCCAGCACTAATGCAAATTAGTATTTTGGAAATAATTTAGTCTGAGTGAAAAGCTAGTCATGTATAATCTTAATAGTCTTAATATATATATGTGTGTCCAAAAATTTGAAAGATTGATGTTGATTCTTTTTGGGAAACCTTTCAATCTACAATCACTAATCCAGTTTCTATTCCAAAACCAAACCTGACCTTTCAAAATGTTCTCACCTCAACTAAAATATGTCTGAAATGATTCCTTTAATACCTGTTGGACTTTTCAATACCACATCATAAACACCTTGAATACAAACTCATTGCATCATCCAAAATTTTTAATCATTAAAAACTAATTAGTAAAACCAGAAATGTCTTCAAATACACAGGTTGTTGTTCCTTTCGGTTTTAAAACAGTATTTTAGCAAAAATATTTGCAAATAAAAACCGATCACATGAAAACCGGATGTGTTTGACTGGGGGCAGCCATCATTAAAAAGATCAATGAATGAAATACTGAGAATTAAGGATTGTTTTTAGACGAGAAAGCGTTATGATCCGTAAAAACTGATATTTTGAAAAGTTTTATTCAAGTAAGAAGTCAGCAATGACACAAATTCTGACTTTTAATTCCAGTTTGATATCAAGTTGAAAAGTGAAAGAAGTTTGAAAAGTGTTTGGAAGTCAACTTATCAGTAATTTCAAGACTGTCACAGTTGTTAGCTATTAAAAATAATAAATTATGAAAGAAAATGCGTAAAGGAACTCACCTGTATGATGGAAAAAGCTGAGAAACACACAAAACACTTATAAACTGAATTATTTAAATTGTGGCGTTTCCACTCAACCGACTCAATCCGCGGGAACTTTTCAAGATGGCGGCCTGTAATGGCCACATGACCACGTTTGTTGGAATGCGTCCGTAATGATGAATTTCGGTTTGCTGCTCATCTCCAAACCTAAAAATTTATTGAAACAAACTTTATCGTTTTAGAATAAAGATGAGTACAAAGAGAAATATATTTTACGTTCCCTGGGCAGATGTGTAAGTTATAAAAAACGTTAACGTTTTCTTTTTAAAGGTTATTTTATTTACTTGCAAAACTTTCTGTCTTCTATTAACAGTTCAGAATGGAGCACCGTTCGAGATCAGATATTCTCTTCGGATGTAAATGAAATAAAAAAGGCGTACCAAACGATACTGATGTGGAAATTAAAATATCCCAACATTCCTGCATATGTAGAATCAACTTACAGTCTTCTTCAGGTTATGGTTAAAGAGTATGAAATGACCGTAAATGAAAATTCTTATTCGTCGTTGTTTGATGAACACGATTTACGATTGTGTTACTCAACAGCATTGATTCGATTCGTAAATCATATAACTAGTATAAATTCATACAAGGGTCAGAGTATATATTCAGCTGCAAAGACTCACAACGTCCCTGATTGGATAATAAATTTGAGACATGATGCAGCTCATGGTCAACATTTACCAACTCTCGATGCTCTTCATATAGCTTCTGAGCTCTCTCTTCAATGGCTATTGGTGAGTTAATTGAGAAGTGATATTCTGAAGTTTGGCAAAGAGGTTAACTAATGTTAATTGACTATCTTGTAGGATAATTATTGGAATAATGACGACAATGTTATACCTAAAGACTTGGCTGTATCACAGATTGATTCTAATTTGGAAGCAACTATCGAGGTGAACATCAATGCTCAAAATCTATTTCACAAAGCCTTCAACTTGTGGGAACTTTGCAGTCCAAAGAAATATAGAAAAGTATTACCGATTATTGATATGGGACAAGAGTTTATGTGAGTGGTATTGAATTCTGTGAATGGATTGCAGCCTCTTAGGTTCTGTCTTCAATAATATTTTGTTTCGTTTTTTTAGTTTGTACTTAGAAGAAATCCTTGAACTGAATTATACCTACTTCAAAGGTTTAGAAAATGATAGTACTGAGTATTTACAAGGGCTTGTTAGGGGCTATCATCCGAAAAGAATGAATGACTTGTATATAAAACAGAATTACAAAACGAAACAATTTTACAGAATATTCTTGAAATTTCTAAAAAATTTAGCTCAATCACATGATTCTATAAAAAAGTCTTTGGTCACTTCTCTTATGGGAACATCATTTCTATCAGGTATTTTCACAAGTAAAAATTTGTATAACTCACCTCAGTCTGTAAAATCGGAAGAAAACCTGTAAATTTCATTTTTGATTATAGAAGATGCACTTGAGCGAAAGAAATGGGAGAAAGTGCTACATCTCATTCAAGAGCTTGGATTGTTTACATTTTTGCTTCAACTTCTTTTTCAAATGGCTGGCAAGGGAAACAGAGGAGCTGCAGTGTGGCTAAATGCCATGCCTTATTCCCTTGAAGTTCTTAGAAGGAAATGGACAATGTTTAAAGTTCTGAAAAAAGAAAATAATAATTTCAAATCGAAAATGTTAAAGAGTAGAGTTCACAATACTGATAAACGCAGGCACAGCGGATATATATTCCTAGAGATTTTCAAGCCACCACTAATTACTTTAGACATGATAAGTTGTGTGATAAAAATCCTGAAAGTCTTAACTCATATACTATCATGAGATATGTAAGACTGATGAAGAGGCCTTTGAAAGAGCCTACGATTAAGTTGTTGGAACAGTTAATATATCTACATAAACAAAATGATCCAGTGAAGCCTAAAAAGAAAAAGAAAGTGGCTCAAGTTCTCAGTAGATGTGTAGACAGTGATTGGGAGGAGGAGTACGTTGACGAAGATGAGATATACACGGTTGAAGATCTTGAAAGAGAGGCTGAAAAACAAGCTGACGTGGTTTTTGAGGAAGCAAATGCTGAAGGAAACGGATGGGTTAAGAGTAGTATAGGTGTGTCATCTTCGCCTGACTGGAAATGGTTCCCCCAAGAGATTTTGTAGTGTTAAGCTTTTGTTAAATTTATTTCAGATATTCACGTTTGGAGTAAGTGTCCTTTAGGGCTCCTTCCTTTTCAAACCAAAGTGGATTGTAGGTTGCCGGAACGTTTGACTTGGAAAAGAGTTGTTCCAGCGACGAAGGAAGTTACAATACCGTTACTGAAGCACACTTGGAACATAAAGAAACTGCAAGATATGTGAGAGCAGTCGAGAACAATCTAGAAAGAGAATTTTTATTACTTAAACAACCTCAACATGGAACTTAAAACAGGGCTATTATTCTACTATTAATACAACTTTTTTTAAGTACTTGAACTGATTTTGTAAAATAAAAGCTTTTTGGAGTAAACAAAGTCTGAATATGTTTTTAACCCTTCACACATCTGGCAGAATTTGTGATGCTTATCCAACCTTCAATTAATGAATTAATTAAGGTAGATTAAGCTCATCTGACTCATTTAAGATTTTATCATTATGACCTTAAAACTTAAGTTGTGAAATGTATATGCAAATATTATTTGTTTATGGTAATTGATATTTAATTTTGTATTTTGTATGTAGTGTGCGCCATTTATGAAATAAAGTCTTGTTAAAAAATGTGTTTTGACTTATAACTCAGTTCAACCGAATTTATATATTTACCATTGTGAGTCAAACGGGCTCACTTTATCATTAATAACTTTGTGTGTCTGGTGTACAAATCAGCAAGTAAAATTTTATAAAAAAATTAATCAACTGATAATAATTAATTTGGATACGATTTCCATCAGCTTTTATACTAATTCATATTTATAATTATATACTCGAATATTGTTACATCAAAGAAGGGTATACGATAAATACATTACAAATATAAAAAAATGAATTTTTGAATATAATTTGAATGAGTACTTCACGAATGTGTGCAACACTTCTTACAAAATTAAAAATTTTGCTTCCTGGTGTGCATTACATTTGAAATGAATTCTCTCTTACCTCTCCAACTGTAAAGCACTCATAATTTGACTAATTAGCCAAACTTATAATCAATCTAACAAGACTGAAATCCAAAAGAATTTAAATACTCACTGATTAACAAGGAGGTCTGGTGGTGTAGTGGTCCAACTATACAAGTTATGGTCGTGAGTTCGAATCCTGTCCCAAATCCATAACCATTTCAGTGGCGAAACTTGGGTATAAATCATCAAATAGCGCTCTTGATACTTAGGTGTACACAGCTAGGCTACGAGGCACTATAATGGTTAAAACTCAAACAAACCCACCCAGGGATGAGCAACACGCGGCCCGCGGACATATCTAAAATTCAGTATCGCCTTTCTCCCATCAATATATATACAATCGATTATGATAAAATGGTAGTTTATACAGAACCGAAACAAATTTTTGTGACGACTTGTCGGCGACTGGTTCAAACATGCAATACGAACACACCGCTTCTGTGCTTGGTTGTATTCGCCTCTGTCACACAATTAGTCAAACTGGTAAGCTGTTACCCTACTCTCTACAAATTTTGTGATTAAAAATATTGCTCACCCCTGACCTCACCGATTAACGCGTATTTTAAAGCAAAATGGACCAACACGTCCTTTGAATGAACAGTTCTGATGAAAACTTAACATTACAAACTTAAAAATTTCAAAACACTAAAAGATAAACGTTAGTAATGTTATTCAATTGACCATTAGTCCACCCAGAGTGTTAGGTAGATCAAGGTATCCAAACGGTTTTGAGAAGTGACGAGGGTTTGTGTCTCATTCAACCAAAAACTTTGACTTGGGCAGTGAGAATAACAATACCAACATCAATAACAATAATAAATAAACAGTAAAAAATATAAAAAATTGACAAAATTAGTTTTATTCTTACAAGATACAAACAAAATCACATTGATGAATGAAAAAAAAAGAAAAAGAGAAAGTACAACTGTTATCAACAACAGAAGCAGAAAAAGCTTTTGCTATTGGATAAAAAAAAAAATTAAAAAGTTAGTTTCATGTAAATTAAATATAAGCTTAATCAATTTTTTTGTAAACATTTTTCTTTTTAAATCTTAAACATCTTCTCATCTATTTGTCTTTATTACAATTATCTACAACAAATAACGCCAGATCGCCTAAACAAAGTTTAAAAAAAAAATTTTTTTTTACATTTTCAATTCGAAATATTTTCTTAACATTTCCTCTTCTGTCTCTAATTAATTAATTAATTAATTATTTATTTATTTTAAATACAATTAAAAAAATGACAAAGAAAATTTGAAATACGCATTCTTCTTTAAACATTTTACAAATTTTTTAGGAAAAATTATTTTAAAAATATTTTCTGAGCGTTTTTACTGTCACACTTTGGGGAGGGATCTAAGTCTCTCTCTCTATCTCTAATAAAATTATTAAAAAAATAATTTAGAGGTTAATGACCCCTAATTTTTTTTAATTTTCCGCGTGTGAGTGTGAAGGCACCACAACCACTTCCCTGAGAAATGTGGACGCCTGACAGCGCCATTATTGAAGGCACTCTGTGGTTACAGTTAACTTTCCTAATGTTTGTGGGTTTCTGTGACCCACCCGATTCCTGTGTGATTAATGAAAAGAATCTTAAGATGATTTGAGGATGATGAAGTAGGTTGAAGATCCTTTTCTGTGTTAGAATAAACCTTTTGTCAGGTTTTGGGTGAAACCCATGAAACAGTTTCTCAGAGCACTTAAGACTCCTAGACAAATAACAGATACTGTAAAAACGCTCTAATTATAATAATCAATCCCGATTACTCTGCCTATTTTTTTAATAAACAGCACACAGCCTAAAATTTCCCGTGAATTGGCTTAACAACAACAATTTCAATTCCATTTTAATTATTATCATTATTATTATTCTTTTTTACACAATACCAACTTCGAAGAATGTTATCACATTATATGTCGTACGAGTGCCTCTCTTTTTCTTTCATCTTTTCCCCCTTTCTCCCCCACCCTACCCTCTCCTATTCAAATTTTTTTCCAAAATACAGATTTTCATCACTCCTCACCTTTACATCTCTCCTAATTGGAAGAAGAACCCACAAGGGCCCAGTTCTAGTTTCCACAAATTTGTCTCATCCAACCCCACCACCACCGCCACCACTATCAACCCTTCTCCAAGCCTTTCAGACTTTTAAACAAATTCAAATTGAGCGGCGGTTGTTGTGGCAGACATAAAACAACAAAAACAAATTATTTTAAGAGCTTAAATTGAGCTTATAAATGAAAACATTCCCGTTACGATGAATTCTATTTGTCAGAGGTAACCGACCAAAAGGTATAACCCAGCAGCAACAGCAACGAAATTGGGAAAATTACAAAAAAAGAAGAAGGCACGAGAATTGTCATGCAAAATAAATAATCAAAAACAAATTTTTCGTTCAACTCTCTTCCTGACCAACAAAAGTTTTTCTAGAAAATTTTAGAATTTCATTTCTTTAAATATTTATATATATAAATGACATCAAAAATACTTAATTTAGACAAATATACATAATATATCACAATAAATATGGAGGACCAAAAAGAATTTTAATTTTTTTTTTTATTTAAACGATTTGAGTGACACCCATCCCTGTGCGATAGACAATCAAAAGCATAGCTGACGAACCCATAGCTCCACTGACCAGGTCATGGTTATGTCAATTAACATTCCCATCAGGTTTTTAATTACTCTGTTCATCAATTCAATTCGATTTCATTATCAAAACGATTTCTTTTATATGTATGATAGAAACTGTATATAAAAACTAATCAATTCCTTTAATAAGTCGTTATCAATGATTAATAAAAATTATTTTGAACTAAGGACTACACATTCCCTTTCCTCTGATAATGGTTCCAATTCAAAACTGGATGATTTCAATCCCAGACATCAAATATTTCATTAAACAAAAGAACTGAATCAAACTAACTCTTATAGCTATATGTATATGATTTTAGTCATAAAGTAGATATGTTGGTAGGTATTTAGTTATCTCTAAAAATATAATTATCAATCAATCATTTAGTATACATATTTCACTTTTTGGGATGAGTCTAAATGGCTCAGTTCATAACATCTATATAAACAACATCCATAAATAAATTGTGAAGGTTTTGATGTACAAAAATGATATTTATTGATTCAAAATTATATCTGAGGGTAAGAGGTCCAAGAATATCAAACATAGTATATGCAAGATGGATACTGTATATTACACAAGCCTAATTTGACCCCCAATGCTCGTATCACCTGAAAAAAGTCGCAAATCTACTTCTGTCAATCGAATATTGTTTTAATCAGCTCAATATACTCAAAATATACTCAAATCTATGTGATGAAGTTATCATATTAGTGATCTTATTTATTTATTTGGGTTTTAATCCAGTTTTTCACCCTTTCTTACAACAGGATACGGCAGAGGATTTCAACTCACTTCTATGGTCAGATGCTTCACACCCACTACCCCACAACCCTCCTGTTCATTAGCTATATTATAAAAGTTATAATATATCATATCTGTAAATCAATACGTTCACAATTCATTAACCACTTTCGAATAGATCAGATCAATAGATACAGACTACATTTAGTTTTGAGTCAAATTCGTTGAATTCAGTCTATACAGTTCTAGTTTAGAATAAAATTTTTAGTCTCATTCCATATTCCTACCGATTTATCTAGTTTCAATCGTCTACTCATCTTTCTTCATTTCAACAATTAGAATACTAAAAAATCAAAAGACAACCGCCGCTCAATAACACAAAAATCAAATAAAGTCTGATTGATTTGAATTGAAACCAAAATCAGAAAACGAGTCGATCAAACGATAACCATTAGCAGTGCTTCATCACTTCCGGTAAGTGTCATCAGATACAGTATATATCACCTAAATACCGTTAATTTACTAATTAAACGATTTATATTTTAATTATCGTATATTTCGGCATAAACCCCTCAACCGCCAAACATTCCCACTGATTTGAGTACCGACCTTCTTCTCAAAAGGGTAGTATAAGTCCAAGGTCGGACGCAGGCTATTGTTAGTGACACAAATGTATCTACCACTGTTTGCTTTTGCATTTTTTACTTCTTCCAGACTTCAACAACTTATACAGGGTGTTTTATGCCGAAGTATACGATAACTAAACGATTATAAATTATTATTGTGAGGGAGAAAAAATTTTCAGACGTATAAAAAAGGGAACTGAGAGTTACCACACATCACAATTTTAAAAAAAGAGGTAAGCTCACTGCATAGGTAGTACCTAACAAATGACTAGTCCGCGGATCGGACGACCAAAAAGAAACAAAAATAAAAAACACGCAGAAGAAATAAAAACAGATGAAGAAAAAAAAAGCTACTTCCAACACATTCATACATAAACCGGGCCTTGATTATCATTATCGTCTAAACTGATTCTAAAAGGAGCAGCTGGTCCACCGCCATCGTCGAAAAACCTTCTGAACGTGAATTCGAAAAATCCGTGAAATGGATTCCCGTTGTCCAGTAGTTCGTCTGATTTCGTCGAATCCGATGATCCGGATTGTCGGAGCTTATCCGGGTCGACGGGATCGAAGTTGGACGTGTCCATCGGATTTTGAATCCGAGGCAAATAGGGAGCCGGTTGCGTCCGTAATCCTTTCTCGAAATCGATCGTTTTGAAAAAAGGATGAGCTTTCACTTCACTAGCGTTTTTCCCGATTCTTTTATCAGCTCCACAACACAATTTTAATATTAAGTCCGTGCTTTCGGGAGATAGATTCGCATCTTTTGGTATATGAAGAGTTTGCTCCCAATGAATGACCTGAACGTATCAATGCGAGGAGGAAAACAATTTTGATTAATCAGTTTCCACAACAGAAAAACAACCCCTCCACCACCAAACCATCCCCCAGACTACATACCTTATACTGCGTTTCGGCAGGAGTGTTTGCGAGAAACGGAGGCGAGCCCACGACCATCTCGTACAGAATAACTCCGACGCTCCACCAATCACAAAGCTGCGTGTACCCTGTTCGAAGCAAAACTTCAGGCGCGATATAGTTAGGAGTACCGACAAGAGAATGGGCTAGACACCTTTGATGCTCTCGCTTCCTTCGCCGTTCTAAAGGTTTTAATTGTCGACACCTACATTCGTTGTTCCAGTCTTCGCTGGGATCCATTGAATCCTGACGAGCGTGTTCGCCTGAAAACAAACAGAAAACGGTTAATACTTCCGGTCGATGAATTCACCCGATGATACACAAACAATCCCCGGATTCTGGTTACCGTTTCTCTGATAGTATTTCGAATTGTGAGTCCATCTGAATCCCGTGCAAAGTCCGAAATCAGTCAGTTTTATGTGACCATCTTTATCTATGAGAATGTTGTCTGGTTTGATGTCCCTGTGTATGAAACCCATTTTGTGAACGCTTTCTATAGCGCAGGTCAATTCGGCGATGTAAAACCGCGCCAGACTTTCTTGAAAAACTCCCAACTTTATTAATAAAGACATGAGATCGCCACCAGGTATGTAATCCATTACGAAATATAAATTGTCCTTATCCTGGAAGGAAAACCAAAGGATTACCAAACAGAAAAATGGCAAAACCGTTCGCGGTGTCGCAGCCGCCATCACCAACCACCATTCCAATCCGTACCTGAAATGAATAATACAATTTGACAACCCACTCGTTGTCTGCCTCGGCGAGTATATCCCTTTCGGCTTTGACGTGAGCCACTTGATTCCTCTTGAGAACATCCGCCTTTCGGAGGGTCTTCATCGCGTACAAGTGATTCGCGTCTATTTTGCAGACGAGCGCGACTTCTCCGAACGCGCCCACTCCGATCGTTTTCATTTTCTTGAACATCGACTTATCCATTTTGGCTCGTTTCAAACGAATGTAATTCGATTCTTTCTGAGAGAGCATTTTCCGCATTTGTGATTGACATTCCGGATTCAGACCGATTTTGTTCATCTCGCTTTCCAGTTGAACCCGTCGAAACTGTCTCTGTTTGTAGTTTTTGATCACGTTCTCGACGTGTTGCTCCATGAAGAACTTATACGCCTGAAACAACAGAAAACGTTAGACCGTTCGATCGACGACCTCAATCAAACCCATCCACACACCAATACGAACCTGAGGAGAGTAATTTCGAACTTTACAATCCTTCCTCTCTTCTTCCTTCTCCTTGCTCATTTGCTTCCTTTCCGGAATCGGAGACTGATGGTTCACTTTATACGCCGAAGTCGGAGACGGCCGCCTCTCGTTGCTATTTCCGTTTTGCATTCCCGTACTATTACTACTTAAGTTATTGTAACTGTTACTATTATTATTGTTATTATTATTATTGTTGTTGTTGTTGTTGCCACTACTACTGCTACCGCTATTATTATTGTTATTATTACTAGTATTATTGCAGTGATTGTTATTACTGTTATTGTTATTAATATTATTATTGTTGTTATTGTTGCTATTTCCATTGTTGTTGTTGTTGTTATTGTTGTTACAATTACTATTATTCCCGTTATTGTTTGTCGTTGATATAGTCGGTGAGGCGGCCGCCATCGCGTTCGTAGCGTTTATGGTACTATTACTATTACTACTACTGTTGTTGTTGACGTTGTTATTGTTATTGCCAGTATTATTGTTGTTACTATTATTATTGTTCACCACATTATTACTGTTGTTGTTATTATTGTTCGTATTCATACTAGTTTTATTGACGATTGACGGGGGGAGTTGGGTGGCCGTGGGTATGCCGATCGTGTTGTCGACATTCCCACCCGGATATACTGTCAGTTGAGCTCGTCCGCTTTCGCTCGATGAGACAGACAGAGGACTGTCCGATCTTGATTCGCCGGGCATTATAGGTGAGAACTTTCTCTGTAGTGGTGGATGATGTGTGGGAGTTGTCGAAGAACGGGGCGACGAACCGTCAACTCCAGAAACTTGAGCTACATTTAATACCTGAAATGAAGAGCACAAAGGAAATCAGAAATCTCATCCATTCGACTGTGGTTACCTGACCTGAGGGAAACTTGATCTTGATACTTACACCGGGACCGGAGCCAGGCCGACAAACATCATCCCCTGCATAAGGAGGTGGGGGCAAGGGGTGGTGCATGTGTTGCGTCGTAGGAGTAACCATACCCTTTTGCATGGCTAATGCTTGCATGGTGCTCGCATAACTAGGAGGTTCTGTCGTAGGCACTGAGATCGGACTTCCCGTCGTTGTAACTGGAGACGCAGGAGGCTGCTTTGGCGACGAAGAGCCAACATTCGCTACCTGTTTAGCCGGAGCAATGGTGTATGAAGGCATCTAAAAATTATAAACAAACAATTAAAACTCAACATAGTAACATTTTCGCATCAACAACAGAAGACCAACAGGAAAGAGAAATCATACCTGTGTTTGCTGTTTTTGCTGAATTGAAGATGCGTATGAAGGTGGCGGTATAGCGACTCCGTGAGGTGCTGGCTGAGGAGCAGTCGGCGCGATTGCTGTCTGCAGCACCGGTTTCTGAACTTGCGTACTTTTCACGCTTTGCATTATGAACGGTGGCTGCGTTTTCGCTTGTCGCGCTCCCCAAGCTTGAAGCGGCGTTGGCCGAGTAACACCGACGGTACTACTTGTAGGCGTGACGGACGTTGAGACGGTTATAGGACTAGGAGAACCAATTGAATTAGGATTCGAATATATGCCTGAAGACGGACTTTTTCGATAATCTTGAGTCGGGCTTTGTCGGCTCTAAAATAAACAAAACCAAATTGATCAAATTACATTCCAACAAAAAGAAAAGAATCAAAACAAAGAAGAAAAGTCAAACCTGAATCGATGCAGAATACGAAGGTGGAGGTAATGGCCCAGGTGATGAACTGCCTAGAGGATAGGGAGGAGGTGGCTCAACAGGAGCAGGATTTTGATAGAGACTAAGAGCCTGCATTTGTTGAGTTAATTGCTGTTGGACTTGAGGACCGTTCTGCACGACCATCGGCTGCCGACCAGAACAAGTTGTCGAACCTGCAAAACCGAGAACAGAAACAAATAAAAACAAATCAGTCCACGTTTAAGATCTTAGATTAGGACTTTTTAAAGTACGATTGTCAAGTTTAAAACTGAGCTCGGTGATAAATCTACAGTGCATAATGACTCAAACAAATCATTGCAGAAGGCATTCCAAATTAAAGTCTTCGCATGCTTGAACCGTCCGTAGGAGGGCCATCGCCTGATGCTGTCTAATACTCACTCGCGTTTCTCATCAATAATCCACGGAGAGCCTATAGCCCTGCATTTTTTGAATTCATTATTCAAAGGAATTCCCGTGGTAGACATCTTTTTATATTTCCATTTCGTTAACAACTCCTCCTTCTCCTCTCTTTAATCTATCTCATCTCTCTTCACTTACCTGTTAAAGATGCGACAGGACTAGTGCCCCTTTGAGGAGGATTAGGACCCGAACCCGCGGATCCCGGTAGTGCAGCTGGGGGTCTGGACGAAACCACAGGAGCAGGTGACATCCTTTTGAGGAGATGCTGCATATTCGTAATGGCATTCGTGTAAGGCGCATGAGGGGGAGGAGGGGGCGGTGGAGTCGAACTGCATCTTGGAGGCGGCGGCGGCGGCGGTTCCGAAAAGCTACTAGGAGAATACTGACGACTCAGTTGAGTGTGCGGAGAATCCGATCGAGAGCTCCCGGCTCCGCTGTCCAAAGCAGGACTTCCTCGATGTAGGCACAGTTCCCTTTCTAAACTCGGTTTCCTCATTAACTTTGTGTTCAGAGAAGGTAAGCCGGCCGACGAGCTTTTCGACAGACCATTGGTCGTCTCGCTTTGTTTCGCCAGCAACTCTATCGAAGTGCCGGGGTCGAACTTCTTCAACGCTCGATGATTACTCTCCTGAAACAAAAGAAACCAAGGAAATTTAGTTCACTCGATCTTGGATTAACTTCCAGCTCCGGGGAGAGGGATACAGTCGTTTATAACCTCGACTCTCTCCTTTCCCAACTAAGGAAATTATTTTCGAAACAATCAACCACAAGCGACTGTCGCAGAAGATATAGAGCAATAAAAGAGAGAGAGAAACGCTAAGCGCTCTGCTTGTTTAATCCGCTTGTGGTTTGAAATTTGGTGCACGGTAACCTTGAAGTAGCCTTTAAAAATGAGATTTCGTCATATTCAACATGATAGCCCTTGGTTAGAAAACAATTACGAGCTAACAAAGCCCCATAGGGTATTCCATTGAAGAAAAGTTAAAGATGTTTTCACAAACAAGTATTTTAACTTGGTTGATTGCAGGTTGTCTTTTGCCCTCAGCTCAGGCTTAATAAAATATAAATCACATGCACTGACGTGACTGCTGCAACTTCATTTTGTATTTTCCCGTTTCGTACAAAAATTAAAAACTCGTCGACTATGACTAAGGGTGTGAAAATAATCTCCGACACCAAACCAAATCAAAAGTATCAATTTCAGGGAAAGAGGAGGAGGAGAGGAGGAGAAGAACAAAAAACAGGTGGCCCGATTTTAGGTCGGGAATTTAAAACCTGACTCCAACGCAGGGATCGCATTACGAAAATGTCTCCTTTTTGGACAAAGCCTAAACAGAAACCACGATATCTTCGAAATTTTGTTTTCCTCTGACCCAATCCCAAACTAACATTGTTTTGCTAATAATAAATTTACAGACTCAAATCAACCCACTCTACTCGTTCTAACCGAAACTCAACACACAAACAAACACATATTTAGGGGCAATATTTATGATAACTGAGTCAATATGACTCAATTTAAATTTTACTCCCATATATACGAAAACTCAAACAACAATTTTCATTACACAAAACTGATGGAACAGTTGTTTCCTTCAAGATAACTTTTTTTCTGTAATTAAAGAAATCAATTCTATCATGAGTCAAATTGACTCTTTTTAAAAGAAAAAGATTGATGAAAATACTGTTAATGGGAGGTTCGGCAACGAAATGGGTTCTTGACAGAACTGTGCATAATTTTTGAGATGAATCACTTGAAGTGTGCACTATTTATGAAATAAAATCTACATAACCGTGTGCAATATTTATGAAATAACTTCTCCGCAGAAGTGTGCATTACTTATGAAATAAACAAACAGACAAGTTCGAGAGTATGATCAGTGATTCGAAGGACTTACTACCAATTCACTCTCACCTTCTTCAACTTCCATTTGAATTGTTTGGGGGTTGGGTTGGGGTGAACTTCAAATTCTCAATCACGAGTCAAACAGACTCGACACACCCTTACACCCCTTAAACCCATTCTTGCTGTCAATAAACCAAAAACTATTTAACCCTAACAGACATCACTCCGAAACCCGTAAATTAAAAAAATGATTACTTCGAATAACTTCCATCGAGACACCTTGGCCTTCAGCTGTTAACCATAACCATAACCCAAAGGTGCTGACTACCTGAAACGCGATTACCCGAATTTCAATCCCAAAACTAAATTAACTTCCTGCTCTCAGTCCTTCACCTTTTATCTACCGTCTCGGCGATGTTCACCACAACCCTTCCACAAAAGGATGCTTGCTACCTTGCTACTCCTTCCTTAAGGGTAAATAAATAAATAACAATTTCGAGAGAAAAATTTTAATATTTTCCATAACGATAACATCATCCGATTTAAATCGTCCTTCAGGAAATATCACTGGTCTTTACGACCGATTGGGAAAGGTGGTCGGGGAAACTAATCCCAACAATCTCGAATGCGATTTAAAAATTTAAAAATCGAAATGACTTGCTGGAGGAGAACCGACGTGCCATGTCAAATATTTGAAATACCGTGAAAGGGATTAAGTATAAAAATTCCCTGGAGGGTGAATCCACGGAAAGGCTTTAAACTCAAAAAAATTAAGACGAGAAAAATGGCGAACAAGGAAACACTAATCCCCCCGACGTGGTTTTAATAAAAACATCTTTCTCACTCTATTAGGTGATTGTTCTGTCTCAGAGACCTCAGAAAAAAAATAAATAAATAAGAATTACGACGTCTCCGCTTAATTATAGCCTCCTCGCACGATAATTACACAAAAGACAAACTCACTGGAGTTACACTGTGGAATGAGAGGAATGCACATCTGGACGAAACAATCACAACAATAGAATCTTCTCCAACAAAGGAAACGTTTTGAGATAACCTCTTCGGATTAATGAAACCGAGAAAACTGGAAAACACGCTCAGATAAATAAATAAATAAATAAACACGGCTCCGAAGGTGTATCATAAAACCTCGCGTGAATCACAGGTCAATCATCCACGCACTTTGGACACATCCAATACGCATTCCCGCCCGGCCCATGTCTCAAAAAAATGATTCACTGCCATTGTGAACGACAAAGAAAATTAGAAATTCCTGAATAATATGAAGCAAGAAGCCATGACCGTAATCATTAGTGCTTACAACCGACTACCTCCGCATTTTCCGCCGCGATACATTGCCAGACAGTGAAAACAGGTTTTTGATATGCGGACGTCACTTCGGATGTGGACAATAACGAGAAGGAAAAAAAAAAGATGGAGCCTCCAGGTAATTGCAATAACTTGTGATAGAGGAAACAAAAAAATTCAGAACGTTATCAATTGGTTCGATATCACTACCCCCAATGCCATCATCCCTCTCTCTTCCCCCCAAAAAGAAAATCCTCACAACCCTCCAAGGCTGAAGATACCATACTACCACCAACACTCACAACAGACACCTATAATTTTTTAATTTGCAAAAAAAAATGGACACAAAAAAGCGAAAATGGCGTTGGACACGGTATCTATAAAATCGTGATCATAATGCTCAACAAGTGCCAAAACCTTATGGAGATAAGTAAATAAATAAATAAATAAATAAAACTTAAGCAGTTTATTAACCGATATCGATCAAAAGGACATATTTCAAGGTAATCTCTCTCTCTCTTAATGATTTTCGCCTTTATCGTAGATCTACTTTCGTTGCGATTTGTATAATTTGACTTAACTACACTATCAAAATAGAAGAAAAAAAAACCCACGCCGAGCAATCGCCATTTTGAAACAAAAAGACCAAAAATAAAATTACAACCAATACAAAAGGCTTTATCTTGAACCTTCATCCTCTCCCTCTTCCTCCACAATTTATGAATGACACCCTTTTACAAATGTGCATTATTTATGAAAAATTGTATAAGAAACGAATGGAATGGGCAATATTTTTAAAGTTAATTCTTCTAGAAAGTGTGCAGTATTTTTGAAATGAATCCTCCTAAACAGTGTGCAATATTTTTGAAATAAATCCTCTTAGAAAGTGTGCAATATTTTTGAATTGAGTCCTAATAGAGTGTGCAGTACTTTTGAAATGAGTCCTTCTAAACAGTGTGCAATATTTTTGAAAGAAATTCTTCTAGAAAGCGTGCAAACGAATCCTCTAAGAGAGTGTGCAATCATTTTGAAATGAGTCCTCCTAGAGAGTGTGCAATATTTATGAAATCGGATTGTTAACAAACTTGTGCATTATTTATGGAATAAATGTCTTGATTTAATCATAAAACTTATGTAACTTCACTAAAGAATTATGTATCACTTGAACAAATACATCCGAACCACACACACATGTTTAGTATCTTATATAATTATTATATTAATATATACGACACATTATTGAGAACTTTGGAAATGACAGTTTTATGTAAATCGAGAATAGGCATCAGAAAAAATCTTCCCGCCCAAATTTCTTTTGGTACACTCGAAGGGAAATTCAAAACCCCCATGTGACACAAACTAACAAGCTAACAAAGAACACAATTAATCAATTAAATTTAGGATGTGTCGTGCCCCCAACAAAAGTTACGACTGCTACCGATAATAACAACAAAGAGGTATGTCTGTAGCTTGACTCTAGAACAGCTCAGACACAGTTCAAAGATCCTCCACTAACACTTTTAAGACAGTAGTCTGTTTCGAGAGAAGGGAGGTTGGGTTTCAAATTTCCAATTCATAAATATGGCACCCAGTTAAAACTCCACAATTTCATTCCATAAATTCTGCACACATTTGTGAATGAATTATAAACACATCTAATTAGGATTCGTTTCAAAAGTAGTGCACACTTAAATAAAGCATTTAGTTCGTGGATGTTTGCACTTCACACAGCAAAAATCACATTCCATAAATATTGCACACTATATAGGAGGATTTGACTTATCTAAAAATTTTGCACACTTTCTAGAAGATTTCATTTTCTTAGAAAGTGTGCAATATTTTTGAAATGAGTCCTCCTTGAGAGTGTGCAGTATTTTTGAAATGAATCCTACTAGAAAGTGTGCAGTATTTTTGAAATGAGTCTTCCTAGAGAATGTGCAGTATTTTTGAGATAAGTCAAGTCCTCCCCTATACAGTGTGCAATATTTATGGAATGTGATTTTTGCTATGTGAAGTCCAAGCATTCACGAATTGAATCCTTTGTTTCTGGACCCATTTCTAAAATATTGCACACTTTCTAGGAGAATTCATTTAAAAAATACTGCACATTATATGACAGGACTCATTTCAAAAATACTGCACACTCTCTAGGAGGACTCATTTCAAAAATACTGCACACTCTAGGAGAATTCATTTCAAAAACATTGCACACTCTATTGGAGGATTCATTTCTAGAGTATTGTCTACTTGCAGAGAGGATTCATTCTAAAGCAATTCGCGACAATCGTCAACCAATCATCCTTTCTCACAATTCGAAACAGCGCTTCCATTGTCACGAGAGAAAAAGAAACAAAAGAAAGAAAAACTGTCGTCGTTAACGATTTCTCTTGTTTCGCTACAGCAAAATAAAAACATTTGCACTAACTAGTTCAAGTCCGAGCACGCAACAAAAAAAGAAAAGAAATGGCATTAAGCAGCTGCAATTTTTTTTTCTTTTCGCAAAAACAAAGAAACAACATTTAAGCGAAAATTAATGAAGTTTTTCTAAAGTGGTTTTATAGTGCTAAAAGCGCTAACATAAAACATAATAGCTGATCCATAACTGTTTGAATACAACATTCTCCTCTCCTTCCCCCTCCCAACCCCCGCCTCTTTCTTCTGCTGCATTTCCTGACATTCCAATCTTCTTGACTCACAACCAGATATTTTCTTTCTTTCTTTATCCCGCCTCCTTTTCATGGTCCTTACTGTCAGGAAATGAACCGTTCAAAAAGTTTTTGTTCTTCCTCTCTTTCTTTGTCAGCTATCATCATTTGTTAGTCGATGAGACGGAGCGGGGGAGGGGGAACCGGGAGGAGAAATCAGAGACAAAGAGGACACTTCAAAAACAGTAGAACCATGATCTGGTCTGTTTGTTTCATCACTGACTCTTTCCTCTGGAATGCTTTCCACCACAACAAGTGAATCATTGTACCTAATGAATCATTTTATGTGATTCACGCAACTTGTTACGATTTTCAAGAAGTCCACACCACCCGTGTGTCCGTCGTTAAGGCACGTGCCTGACCAGGAAACAAAGGTTATGTCTCAACTGTTTTCACATGACCAATTGTTAAGGTTTTGTTTGTGTCTCGCCAAGATGGCGACTGGTTATTCCTTCTCTCCGACTCCATATTCGTCTTGTACTTCTCGTGCTTCCACCAACAACAACAAACAAGCACCTGACTCCTGTTGAGAGTGATAAGAGAAACCATGACAGAAGGATGTGACGTAAATTTGATCTTTTTGGTCCCTCTACCCCTTAAAATGTTACACTTCTGAAGGTACTAAAGTGTTTTATAAATCCTTCAGGTTTCAGGAGCGCTTTGAAAATTAGTACACCATTCGAATGAACACCTACCTATTTCATAAATACTGCACAGTTTGGAAGGATTTTGAATCTTCATTAGTTTTTTTGCTTAAGAAGTCAAATCTCGGATTTGGGAGTAGGTTGGAACTGAACACCCATAGAGTAGATATGTTCGTATATTCCTTAATGACGTCATGTTCTGTATAAATCTTCTAGGCCCAGGATCATTTCTAAGCGGCGAACACCTCCACCAAAATAATAAACCAAGTCGAAAAATAGCAACAACAAAAATTCGCCTGACGCTACAAAACCTTAAAACAAATTCGCGTTTCCGCTCCACATCTTTACAACACCCCCAACCTTATCATTCAGGCTCGGGCAAAACCAATAAAAATGCTTCTACACATAATAATTTTCGCTTTGTCATAAATTCTAAGCCCACGTTCGAAGGCAATTTTTTAAAAGGTCTAAGATGTCATTTTTTTAATTAAAAAAAAAAATCAAAGACTGGTCTCTTGGGCCAGTCAACATTACGCGCCTGATCTTCATTGGTCAAGAAAAATAGGTGGCGGGTGTGGTTCCTTCCGGTTAAGCTTCTCAAATAAAAAAAAACCAAAGACACGAATGCAATTAAGAGAGAAAGAGAGACAAGGATCCTTGACGAAAAAGGAGGAATGAAAATTCTTTAACACGCTCCTCGAAAAAAGGCTATTAGCCAACAACAAACGATTGTTTCCATTCAACCAAAAACATTCTTCCAAAAATAACAAACTTTCGGGGGTACCAATTACAACAATCCAAAAACCAAATAAATAAAACTCTCAGGAGATCCATCCCCTTAAAAGTTGTTTTCTCCACCGAAGAACTTAACGGATCGAGCCGTTATAATTAATTACGACTAGTCTTCGGCGCCAAACGAGTCGAGTAAGGTATGCGGCCTTAACCGCGTCCTCATTTTCGGTTTCACAATCGGTTCTCACCATGTTTTATTTTTTCTGCACACTCATATATATATATATATATACATACACACACACGCATGCTAAGTGACAAGGCCGAGTTAAAAGGAAACTCCTGAAGAGAGAGAGAGACAAAAAGAAACAGGGGGCCCTTGGTTTTTCAATTAAGCCGAAATAATAATGAATGGTCACATATATCTTTTTGTTTGTTTTACGAGTTTGAAAGACCATGGCGCCATCGTAAAAACTTTGATAATGATTCTAGAACAATGCTGCCTCATCATTCTTGTGCAAAAAGAATATGAAGAAAAAAATTACCCTCCAGGCAAATCTCGCAGCAATGCAGGTAGTAAAAAGAAACTCGTGTTGATTCCCTCGCAGGGCCCTCAGAGAGGAAGAAATATTACTGCATACATTCCCACCGCATAGGAAACGAATTAAGAGTCACTCACTCTCACCGCCGAATCGCTTACTTTCCCAATTAATGAAGACACATAATGTCCTTGTTCCCAAACTTCTAAAAGGACCATAGCTTCTCAAACACCACCTCCCACTTCTCCTCAAAGGAATGTGACGTCTGAGGAATCACTCATTATTAATTACCAATAAGTGATCGATCATTTATTCTCTTCATTTACCCTAATCAGACTTTGATTTTATTTATCTATTTATTTATTTATTTATTCCCTTTCCTTCTTTCTTTCTTTCTTTCATCTCCTTCCTCCGGGCGATCCGGACCCCAGTTTGGATGTTAATATTTTCAATAGTCTGTGGAATGCGAGGTTCACCTTCAACCCAGGAAATATGTGAGTTTCTTTTTTAATTTCTTCTTTAATGCCCGGAGAACAGGAATGAATGTTGACTTAAAAAGCAATCTAAACCGAGATTGGTTAAAAACGATTCACTTGAAAGAGAAAGGTATGTTCGAAGCAGAAGACGAACGGAGGACTTTAAACTCTTTTTAAAGTATGACATAACACGGATTATAAATTTTACACTTCTTAAAACTCGACCGCTTTCAGGTGAGAGAATATAAATTCTCTCTTCTTGGATTCGGTACCAGATAAAACATTTAAGATATTAAAAACAAAATCCTGATGATAATGATGATAACAAAATGAAAGAAAGTGACATTAAGGCCATTAAATTAGGTTTGGGTAATTTTGGTAGACACTTCAAATTACAACTTTTCAAAAAATATATATATATTTTCGGAGATTTTAACAAAAATGTCTGAACTTGGCTCTGAATGAATGAATGAATGAATGAATGAACGCTGTCTCCTCTCTCTGTCTGACTAATCACGGGGGTAAAAGTTCGTGCGATCGTCCTTCTTCTCCAGGTTTCTCCCACCCATTTCCATATATTGCCAGAGATACCGTGGCGTTGTCCAACGTTTATTTTATTTTATTTTATTATTAAATATTATTAATATGACGTCATCTATTTGGTTTCTTTTCCCTTTATTTGCGGTTATGCGGCGGAAAAACTCACAAACGAATGAATCGATCATCGCCGAATTTTTCACAAACATTCCTAAGAAGGTGTGTCCGTCTGGCTCTGGAATGTCTCTCATCAATAATTACATTGTTGTTAACCCCACGAGCCAGTGACGTTTCTCTAAATCATTTTTTTTGTGACTGCAGTTTTCCTGTGTTAGCTTTCAAAAATATTGCACACCCCAAATATCCTTCAATCTATTCTGGTGTGCATTACTTTTGAAATGAGTTCCCCAAATTTGTGCATTATTTATAAAACGAATCCTCGTCACTGCAACATTTATGAAACGAGGTCCTTCAATAAGTGTGCATTATTTATGAAAAATGTTTCACAAAGTGTACATAAATGTTTTTGGTGCAGTCATATTGTATGATCTTTCAAACTATTGCACACTCTAAATAGCCTTCGTTTTATTCTAGAGTGCATTACTTTTGAAATGAGTTTTTCAAGACTGTTCATTCATGAAATGAGCTCCCTCTATAAGTGTGCAATATTTATGAAAGAAGACTTTTCCCAAACTATGTATAAATCATGAATAAACTTTCAAAAATATTGCACACTCTGAATAGCCTTCTAGTCTTCATTACTTTCGAATTGCGTTTTTCACGAATTTTCGTATTTTCTATAAAATCATTTCTTCTCATAACTGTGCAGGATTTATGAAATGAGGTCCTTCTATAAGTGTGCAGTATTTATGAAAGAAACCGTTCCTAAACTGTGCATCAATCACGAAATGATTTTTTTTCTAGAAGTATAGTTTCGATTAGTTCAGAAATGAAATCTTTTAAACTAATTAATTGACGATTAAATTGTGCAATATTTTTGAAACGAGATCTTCTGAAAGGCGTGTTCAATTAGAATACAATGCAGCTGTTCTATAAGACCTACTAGCAGACAAGGAATCAGTTCGATGACAGAACAGAACTTGAATGAAAGTACTTGAACAAGTTGACTGATCATAGGGGTGTTGTTTTAAGGGTGTAATAACTCTGGAGTCTAAGGGATACTCAAGAAGCAAGGGGGTGAGTCTGAGGAAGAATTTGTTGCGGTAGCTCGATATTTATGGTAATAACGAACATAAAGAATTTCGACAGCTCCTTCGTTCCATTTCTTCTTTTTCGAAATTGTTTTTTGTGATATTTTTAACGCTATTTCTATAAACAGAACCATTCGGGGATGCCCAAAACCCTTCCAAAATTTTTAGTTAGTCAAAACAATTTTTCTCTTTCAAAATGGCAGACAGACATTCTCGCTCATTTCACTTTGCGGAAAATGACAATTTTCGTCAAAACAATTTTTTTTTTCATAATCGCCAACTAAAGTTTTTCGTCAAAACAGTTTTGTCCTCATTTCGAAAGTTTTTTCCTTTTCTGTCAGAGAGAGAGAGAGATAATGTCCTCCAACGCTTTTAATTATCCTTTTATTAACCTGTTCAAAGTTTCACAGGTGTTCGATTATTGAAAGTGATTAATTCTTTAATTGTCGAGTTTTATTTTTCTCTAAATGAACTTGATGCATGTGTGTCGTAAGTGGGAGTACAACTCGAAACCAGGATGATCGAATGTGGTGCAAATGCACTTTAATTGCAATTAACTGAATTGATTAATTAATTCCTTCATGTGGGATGTCTCCTGTCAATAAGTTGTTACCGCTCAAGTCCAGCCATCCGGAAAAGTACACACACGGTGTGCAAATCCATTTCATAAATAATTTAATTCGCAAACTGTGCAAATAACCCAACCCATAAAAACAATCTCATAAGTAATGCACACTACAACCAATTCATTCCATAAACATTTACAATCCCAAAAAAAAATCAGAAGCCAGCTGGTCCACGAGCACTCACAGAACGGATTACGTTCGTGACCTGAACTATCGTTTCCCTCATTTCAGTTTTTAAAAACGACAAGAAAAACACTAAAAATTTAAATTGCAAAAGGACTTAAAACGCGGAAGCGTATTGTTTCGCAAATTTTAAATTCCAATGAGTTCTGTCACCTTAAAGCCGTTACAGTAGAGTAAATGTGGAATTCCACAGAGTGCAATTCGAAGGAATTTAAACATGGGAAACAGCACAACACGCAGACGTTGTTTACGGCTAAAGAGAAAAGCCAACGACATAGACAAACACACACACACTCAAGCAAAACTTTTGCTGTCCAGAACTTTTATTATCATTATTATTTTTAGCAAAATTATTTCTAAATATATTTCTTCCACTCAACGCTTTCTACTTGCAGTTTTCGAAGAGAACGAAAAAAAGTCGTAAATCAAAACCATTGCAGTCTGGTGCCAATTATAGAGTGGTCACAATACTTTCCATCCATCGACTTGAAATTTATTTTCACTACGTCAGTGAGCTATTCAACTTGCCCCCAAAATTTTCACTGCATAAAATGTCAAAAAAAAAAATTGCTTCGAACGCTGAAGAAAAGATTTGCCATTGGACTGCCGCCAAAAATTCCCCGTTTTCATCGAAATTTTAACTATTTTGCTCACTTTCTGTCGTCCGTTTTAAGCAAAACGAATATTTTGCTGACTTCCTCAAATCCTTGTCTCCTTTCGTTGTTTCAACCTCTCTCTCGACATTTCGCTTAACTCTTTAACTCTTTCATCTTCCTGTTTGGCTTGGTATCTCTGCATTCTCACACTCTATTCCTTCTTCAAATTTTTCATAAGTAATGCACAATACTTAGAGATATCTAATGAAGGTAGATAGAAGGTTCTTGTGGTTTGTTCTATATTCACTGTCTGATCTAACTGAACTCAGGAACTTTAGTACAACTTTTTGTGCGTTCAAAACTACTTCTTCTAAGACCTTGGTACTCAGACTCTGGCCCACCAAGCTCCACTGAGCGGCTCACTGAGTGAAAATTTGAAAGGTCGATTGCTGACTGTTAAGTCTGAACTATAGTAAAATGTTCGGGCCTGTGAAACAGCTGACATTGCTTGCCTCAACATATCTTTATGAGGCAATATACAGAAAGCAGACCGAGAGATGTACATACAGATGATACCCTGAGAGTGGACTGTATACGTCGAAAGCCGGACTTATAAAATCTGTTTCTTTGGTAAGTCGTGGGCCCAGTCGCAATGGTCACGATGGAAATTTGGCCGGGAAGGAAAAGCTTGAGTACCAAGGTTCTAAGACTATTCCTGTTCAACGAACAACCCCAAGCTATTTAGAGCCTCTAATCTCAAGACTGGGAACAAGTCCCTCATTTTAATATATTAATGAGGGCTCAATAAATGACACCTTTTTCAAAATTCCCAGTTTTTACAACCCCTCCTCCTGCCGTGGCCAAAACAAAACACCAAAATGAGAAACAAAGACATACAATGTCGAACACATAAAAACCAGCAAAAGCCAAAGAAACTAACCCGAAAAAGCCATCCCAAATTCAAAATTCCCGATTCCAACAATTCGCTAAAAACCCATTACACACTCACCAACATCTTCGGAATCTCATTTTAAAGTAAACATTGATTAAACCCATCAGTCAGCAATATTCCCGCCTAAGACCTTCACTGACCAATTTCGAAACACCAGTTTAATATACAAAATCTACCCGTTACAGAAATTAACTTCCATTTATTTACCTTTTAATATATAATATGATGAGGAAAGTGTCTGCGAAATTAATATCAGACTCCCCCCTAATTAAAATATAAAATTTATATTAATAATAATCACTTTCAAATTAAATTTGTTTATGTTTTATTTATGTTGTAATTTAAACAATTTAATGAAACCAAAATTTCAATGTTAATGATTTTTTTTTTGCCAACATTTTTGTCAAATTAATTCGAGCCAAACCTGAAAGTTAACAAGGAAGCCTTCTTCCTTCCTTCCCTCTTACTCCTTTCCCCCGGGAGTGATTTGTATAGAACCACCTCTTAACCCGAGGAACGTGTTCTGATCTGTGTGCGACTAACACTCTCTCATAGGTGTGAGCTTGCATCATCCATTCTACCTACCTTCCTCGTCATTATTAAAAAGGAAACACCTCGCAGGGAAACCGACAACAAAAACGAGTCCTCGGAATAGAGAAAGGAATGAAATTTCGGGGGCACCGAAACAAAAAAAACCATTTCCGAGGCGGGAAAGGAGGGACAGGATGGCGCCCAAAGTAATTGCTATTTTAATTAAGACGAATTATGTGTTCTAATAAAAATCTGAAACATCGATCTTAATTTAACCAAACTTTACTACCGGTTCTTCAGGCTTCTTCGAATCATGAACCCAAAATATTAAAGACGAGAAAAAAAATTGAAGTCAATAAAAAAAAAGCCCAAAAATATTAATGGTTCCTTCCGCCCCCTGCCTCCCCCAAAAAAAGTCTTCAGTCCATTTCTCGACTCCATTTTCCCAAGCCAAAGTTACCAAAACCGAATATCGAATATCTTCCAAGTTCAATAAAGTCATACACAATTCCATAAGAATTCGCCATTTACTCCACCACTTAGCGAAGCAGTAGTTTCATAAATCCTGCACACTTTTATATCTCATAATGGATGCCCACTAACGACTAAAGACTCATCTCACAATAATTCTCACACTTAAAACGACTTCAATAACCCATAACCACGACACACCTTCACTCCTACCTCGTTTCATAAATAATGCACACTTATGAAATTGATATTTATAAACAAATTCCCTGGCATCGCTCTGTTGTTTATGTAACTTAATTAAAAATCCTTCCTTGGCCGCGTAAGAAGACGTCCTCAAAGTGTCCTTAGTGTTACGTTCTGGTAACAATCTAACTGTTCTCGAGGTACGCTCCAACATCACACAGTCTTTCTGCCCTGATTGTAATTAACGGCAAAATAAGGCTCACAACTGACTCATTCATTTTGATTATACACACACAACAAACACACATCCCAATCCCATTTGTATGCTTCTTAAATTCTTGATCCGAAAAACTTGACCAACGATTTGACAAGTGAATTTAAATTTGAGGAGAAAAAAATTCGTAACCTGGGTAAAATGCATTTTAAATCGAGACACACACACAAAAATTAATTGCCGAAATAAAAAGAAAATTATGTTCGAAATGAGGATTTAAATTCAAAAATTTTTCTCTCATTTTATGCGACATGCAAAAACTAATTTTTTTAATGTTTCATAACTAATTCGAGTTTCATGTATTTTCTGAACGGTTTTAATTAAAAATTAATTCCTCCCCATTTTTAATTAAAACGAATTAGTGACTGAGGTTCCGTTTTGATAGGCAAGAATAAAAATCGATTCGAACGCGGGGAGAAAAATTTAAATGATGATTTATTTAAATCGTCTTGACCGTTTGGTCATCCAATTGGCAACTTTGTTCATTCAATAAATAATATATTAAGAGAAGAAGAGAAATTAAATTTTTCCGATACTGAATAATTAAATTTAAAACAAAAATCCCCGACGGAATTAGTTAATGTAACTGATTCTGATTTCTTTTAAAGAGTGTGCAGTATTTATGGAACGTGACTCCCAAATACAGTTTACATTATTAACGAAACAAATTTTTTAAAATTAAAATATCCATTGCTTATAATATTAGACAAGAAGAGGACACACCTGGATGAGAAAGATCAAAAACGATTTAGAAGTCCTATCAGAGGATGTTAGATACAGGATAGCAAATTCTGGAGCACCCATCAAGGAGGTCGACCCCGGTTAAAATCGGGATAGGGGGATAGAGAAACAAGAACAAGAATGTTTATAAAAGTGTGCATTATTTATGAAATGAATTCCTCCTAAAAACCCTTACAAATTGAGTATTTCGTACAAGTATGCACTATTTATGGAACCAGTTCTTTGATAAGGACTACAAAACCAACATTCCGTAAAACTGTGCAGTATTTATGAAATAAGCCCTTAGAGATCCTTCAGTATTCAAAAATCAGAGCTCTAAAAGTCAACTAGGAATATGAAAGGACCTAAAGGGTTACTGGAACGTAATTATTGACGGAACCCACACCTCTCAAAATCAGAGAGAGAGACATACAGACAGTAGTTTTAGTCCAACTTTTACTTTCAAAGTTGTGTTTGAAATCATTTACGAATACTTCCAAGTAGATACCTACACTACCTAATCAGACTAAGTGACGAAAATGCTTTCCAACTCTCAAATTACCAACCAAATCATACTAGGAACTCGTTAGATGAAATTATTACCGTATCTACAGTAACATTTCCATAACGCTTACGAAGATTTCATTTCCAAACTATGGCACACCTCAATATTTCTAAATAAGACAAACATCATGTCACTTCATAAATAATGCACACTGTTAATTTGTACAATACTTAATCAAAACGCCAAAAACTCTTTGACACACAAAACCAGTATATATGAAGATAGGCCCATCCTCCAACTTCTTGGTGACAAACCCCTAAAACAGAGGAATCCATACATCAACCTACAAACTCAAATTTCTCTAAACCCCCAAAACGACCACCTTTCTCTAATTAATTTACAGCTGTTCGATTAATTTGGTTTATGCGTCGACAAAAAAACTTAAAAACTCTGGGGCCCCAACCAGATAACCTTCATCTTTTCCATTAAAGACTTCGGTTTTACTAAGAAAAAAAACGATTTATAAAGAAGATAAAAACATTTTTATAAAGTGAAATATGACTTTTAGAAAAGTAGTTAATAATATTAATAATAATAATATTTTAAATATTCCGTCCTTTACACATATTTTAAAAGCTGTATATTGTAACACGGTATTAACGACTAAATATGGCCCTCAAATGAGTAAATACAAGCGGGGTGCGTTGGACCCTCATGGCGATCGCATTCTGTAAGCAAATAACTGTCACTGTAATTTATGGTTTTACATTACATTTTTTTGTTTGTCGACTGTATAATTTTTACAGAGAATAAGAAACAAAAAAAATAATAAGTTTAACGATCCATGGAATAGATGCGAATATTTCCCACATCTTTAATGGACATCCTCCCAACCTCCAAGATTATGAGAAAAAGAAAATTTCTATGTAAACATTTCGCCATTTTTTTTTATTGGCATCACCATCATTCTAATCATCTGTCAATTTTTTTTATCACCAAGTCTCGGACTAAACAACCGGATATCCTGAATTTATCGTTTTAATCACTGTCGTGGTCTATCTATTGTCTTATCGAACTTATCGCAACCCAAAAAAAAATTTCGTAAGAACAAACACGAAAATTGGCACTTGACTATGACTCTCCATTTTTCGTGAGCTGGAGCGTCCTCAAATACTTTACACAACGGTTTTCATGCCTTATCAGCAAATCCACACAAATCAAATAATGTCGAAACTAAACCTGATATCAACAAATCGGCTCATTCTACTTAAAATATTCCTCCAGGAACGATTTCATCCGTCAGCAGAATTCCCAGCGGTGTATAAATATTCGCCAAGGAATGTGTGCATTATTTATGAAACCATTTATTCGTTTTAAATGTCTCAGAAACAAAATAAATGATGTTTCTAAATAAAAAACGGAAGTTATTTACGACTCGACCTAATATTTAAAGCCAAAACAACTTAACGGAAAATATTTCAGCCGAATGCAAGAATCCGAAATGTCGCATGAATCAAAATCAAAGGAAAACAACAAAAAACATCGGTACGCACAAAAATCTTGTTGCAAAAAAATTTTTAAAATGTCCGCGATATTATTAACTTCGGTCTATCGCAAGAAATCATGCGTCTCGCATGTTGAGCTAATCGGAAGGACGGACCGAAATCGACAAAATTCCTCAGACCACCAGTTTTATTATTATCATTATCATTATTATTTTACGGCTTTGCTAATATCGAAGGTTGGTATGCAAACTATGCAGAACAATACGGACAAAAATTCTCGAATCGACCGGTGCCAAAATTAAACAGGCAATATACGAAAAAGTGGTCAACTGAATCCGCCAAAATAAATATGGGTTGAAAGCCCCTTGGATTCCGTTCAAGATTCTGGGGAGCGGGGCAAGCACCAGAGGATCTGCCTTTACCACTGCTGACTTCTTTTTATGGAAGTTTTTTACCAATCCACGACCAAAAATTCATTCGACCCCCCAACCCCCAACCCCAAAATCAATCTATCAACCATGTGGACATGTGTGTGTTGCAGGTCCATTCTTCAAATTTTTTTGTCTTCAGACATTTAAGGTGTGAAAACCTCTTTGACCTTGACTCGGGAGAAAGTGAATTTGAATCTAACGCCATTGTTAAAAAAAAACCGAAGAAAAGAATCGGCCCGATTCTTGTGTGTGTATACACGTATTAACAACTTACCCTCCGGCCAAAATAAAATTGTTTCGAAAGCGAGTTTCTAGTCTAGAAAACAGACCTCCAAAAAATTAGAAGTTGGTGGATTTTTTTTATCCGGTTCCAAAAATTTAAATACAAAACAAATTTTCAACAAAAAAAAGAGACATCTACACAAAGACACCTCACCTTTTCATCAAAGTTAAAACGATATTATTTACAATTCAAATCAGATTTAAATTTTTGCCGTACCAATAAAATTTGACTTCCATCAATAAATTTATGGAAGCAAATTCGAGTGTCGTTTCACGCTAAAATTGGAACAATTCCGCGTAAAATAAATCTCACATCATCCCGAACGGATAAGAGATAAGGTTCTGATTATATACATGAGTGTTGGGGTGGTTATTGGCTGGGAAAACTGTTGGTGTGCGAAAAAAGTTGTGTGCATTATTTATGAAATTAATTAAATTCATCGACATAGTAAAAGTTTGATTTGTAATACGCGCAAAACGAGACCTTCTACACCGTTTTGTATCTCCTCTCGTTCCAGGGAAGGTTTTGTTTTACGCGGAAGGAAATCTAACTAAAACACGGGAGTGGGTTAAAAACTATTCGCACAAATTGAGACCCTGACTGTATGGCAAATACCTCCAAAAAAGAAATCATTGACTTTGATGACTTAGTCAACAATGACGAACCCAAGACAGGAATGGAACATCCTGTACGAGTCCATCGACTCAGACACAATATTACCTCACAGGGGAAATTCATTTCGTTCTCAAAATTAACACAATGCCAAATTTCCAATTTTCAAACACCTCCCTCTGCCTTCTACCTACCACCCTGCCTCCCGCCAAAAAACAAAAGGGAAAGTCTGAGAAAATTCCATATAAGGCCCAACGACTTCAAAAACGCATAAACCGCAACCATCATAAATCACAACCACACGAGAGACTGATATCCACCAGATCATTCGCATAAAAATGGAGAACGATAGTCATGTCTACGCACACCGAAAGAGCCACACTTTGGCGACATCCATTCCCTGCTACGAACACGAACGCCGTTTTCACGTTATAAGTACCAGAAAAAAAAAGAAAGAAAACAATCACGAGCAAAAACTTCCATTGAAATTCTTAGCACTACATAAAATTACAATGTAGTAGTAAATTATAGTAAATTGCTTTCCTACAGTATCAAATTACAGATACGTTTGGTCCGAAACAATCGAACGTATTATAGTAAACCGCTTTCGGCTATATCTTCTATGTGAAAAGGAGAAAAATTTTTCATCTTAAGAAACACAAAGAAAACGTTTCGCGGAAAAAGTTTTGAAACTTTGAAACCCACCACCACCACTACCCCTCCCACTCACCATCCCCAAGCCCAAAGAAAGAACATAACACAACAGGTCGGTAACCACACCGTGTGCACATATATTTATAAACACATGCAACGATTGCAGCTGTTACATTCCATTTAAAACAAATATCAGATACTGAACATCTGTACTCGTCAAATATTTATCTTCTCGCTTTACCATTCTTCGGGGATTCCAGAGGAGGAGAAACCACCACCGTTTCAGTTGCATACGATAAATCGATTTTATTAGTATAAGATGGCTGACAGGTATCACGAAACGATAAACAAGTAAAAATATTTTAATTAAATATTAATAATAATAAAAACGGATGAGAATATTAATTTAAATCCAATTAAACGTCTATTTTTAAATCGGCAAATCCTCCTCACCTCCACCACCGCCACCTCTCCTCTCCTCTCTATCTCGAACGCCGTTAAAATGTTTAACGTTGTGTTCGAGAAATTATTTTCGTTCGTGTCTCATTCTGGCAGAATCCAACGCTCTGAGAATAGAAGTCGGGGAGTCCGACGGTCGGTGAGGAATGACCGGCCCCAGAAAAATTTTTCATTTTGAAGCCAAGATGACAGAGGAGAGAAAAAATTCGGAAAAAGGATCAAAAACAAAAAAAATTTTTTCTTTCACTTTCCCTCTCTCTCTCTCTCTTGTCCTCATTCATTTTCGTGAATTCGCGTTTTAATGACTTTTGGCGTTTGGGATTATCGACTTTTTCCTTTTTCTTTTTGTTCGGAAAATATGAAATTCAGATTCTAACATAAGTGCATTTATGTTTGCCTTAAGTTATTCATTCAGAACATGATAAAATAATCGATCGAAATCCATCATCAATTTTTTTTTTGCATTTTATTCTTGTTCTTGTTGTTGCTTCGATTAGCTTTTCCGTTTTCAAATAAGGAAAACAAATTTAAATTAACGTCACCCAACCCCAAACCACTTTTTTCTCTCTCTCTCTCCTGTCAATAACCCAACCTTCTAAACTGTGCAAAACTTATGAAGTATTCACCAAAATGAACGAATTCCTCCTCAAAGTTCGGATTAAATATAAAACGAATCCCTCATGAAATGTGTGCAGTATTTATGAAACCAGTCCTTCGTAAACAAGTCCTGGGGTGTTCAATATTTACGGAATGAATACTGTGCGTTGAGAAAGATGTGCAATACTTATGAAATAAAAAGAAGAAAAGACAAACTAAAAACCTGTTTTTCAACCCTGTTCCAAAAAAATTCTTGGGACTCCACTATCAATCAGGCCGTCAACGGATGCTCACGTTCCAACAGTAATCAAAATTATCCAAAGAAAAGATCAAAGTCATTCTCGACATCAAAAAAAAAGAAACGTACGAGAAAGAAAGAAAAGGAAAAGAAGATAAAAATGATGAAATGATCTCGGGAAGCAAAGTTTTGATTGATAGATAGATCGCTTAAGGTTGTAATAAAAGACCCAGAGGTCGTGACCAAAGTTGAGGAATTAAACTCGACGAGGGTTGAAAATTCCAAACATTTTTCTCTTCTGCCCTTTCTTCCCTTCCCTCCGCCGTCCTCCCTTCCTCTCTTTCTCTCTCCTTTTGACGAAACATTCCACAGACTCCTTGCTCTAAAGACTCCCAAATGGTGGTTCTGATTACTTTGAAAACCGAGTCTGTCATATTGTTTTTATGTCACTCACACGAAAGAATTTTTTCCCTCTCTTTCAACCATTTATGTCTTACCAGACATTCCTCCACTTGTCCTTCTTATAGTCTTCGCATTGCTCCCCCCCCCCTACCCTTAAACAACGGATTTGAAACTATGCAAGTGTAGAGTCCAGCGGGCACTACCAGAAATATTGAGCTACCCTCGGGCTAAATCAAACACGAGCTATCACGTGCACCCAACCTATCACCAGAGGCTCGAGCCTGAGATAGTGTGTAGTAGCTCCCTTTCGTCTCCATCCCCATCCCCAACAGCCCTGAGTACCTAAGGTACCTTTCGACTGCACCTACTCTTCCAGTCCGATGATTCTATCCAATACTCTTTTAATTCCTCACGACAACGATCTCTCAAAATATATGGTAAATTTATATAATATTATATAATATTTATATATATTCATGTACTTTGGATGAAATACGTCTTATTTATACTTCACAAAAATGATAAGCTTTTGGAATAATAATTAATTTATAAGTGATTACTTTTAAAATCAATATCTATAACATAAATATATAATATAAAATGTATAAATTTATATATTCAACGTGTATAACTTATAAATATCTAGTAATGTTATATGCGGCATAAATATGAAACTGATCAAAGAAAATGAATTTTGTTCGCATTTATATAATATAATATATTTATATTATATATTTTTCCTGATTTATTTATTACTTCTTGTTAATGTAGATTATTAGTGAAATAAATACAAAACACCTGTTTTATTTATAGTATCAATTCCTGTCAAATTTGTGCATTAATTATGAAATGAATTCACCAGCAGTGTCTATCAAACAGGCGTACAATGTATGAATGAGCTGACAAGGACCCGAAACCTATGAGGAACTAGAGGTTGTTGATTACAGACAGAACTCCAATTGAAAAGATATACCAGACCCAGACACTAGTTTATGCCCTAATTAATGAAAAGTCCAAAATTTGAACCGAATTTGATTCACACACGTCCGTTAACCCACTTCCTCTTGACCCAAACAAAAAAAAGTCAAAACCAAACCCTAACCCGCACGTAACAAAAATGGTGGCCACACGACTCATTTTAACATATTAAAAACGCTACCGACAATTATTCAAACGACTCACGTCTCCCAGGTCTGATCGCAGAGCCCTTTTTCGGGGTTGACAAACCTTAGAGAGGGAGGTACCTGATTTTTTGTGGTCTGCAAAAGCGGAAGGTTAAACGGATGGGGCGAAGACCCACAAAATTATTTCACTATATAAACAGAGAAGAAAAATACGTCGAATTCCATCATCAATGGATCCTTACGACTCTCTCAAAACAAAACAAAAAAAGGTACGTAAAAGGTAGTCGAAAGATGAGAGGCGGATTTAACGACCTATCCACGTTCTTTTCTGCGATAGAATGGGTGCCCCCACTTGGAGCGACTGTCTCTAAAAGTGTAAATAATGAATTGTCACATTCCATGGTCAATTGATTTTACACTATCATTCCAGAAAGTCCAGTAAAAAGAAAAAAAAAATTTTTTTCTCTTTTTAGGCCATGCGGATTAAACGAAGCGTGCATTTTAATTTAACGCGATAAAAATAAATCCTTACGAATTCTTTGGTTTTACTTTCGGCGTTCTATTGCGGGCTTTCGTTTCTTCAAAACATTTTTTTGGGGGAAGGCATTTCCGGACATTTCCTAATTTAAATTTTTCGCACTGAGGTGAATGACTGGTTCCTCCTGAATCGATCTAGATCGAACACGAAATCACTTCCTCGACGCACAAACGCAGAGACACAGACAGACAGACAGACACACACCAATTGAAATGGAATTTTTTTTTTTATGCAAGGTTGTTTCAAAACCGAATGACGAAATTTATTTTATTTTATTTTTTGCGAGGAAATTCAGGACATCAAACTCGAGGACATGGGAAAATACAAGTCAAAAGGTACACAACCGGAAATTGACTGTATGTAATCATTCTCCTGGCATCTTAGCTCATGCGGATATCAGACTAAACCCGAGCCCACGTATGAAGACTCTCTCATCGGCGAGTACGTCACTAATTAATCACTCAAATTGTACAAAAATAATATAAAATACAGTGGAACCTCTTATAACGAGAAATTCGCATAATGAGCAACGTGAATCGCAAAAAAAAATGTCTCTCATAACGAGCAGTTTTATGCATAATAAGCGACACGTACATGGGGAATCCCCCGACAGTTTTTATTCGGCCTGGAACCCATTATCCCATTTTACATTAATTCATAAGTAAAAAATTGTTTCGCATAACGAGTAAAACTCCGGAGAGAATTAAACTCGTTATGAGAGGTTCCAATGTAAAAGCAGACGAACAAGAAGGAATTTCAACCCCCCTCCCTCCCTCATCCTCTACTTCCAGTTCCCTTAAACCATACACGTATGTGGGAGTCATTTGGAGCCAATGTCAACCAAACATGGCCGCACACATTAATTACAATCAGGCAAGAAATAATGTCCGTCCGGACTACCTCCTAATAATAAACTATACTTTTATACTAAAACCCAAAACAATGTTATAACAATAAACAACATATCTTCTTAAATTTCATACAAACGAGCTTGAGTTTGGGGGGAAAAAACAAATAAACCTAAGATGACATTTTCCCACAAGTTCTTATAATTACCCGAGTATGTCTTCTTATGGTTTCCGGATAACCCATCGAAGTATACAATTTACGCGAGCGTGCATTATTTATGAAAAACAAAAAAATGCCCAATAAGTGAGCGTTCATGAAATAAACTTTTTCCGGAATTCCACACTGTCAACGAAATGAATCACTCAAGAGATTCGATTCATAATCATCGATTATTTCGAAATATAAGAAGACGTGACACTACATTTCAATAACATACATAAACCAGTCATTTTATATTCAAAATCTTGATTCTTATTACTTAACCATCACCTGAATTCGAGTAAGAGACAAGTAGTTGGTTCAGATTTTGGGGGTTTTTAGAAACAGAGATAACAAATATGTTCTTTCATTAAATTGAGTCATAAATAACTTCCGATGGCTTTTCATAACTAATACACACTTAACAAGAGTAAGATTTGTATGTATACCAGGACTATCTCTCACCGTATACGTCTTCAGAGGCTTTATTTCATAAATAATGCACACTTGTTTAGTTACTTCCGTTTCTTCCCCCTTTAGAATGAGTACTTCTATCAAGACAGTAGTCTGATCCCCTCATTCCTCCCTGAGGCCCCTTATTCCTCCAGTTGGTTCAGATTTTAGGGGGTTTTTGACTGAGAATCAGACTACTGTCTTGGAACAAGTACATATTTGAGGGGGTTGGGGGAGAAACGGAAGTAGGCAAACCAGTGTGCATTATTTATGAAATAAAGCCTCCGAAGACACATTCGGTGGGATACAGCCCTCAAACACATCTTATTCTTGTTAAAAGTGTTTGCATTAATTATGAAAATCCATCGGAAGTTATTTATGACTCAATTGAATGCAAGAACACATTTTTTATCTTCAATTTTCGCAAAGTTACACGAAAACAAAAACAAAAATCTCTCAAGAGGAGAGACGGAGCTATCTCTCTTTCTAAATGACTTGGCGAAGGCATTTAAGGTAATTAACTGCCTCGGTCCATCCTACCCCAACATGGACGATGTGGCGTGACCGAACGGGCCAAAGGTTACCAACTGACAAGAGAGATTAACCTGCGCAGGCAGGCAAACGAATTATTTTAACAAACTTCTTTTATTTTTTGAGTTTTTCCAATCAACCACTCCTTATCATTCATTTCGAGAAGAAGAAGACGACGAAGAGAAGAAGAAGAAAAAGATTGCCATCAAGACCTTCCAATAATTAATAAGAATTAAAACGCCTGTTTTAGGCATTATCTATAATTGCCGAAGCATGTAATTTTTACCAGGGTAACCCATTATTTTTTATTTCATACATTTTTAAACTGCATATTTTGATGCAAGTCCTCATGCAAATCCATGCGAAACCTGTTATTTGTTATTTTTACTTATAATCTTTTCAATTTTTCTCTCTCTCTCTCTCTTCTTCTTCTTCTTTCTTGTAAAACTGGTCTTATTAGGCTTTACTAGTTTCAGTTAGACTCTTTAAAGTGTGATTTTCAAGCAAAAAAAAGGCTCCACCCCCCACCACCTCTCCGCGTATGTATATCCTTCGCCTTCCTTCCACCTCTCTCCTCGCACCCAAAAATGACTGAAGTGCAGCCATGTGTGATGTGTCAGTATGTACGTAATTTCATACCTAAATGCATAATAACGTAAATTCCAAAGCGAATTCCAGGAATAATTTATTTAAGAAAAATTTTTGCCAAGTTGAACAATCTCGAATTTAACAAACAATTACATTGTTGAATGAGTTTTGAGTATTTACGTGACGTTACCCCTCACCACCACCCACCTACCCCCAAAACCATTGTGACACTACGTGAAAACTGTTAGACGTCGCGTGTGAAGAGATGGCGTCACATGATTGGGATTTACCGACTGTCAGACAGGAATTTGGATCTTTGTCATCGAGCTTCTATCTAACTATATTTATAGAACAAAATCCGGTTACGAGTGTGCACTATTTATGAAACGAATCCACCAAATAGAAACCCCGATCTAGGAGGTTTGTTACAACCTTTCAATTAAAACGGTTCGTCTGTGTACGTTGTACCCTGGGTGTCTATTTCGGCCAATCCTCCTTAACAGACACCAGGCTGAAGAATAGACGTCTCTCTGAGTCGAGACTGTCTCTCATCATCAATAATTTTCTTCTTATTAACCTTACAACCCCACATAACTCTCCTTGAATACTCATCACCCGACATGTTAAATCCATAAGTACTGTACAAGACCAACAATAATCCTTTCTACAAACTTTATATAATTTTTTCTCATAAATATTGCACAATCTTGTGAAAAATCACATTCGCAAAAAATCCTACAGACACTTTCAGAAGTGACTCATTTTGTAAATACCGCACATTCCTAAAAAAATACTTTTCATAAACATCGAATAAATTTTACAGTCATCATCCCAATAATTACAAACTTATCTCATAAATACTGCACACTTCTATGACAAACTCATCTTTCTACCTTCCTAAAAATTGCAAAACAAAAACAACCGACCGTCATTTACAAAACCAAATCCTTTGAGTGTGCGTTATTTATGAAACCAAGACTTGGCTCAAGTTTGAAGTACCACCACTACCATAGGAAGTTATTTATGATTCACCCTAATTTGTACAACGAGTTATAGTCACAATAATTTGCATCTCAGATACTGAAAGATGGACGGCAGTAATGTCAAACAGAATCTGTCACAAGGTTTATGGAGAGAGGGACACAGCAAATAGATCTGATAATGACAGCCAAAATTGGGAACCTGAACCTTTTCCGGTGTCGTTAAAGATAAATCCCAACTCCATCGCACTTTCTATTAACAATACCAACACAAAACACGTGAAGGAATATATGTATCAAAAGAAATAAAGAAAAAACAAGGCGTCGACGCATCAACACCGGTTTCGTTGTATGCACTACAAACTCTTAGCAGACAGGCTCCACAGCTGTATCAAGACGAAATAAAGTGGTCTGAAAACCAAGAAGAACAGACAGAGAGAGAGAGAAAGGGAGATAGAGAAAGAAATTTTTAAATATAGCACAACGAATGCACAGCTTTAAGTTATTGCTTTTCGAGATGAGTTCGGCTTCAACGGAAACGTTAAATCCGGTTCATGAGGCCTTGGCGTGACCTTGGCCGCCTGGAATCATCTTCAACACAGTGGCATTTGAATCAAAATTAACATTTCTTTCTTTTAAACAAGAATGGAATGCTGGCACGGAGAAGGAGCGGGGTGGACTTGGAGGAACGATTTTTTTAAAAACTTACGTTTCTACCCCCATCACTACCACCGCCATGATTCCATCTCCTCCCCGGCACACACCATCCTCTCTCAGACACACACCATCTGTCCATCTCCCTCCTCCTCCTATTTTTGCTGTAAGAAAATTCTAGAAATGTTTTTGAATAAAAATCAAGTTTTTTTAATTTTTTATTATGTGAAGAAATACGCCGAGCGTAGCCTTGTATCGTAAATATTTCAAATACTCAGGAGTAGCAACATTCCAAACGAAATTCTGGTTCATTACGCCTAAGAAAAATCTTCGTTTTTTATATTTTAATGCTTCAAATGATCTTTTAACTCGGCCTGATAAACCGTAATCGTTTTTAAACCACTTTAAATTTTTCTTCTCTCTCTCTCTCTCTCCTTCATCCTCCTCTTCTTTTACCGTTTAAACCACAGGACGAAAATATGCCACACATACCAGACCTACATCTCATTATTCAATTAAAAAGAGTTCAAACAGTTCTGTTATCAAACACAGATCCATCCCACAACTAAACAGCAATTTCGGGGATTTTAATGAACCCGACCAACGGTTTCTTAATTACTTGATACTCGACTTGATAAGATGATATCAAAAAAGCCTTTCTTAAGAAAAAAAATGCCTTTTAAAGGATTGCATTCAACCTTCTTAAATGAAAGCCAGTGGTCATGACTACCATATCACGAACGGTCTTCATGTCCATTTTCGGCCCGGAATGAATTGCTGTTTTGCTCAACTTAGTCCTAAACGCGATCCACCTTGTATGTGTGTTATGTGTACTTTAACCTTTCGAATTAACATTCTAAAAAGAAACACCTGGGTCGAGAAATTGGGTTAGTTCCCTTGAGAGACTAACAGGATTTGATTAAAACAGCATACAACAGAGAATATTATTTTTCAGGTGGCTTTTTGATTAGGTAGAGCTAAAACTATGTTTAAGGTACTACTACCCTAAGTGTTCTTCCAACTTCCCTGCCAAAAAAATTTTTCCCTTAATTAACCCATTAACGCCCAGCGTCCTCAAATGAGGACACTAACTTTGGGATTTTTTAAAGCTTTTCAGGTTCTTCTTCTGGAGGGATATTTTTACACATCAACAGCCATCTTTTCCTTATAAGTAAGTACAATTTCTTCACTTTTTCGTAATCAGGAGTTGTAGAATAGTTCTTGGTAGACCAGAGATGCATTTTCACCAAAATGCATCGGTCCATAAAAAAATTATTTTCTCACATCCTGTTGGTGGTATCGCTGCGGAAAAAAAGAAGCAGATACTCAAGGTGTTGTAGAACAAAGCCATAAAACATTTATCATTGAAATTTCAAAAACAAAATGAGCCACAGTCAAATTTTGGTGACATTAGATCCCGGTGTCCTCAAATGAGGATAGCTATTTCCCGGAAAACCGTGCAAAAATTTTGAAATAAATTTGTCATTTTTGATTTTCTTTTTTTGCACCAGACTACAAAAGGATTTCAAAAATTTCCTCGGTTTCTATACCTGGGCACTAATGGGTTAAACAGCCCCACAAAATCGGAGCCATGTTGTGGTTATAAATGGTCGTCAACGATTTCTTTTAAGGAAACCAAAAATTCGCCAAAATCTTTGCTCCAGTTCTTCCTTTCGGAGTAAGACTCCAAAACCGAAATTTACATCATACCCAAGTACCAAAAAACCCCCCAAACTTCCCGGTTCATCCTAGACCAAAACCAAAAAGCAAACCAAAATACAAATCCTCCTTTAATCACATCGCACACATTCGCAGATAAAAATAAATAAATAAATAAAAAATAAAATAAAAGAAACAAGTCAATTTCAAAAGCGTGGCCATGTAACGACTTAAAAACTGGTCGACGTCAGTTTAACGACCGTTCAAAGAAAAAGAAAAAGAAAGAGAAGAAAAATGACAGCAGTAAGAAAATATCCACCGAAGTGAAGCTTGTATCGATTACAATGGCCGCGTATTACAGAAGCAATTTCTCAGGTATTCCAATCATCCGGATTGTTCTACCTATGTTTAACTCAACCCAGTCAAGATATTCTTATCGGAGCACACGAATAAGACGAGAAGAAGAAGAAAAAGAAAAACATGTGTGATGTAGAGATCCTGAGTCACGTTCAGGCAAAACAAAGCGCATCCCGTTGCTTGAAAAGCGGTCCAGCTGCATTTCTACCTTCCGTACCTGTGCAACATAATTTTAAAATGTCTGGTACGTGGAACGTTTTGTATTGTTTTTCTTTTCTTTCTTTTTTCTTTTCCCGAAATTCCTATAAAATTATGCTTTGTGCACTTCCACTACCTTTTACGGTATGTTGCGACGCGTTTTTCTCTCGAACACCCATTTTTTTCTACTATCCACTTCTCCATTTTTCGGGGGTAACCTTCAAGGTGTTTGACTCTCGCGGAAGGAAACAGTCTTGAGAGTAATTATCAAGGAGTGCAAATATTGTTCGAGCGCCACGCTTCGACGCCTTCCCAGGGTCCGAGAGAGAAGAAAAAAAAATTTTTAAAAAGCTCACTTTCGAATCGCCGGCCAAATTTAACAACGAAACCTGAAACCTGTTCGCTTTCAAAAACAAACCTTATTTAAGACATTCCTCAAGCTCCCAAAGATTTATTTACAAAATTAACAATCGCTTTGTCGCCATTTTTTTTTTCTCCCAGAAGGGACCCAGATAAGGGGGACAAGGTCAACGGAAAACCCGTGAAATTTATTCAGAAAAAAAATGAAGAAAGACTCAGCATCCCTATCGAACCTGAAACCAAGATCATGCGCCATAAGAAACCATCACAGTAACAAGTCACCACAAAGTAACCAAACACAGAATCCCTCCTTTGTCTAAATCAGACAATTCAAACAGATCAAAAGGGCACTAACACTATAAAATCAAATTTAAAAGAAGAAAGCTTTCAAAAGCTTACAAATTCAACTGCGAAACAAAGAATCAAAAATTCGATTTTTTTATCAAAAGCTCGCGTAAAAAGAAAACCATTGTCAACATTCCTGGGGCTGCTTACAACCAGAAGAAAAGGAACCTGTACGAAAAAGCTCACCGCCCCAAAAATTTGAAGAGAAACAAAGCTGTCGAGCTTTCGGAATTTTTCTTTTCAATTTTCGATTCAGGCGCTATTTACATTAACAATCGGTCAATGAGATCCTGTCAAAGTCTAATTGTTTAGGCAGCACGACATGCTAATTTAAAAAGCGTTTTTATGAATAACCTACAATTCTTTTGTAGTGACTTGGAAATTGAGAGAGGTCACACTACAACATATTCGACTATTAACCAAAAAAAATTATTCGCTAAAAAAGACGCGAACATTAACCATCTAATAGATTTCAATGTCTTCTCCTAAAAATAAATCCGAGTTCAATTATTGGGTCAAAACTTTTCACTCTGACGTTGGTGCGAACAACAGAAAAAAAAAATTTACAACTCCCAAAGCTAATATGACTATTCCCAATCCTCCAAGTGAGTGTTCCTTACAATTTGGACACCCAAAACGCCGACTTGGGTAGTGTTGCCACATTCCCATCAACTTCTCCACTATCATTTTCATTTTCCTTCCAAAACTCCAAGCAAAAATTTTATATTCATGCATTATGTTCAAATTCTACGAGGTATGCCGAGTTCAGGGTCGAATTCCAATGGGTTCTTAGGCCGAATATTCGACGACTACAAAAAACACCGGCGAGATATGTTAGCCGAGACTTTTTAGTGAAACTGATTGTTCCTGTCTCTTGAAACTGTCTATATATGCCGTTCCTCCTCCTCCTCCTTCTTCTTCCTTTCTGTCTATATATCTTCGGGGAATCTTAAAAAGCCATATAACCTTGACCTATTCGCCTACATATGTTGTATGCAATGCACCAACACGTACGCACAGAGCGACAAGCACTTTTCTTTCGACTGCAAAATATTCTATTTCACAAGAGGGATCACGTCTACAATTAAATACCATCGTGAGCGAAACTATTTTTATACCAAACTTCTTTTTCGTATGCATACTTGTCACACGCACACACAAACACAGGATAATCATGTCAAAATTGAAGATAGACAGTCAAATATGGAGGTAGTTAGGGTGTCTACCAGACATTTTGGCCAAAACCGTTTCTTTCTCAAATTCCACTTTTGAGTTTAGGCAGAAGATTCTAAACCAACAGGGAATATCCTACAAATCCAATTTCACTCCCTGTTTAGATCAAACTCAAACTTCCAACCACTTCCTCTGGATACTTTCAAAACGCCTTCCCCCAAACGAGATTCCACCGGCTTATCAGCTCCTCGTAAACAGGACAGCACGATGTTATCAATCTAATTACGAGAGTGGAGTAAGAAGAAAGACTCGTTTAATTACATCAATTTCCTATTTATACATAGGAAAATTAATGTGTTTGTGATTTTTCTTTCGCTCAACCTTCGCTCCAACAAAACGCATTCGCGAGAGGCCCATAGCAAACTACAACATTACGACACGTACAGACTCGTACTATACTGGTATAGGAATCAGATAAGGATCGTGCATACTTTTGCGCACTGAGGGCTATTACAAAAAAAACCGGCGGCCAATCCAAAAAGTAAAATTCTTCATTTCTAGCCCAAAAATTTAAATAAATAAAAGGAATTTGACTCATTCGTAATTTCACAATTTCTCTCAGAGGAACCCGTCAAAGAATGGCATTTAACAAAATTCCTTTCTTCTAGTCAAATTCCATTCCAATTTGAATATAGAAACCAATTTCTAGTCTCAACTCAAACACACCAAACTGGAAGCAAAAAGAAACCAGCAACATAAGAACCAAATCCTACAATCCTCCAAAATTTAATACAAAACCCTCCCAAGATAGAAAGGTTTTAGAATCAATCAAACCAACCGACCAACCAATCCTTTCAAATTAATAAGTAAACAGAAGACCGAATTAAACACGAAGGACCAGAAGCGCCCGAAAAAAAGCACACAAATTTAGGATGAACGCCGTCACGAAACCAATCAGACATTAACTTGGAAACTTATTCCACATTATCAAACAAAAAACCCACCAAATTATGTATTTCCATCATTTCTTTTGTCCTTTCAATTTTTTTTTCCCTTCCTTCTCTCCTGCCACCGATCCCATCTCGACTCAAATTATACCTTCCAGCTACTTTCTTCTCCTTCTATTATACCCCAAACCCCACCCCGTTACACTTATTATGGAAGAAAAACCAAAAGCAATTAATTTTCACGAGATTATTTAAATACTCTGGAAACCTTTTCCCTATGTAACTTCCATTGAATAATTAATAAGAAGCCATTACCCAAGGCATAACTCCCAATCATCCTTTTGATGATGATGATGATGATGATAAAAACTTCTCCACAAAAATCGACAACAATGAGAATAGTTTGTTATTTAAACAAACGAACTTGACCCAAAAATCTTTTCAAAACCAAAAAAAAGATTTTGCAGCTCCGGTCAGATGTATTACATGCAACCAATCCAAACGCACAAAAAAAGACTTTTCATTTTTTATTTATTAAAACAATATTGCTATAAAAATATTGTGAAAGTTGATTATCTCTCTCTCTTTTATACTCAATTCAAAAACTCAAAAACCAATTTTTACCTCGCCCACCCCCCCCCAATCGAAATTTTGGCTTGAAATAGTAATCCCACAAATATCGCATTAAAGTTTGGGTGAAACAAAACAAAAAAAAAATTGTAGCCTCGGTCGAGATCTAAAAAAACGCCAAAAAACCGGTTTTGGTTAACGCTCTCAGATGCATCGGATGTTTAAAAAGGCGAAACTGCAATTTTAATTGGCGCTAAACAAATTTTACTGAATCCATCAAACGAGAGGCGAAAGTGGCCCCCGTGTGTTCGGGTGTTTCTAAAAACAAGTCTTTTAAACTTTGGTTAGGAGAGAAGATTAAAAATTGGAACCTTCGGCTATTGAATGGGAAACATTTTACAGTATTACATAACCACAAATATATACAGAAAACTTAGCCCAACGATTTTTCGGGGGTTGGTTGAGGGGTGAAAGACAAAATCAAAAAATCACCTTCACAAACCCTTACTGACTCCCTTTTCGTCCTTAGACATACGTACAATTACAATTCTACTTAAACTACCACTGCCAATATGCTTGATACTCTACTGAAATTCATATACAGCCATTTAGACCATATAGTATAGCCAAACTGTAGTACAAACCAAGCTATAAAAATTAATAGGAAATTCTATATTGTTTAGTATATTAGTTGTGGTTAGTTGAAGGGCCATACTACCAATACTCTTACATAGTTTACTACTAGTACTTCTGTAGTTACAGCAGCACCTTTAAAAATACTACATAAGGACATAAAAATATTCAGAGACGTAGCCATCGCACAGCAAGTATCAGCAATACGCAAGGGTCCACAGTATTAGGAAGGGCCTCTGGTCCTCTGGCCATCGAGCATAAGGAAGCTTTGATAAAGCTAGGTCATGTTATAATGAATATGTTTTATACTCCAATTAACTGTCTTCCTTATGTATACTTATTACTGTTGGTTCATTACATCTTTTTCTGTCATATTTGCAAACTACAATATATAAATATTTTTGTAGAATGTTATCTAGGTTAATTCTCATTTCCAGCTTCTAACTTATTAAATATATTATATATTCGAAAGTCTAATTTCTTATATAATGTTTTATAAATAGTAATATAGAGTCCATAATAATGTTTGCTCATGGGCTCAAAAATTGTAGCTACGCCCTTAACCTAACCACAATAACTAATATACATATACTAAACAATATATAATTTATTTTTTTTAAGTTTGATCTATACTATAAGATAGTTATACTAAATGGTCTATAAGGCTGTATATGAATTTCAGTAGACTACCTAGCCGAAGGTTAACAAAAAAGGATTTCTTGCTCCCCTCCCAGAATGACCATTGAGGCTACCACCAAGACACCAGCCTCCTATATCACAAGTCACAACCCAAATGCAAAGATGGTAGAATATGCCAAAGAGGAGAGACTACACCAACCACATCCACACACAAAAAAAACGCAAAAAATCCGTTTTCGCTCATCACCCAACAACAACAACAACACCACCACAAAAAAATTTATCGACCGCTTTTTTTCCATCTTCTTCCATTTTTTTTTCTTTTTAATAAAAATGTTCCAGGTACGAAATTGAAGAGCCAGTTATAATAGCCCTATCTTGTATACTGCCTGGAGCCAAGATGCAATTAGTTGGGAGGGTTGGCCTGCTGTACACACCATGAATAGTAATCAAACCGAGCTTGGTCCCTTTCCAGACTTTCTAGTTTCTTCTCTATCTACCCATCTCTCTCTATCTCTCTCTTTTACCTCCTCACATTTTATTTCCATTTTGGATCACCTTATTTCTCTGGTTGATACACCAGACAAAAATCCATCATTCTAACCAAATTCCCTTTTTCAAATTTTAAAACCGAGGATTTTAACCTCTATCCCAAAACAACAACAAAAAATTATTAATTTTCTAAAATTAAAATAAAAAAGAAACTATGTATCATTTCAGGCTAGAATAGAAATTTTTTTTTCTAAAGTCATAATCATTAAAAAAATTAAAACATCATTAATGAAAAATTTAAGGTCTACCATATTATTACTTGAAAGAAAAAATTTTTCTTTTTAATTTGACCATGTTGTTACTCTCAAGCCTCATACATGAGAAATATATATAAATAAAAATTAAATTTACCTCAAAATGAATTAATCATTTGCAATTTAAAAAAATAATAAAAATAAAATAAAAATTATGGTTTTTATGTGAAGCAACAATTATGCTCGTACCTGGCAAATTCATTTTGAAATTGTTTCTAGAAAATCATAAATACCTCCATCTTTGTTTTATTTAACCAGTGGACGGACATTTTGGGGGAAAAAAAATCATAAAAACCGTCTACCTGTCCACTTTCTCCAGTTTTATGGAGTTTTCCCGAGTACTACCCGGTCATTCTATTACAAAACTCTTTTCGACTTACCTCACTGTACCCCATGGCGTTGAGTTGCTCTTTATCGATGCAGCCGGAACTCGCGCTCAAACCGCTAAGACCCGAAGCAGAGCTGACACCGGAAGTAGTCGAGAGAGTTGATATGGTGCTCGCAGCACTCGAACCGACATTCTCTCCGCTGTTCGCAAAAGGCAACAAAGAATTACGAATCTCGGCCAAAGCCTTTAGGTGGTAACCAGAAGAGGAACGAGTTGACGATTTGCCCGTGGTGTTGGGGTTCATAGTGACAGGCTGGTGGCCCATGCTCTATAGTTTGCGGCGAGGGGGCCGCCCGCGCCGGCGGGCAACTAAAAATTCATCTAGCATTGATTATCGCGACGAAAAACACCGAGAGAGAGATACGGGGGGGATGTTCGAAAGCACCCAAAGCACAAAACCAGAAGTTCAACACCACTTGCCACAATATTTCGCACTCATATATACACACACAACCACTTGATTCAATAATGATCTACAATCATTTTAAGGCCAAGGTCACTGTGCACTTTTTTTTTTCTTTCTTTTCAGCTGCTATAACACACTCTATCACTTGACATCGTTGCCGGAGGCTGTGGAAATGGCATTCAATGTTTACATGTCAACCAAACAGAATTCCCATCACTTTTGCAGAACAGACAAGTGGCAATTCAATGTCCTGCAACAATTTGAATTCACTGATTGCAAAAGAAGGGAAAATAAAAAAGGTTCAACAAAAGAGGGAAGGAAAGTGGTATCGACTGTACATCTTACATCATGTTAAAGTCACTTGACTTGAAGCAACACTTCGAGTGGTTAAAACTTCCAAAATATAAGTTGCAATTGATGTATTTAATGCAACATTGAAGCTTGCCAATTCCATTTAGGCCTTCAGCAGTGACTCACTTTCTTGGGGTTAACATTTTAGTTTTGTAAAAGAAAAATGAAATCGTTGGGCAATTTTAAAAATATTTTAAATCCACTATTCGAAATCCCAGCCAAACGTTCCTGCAAAGAAACAAGAAAAATGATTTCGATTAATACCTTCAAATAAAGTCATCAATAAAAATTAAACTATAAATATTTGATTTTGTTTTTATTTTCACTCAACAAGTAAATATTTAATATACTCAACAAATATACATATAAATATATTTCATAATTCAATAAGCAAGTATTAACTGATATATTTGAAGAAAAGAAATTCTTAGAATCCAACCAAGTAAAAATATTCATAGGCAAGGAATTTAAATATTAGTTCAAGATTATGAACAGTTTTGATCAATTTTTTAGTTAAAAGAAAATTTGGGAAATAATATTCCACTCTCCCCCCAAATCCCAATAAATAATAAAAAATTTTTCACCAAAAGTATGCTGTTGGAAGTAATCACCTACCTAACTAATAATCATTACATACGGTTTTATACCGAACCTGAATTCCCAACACAATTTGAAAGTATTGCATTTTGTTCGAAGGCATGAATACAACATTTAAATTTCTGATTGGGGGCAAGTTAATCAAAAACTGGCACTGATAAAATTTTGAAAACACCTTAATAAACAAAGGTAGAAGATAAATAAAACAAAAAAATCATAATTATGGTAAAAATTAAAAGAAATTGAAAACTGAAGGAAGAAAGACAATTTTCCATTAACTCGAAACCAATGTCCATGATGCAATCTTCAAGACTGGCCGTAATTCTTATTAAACACAATGATTTGGGGAAAATATGATAATGCATGAACCGGATTAAAGAACTAAAAGATTATAAATATTAAGTGAAAACAAAACAAAAATTAAATTCTTAAAACACTTTAAATTGGCCTAATTAAGCATATTTTGACTTAAAAAGCAAATATAATCATGTTTATAATATACATTTCAACAAATACCAGCCATTTTAAGATTAAGCTTGAAAATATCTGTGCCAAAAAAAGAATTTTATTTATTAAACAATATGAACATTACTTCAAGAGGGAGGGGAGCCGAAGAAAAACCATATTTGATATGGAGCAAGAAATATTGTTTATATCAATGACCAAATTTCAACTATTTCTGTGATGAATCAATCCCTCAAATAATTTCCAAACCGAATACAGATCAGCAATATTAAAACCATTTCATCTAAACTTGCAGAAAGGAGATCATATACATACATACATGAAGAATATAATGTGATTAATGAATTTAAATCCACTACAAGAAAGAAATTTTAATCAGTGAACTGAAACAAAATGACACATAACCGAATTCTCGGGGTCATCCTTCACGTAAAGAATGCAGACGTAGAGACAAAGAATTCAAACCGTTTTCGGTCATTTAAAAGCATTTATTTTTATTATCGCAGAGTGAAAACTTATTTAATTTCATCGTAAAATGGTAGCACAACATAAGGTTTACTACTTCCGTTGTACTGGGCTCGAGGACATTTGAAAATTTCCCCCATTTATATTATTTAAAAACGATTCAAATCTCGTTATAAATATTTTAAACCCGCAACTGGATAATAAGATGATTGAAAAGTGATCGTACCCGTCCTTTCCAGATGATTTTTCTACAAAGAATGTAATCCCAATTGAGTAGATTCCAGTTTTATAAAGCTCAAAAGCAATCAAAACGAAACCCAGAAAAATGTCACACACAACCCACAATAATTTAATTTAATCACAAAATAACGTAGTTTAACATTTAAAAAATATCACGAAACACTTGAGAAAATTAAAACAAATTTTTTAAACCAATCCGAATATGAAAACCCACAAAGAAAACGACCGTTCGTTGGCAAGCCATGGCTGCCATTTTGAAGTGCCACATTCCGACATGTTAGTCGTTGAGCAACTTAATCGCTCTCTTTAACAAAGTGATATTAACCCTAGAATGCATGACTGGGGCCTCCGAGACCCGGGGACTTCAATTTTTAATTTTTTTATTCAGTACCATTACCGATCTGAGCTTTAAATTTTATTCTCATTAACTCTTCTTTAAACACCCTGTCAAAGAAAAAAAGCAACAGGTACACGGCCTTTTCGAAAAAGCGGAAAAATCCATCGAAACCCTTCCAATTCAAAACAGGGCCCTCAGAGGCTCGGTACCATATATGGTCATTTTGTCTACTTCCAAAAAAATTTTTTATAGCAGCAAGCGAGATTTTTGATCTGTGCTGACGTCATAAATACGAATATAACAAAAAAAATTTCAAATCAAGGCAATAATGGGTAATAATCAGTTTATAATTTCAATTTCCTTGTCAAATGTCTTTAGTTTCAATTTCTGTTTTGGCTTATTCCATCCCTCAAATTTTCAAAATTTTGCTATTATATGATGTAGCTACCCTTATGAGCTCTCTTTGAGAAAATAGAAAATAAATTCCGGTGGAAATGACAACTAAAAAATTTATTCTAAGAAGTTTCTCTTTAAATCTAACCAAACAATGGGAGGCTGGGTACCTTCTGATATTACTTTGGGCCCCAAAACCCAGAGATAATTATCTATTATGATAAAACAAACTCAGAGGGGCCGTTTTGAACCATACGGTACCATTTACTCCTGAAAACAGCAAACCCCAAAATGGCCATCAACCCTCTTGACTAACATGTCTACATTTTGTATATATACAGTCCAAAATCCAAATATACTGAGCCAAAAGAGATGCGAATTTATATCACAACCCTAAGGAAGATAGAAAATCAAAGAAATGTTAAGCTGGATGTGAGAGAAAATTACATAATCTAACACTCAGTAGTGTTTGAATTGTTTTTTATAAGAATTTGAATTTTATGTAACTATTAATTAATATTTAATAAATAAAATTGTTGAAAAATCTTCAGGAGAAAAGACTAACTGAATAACTGATATAGTTGTGTTGAAAAATAATGAAACATAAATCCCATGTTTAGCTTATGCGGACGTGAGAGGCCTCCGTGTTGCATTCTTGGTGATAAAAACGCTCATGCATTCTAGGGTTAATAATTTTTAATCCCCCATTAATAAGTTATTTATTGATGTTAAAAATAATAACTCGATTTTTAATAGACTAATAAACAATATAATTTACCTCCGGTTAAGTATTTGAAAAATTTGAAGTCAGTCGTATGAGCACAAAAAAATTCTCATTTTATTGGTTGTTTACATTTCACGTAGCCATCAAGATCTTTCGCGTAAAATTAAATCGCACAACGTTCTTGCAAAAACTTTTTCTCTTTTTGTTATTGTCAAAATCGAACCAAATTCCCCGACCTGCTGACCCGAAAAGATTGCATTTTTGATAAAATATTTTAGTCATAACCTTTGTAGAGCAATTTATATGATAAATATATCATGAACTGTGGAAACGCAACAAAAATTAAAATAATCAGAGCGACAACCAAAAATTTTCCATTTGACTTTTCCAACCAGAAAATATTTTATCAGTTTAATTTAAATAATTATGTTTAATTAGAACGTTATGCTCACTAGGCAATAAAATATTCTGATGACATTTTGGTAGATCACCAGATCATCTTTTATCTGATCCAAAAGTTCCTTCATCCTAGTGATCAAGTTGTCGTTCCAGAATTAAGTGTGACGACAAAACAAAACCTTCTGCTAGTTTATTTACAGGAAATGTAAACCTGGAATTCATTTCGATGATACCAAAATGACGACCTATCAGTTAGGTATTCGGAAACAGGTCGAAGGCGGACGGGCCCTATATTGGCTGATGATCAACGCTCAACCCGCCGATTCGGAAGAAGATGCTGTCAACGTGAAAGGGAAATTCCACAAATCATCCGAAGAATTACAGTCGTTTAGGAAAAGTTCTTACTGGACGTTGTTTGTTTCCGCGACGATACTCTTAGACGTTCTCATAACCATAAATTACTTCGCTCATATCAATAATACAAAGAATTTCGTTGTGTGGGGGGTCACGGCTCACTGTATGTGCGTCGTCTACTGGATAGACATAATCATGTATATCGTTCAGATAGCACCTAAAAACAAGATAAAATTCATTTCAAAAAGGAAAATCGTCACTCTGACTATTGATTTAATTTCTCTTTTGCCCCTCTCGGCTATTTACTGGATGATAAAACACGAGCCCGACAGGAAAATATTTTTAGGACTTCGGTGTATCACTGTATTAAGGTTGTATCGGATTCCATTATATCTGTCTAGATTCGCGACGGCAGGGAGAGAAAGTTTTCAAGCTTTCATAACATTCTGCCTCATCTATTTCCTTCTTTCGATCGATATCTTTGCAACTGTTTATATATTAACCCTGCCAGAAGACGAGACCTTCGACATAAAAGATTGGAACAGTACCATGGAGAACACGTTATTCGTCGGTATATACTTTTCATTCGTCACTCACATGAACACCGGACTGGGTGACATAGTCCCGATAAATGTCTATCAGATCGCGATATGCGCTTGGGGTATGATCTCTGGTTTTAGCATGGCCACGGGTGTGTTACCGGCAGCCATAACGAATTACCTCTCGAATAAAGAAGTAAGGCGAGAGCTTTACCGTAACCAACGTAAGGTGACGATGAACACTCTCAAAAAGATTAAGATGGAGAAGAGAATCGTTGAAAAATTATCCGACAACTTATCGGCCATGTGGAAGTATAGGAGAGGATACATGACCGCGCCTCCAGTTGATGTCCTACCACGGTCACTTCAGAAGGAAATCTATTTCGACATTAATTTCGCATTCATAAACAGATCCTTGTTATTTTCAACACTGCCGAGATCATTTTTACGAAGGTTGGTGCGACAGTAGCTGTTGGAAAAACGTCCTCGACGATGTCTATTCAATTTTCATCCTTTCATAGTGTTTCTCGATGCCTATATATGAATAAAACAACAAACAAAACACATTTCATTTTGACTTCCCTTCAGTATAATATCTACAATATATTTTATAATAATTAAAATCGAATCTCACAATACTCTCCGCCATCTTGGTTAAATATTAAACAAAAATTCCCTCAAAAACTTTTTCCTCAGTGCTTGTTTACGGATGAGAAACTGGACCTTCCTCCCTGGAGAAATAATCATGGAACCTTTGGGCACGCCTGATGTGATGCTTTGCATCGCGTCTGGAGTGATTGAGATCATCTCTGAAGAAAACAACGAAACGGTTCTCTTTTCCCTACGAGAGGGTAGCGTTCTCGGAGAAGCCAAACTGTTCATTTCCACACCGACTAAATGTATAATCCGTGCTTCGACTCATGTCGAGATTCAGGTACCTTCTACAACAGACAAACAAACAAAAATGATTACAGAACAGCCGATAAAAAAAATTTTTTTTTAGGCGTTGGTAATGACACACTTCACACGTTTGGCCTTAAAATTCCCAGAAATCTATAGATCGATGAGAGAAGAGATTCAGAATCGGATCAACCTGACTCGAGAGGCCATTGATGAAAAGATAGGTTTTACGAATTTGGCGAGGCGAAATTCTTTGAAAAATTTCCTCCACGATCTGAGACAGTACAAGAAAAACCCAGAAACCGAACGTTGGGATGACACTCTTAAAAGAAAGGCCTTAGGTTTGTACGTTGTCTCGGAAAATATACCTCGGGTAAGTTGGTATACATGTTTTATCTAAGTATGTATGAATTATGTTTGTTATAATGTCTGACATCGGTCAAAGTGAGTGACATTTCTATACACTCACCGACCAATGTTTGATTTCATGTTCTCTTTCGGTTTTGTTCAGCTGCTTCATTTCATAAATAACGCACAGTTTCTTGTAACAAAATGGAAGCGCCACCTTGTCAGCTTCCATTACTCTCTCCTTACCTCTCATTTTACCACGCTTATACTTTAGGTGAAATTGTTACCGGTGGAACTAATTCGCAAAAAACCTTGGATCCTCAGACCTCACACCCCACTCGTTAAGGCTTGGAACATTTTAATTTTTCTAACCGTCTTGATTGTCGCAACAGTCTACCCGATTCTGGGTTGTTTTGTCCGGACGGTACGTCCCGAATGTTACGTTTTGTTGTTCACAGTTCAAGTCATCTACAGTATTGATCTCGTCGTTCAATTTTTAACGGCCATTGAAAGGGACGATAGCTACACGTACATAGTTTCGGTGAAGAAAATAATAGGACACAAGCTGGGGGTAAGCACTCCGAATAAGTTTTCCCCGAATCCGTTTCCTTTCTACTCGACACGACGTTTCGTCTCGTTTCAGACGGTTGGCTTCTACATCGACGTACTCGCAGCGTTAGACTTGACCGCGTTCGATAATGTGTGCATGCCGAGAAATCCCGATTATGCCTTTCTCATCCTAAGTCAGAATAAAGTTCTTAAAGTCTGGCACATGGCCCGTTTTTTCTCAGAACTTGAAAACAACATGGAATCCAATTTGGCCTGGCTGAGAGCCTTCAAATATATCTTATATCTTAGTATCTTGGTAGTATGGGGAGCTGCTGTAGTCTACTGGGAAGCTTGCCCGGGAGAACACTGCGAGAAGAAAGGTGAGTTGGTCAATCAGACTTTAACACTGAAACGACAACAGACAGACATTTGTAATCGTTTCTCCTGAAGGTGGGTAGCACAGCTGAGGAAGCTAGAGATTGAGTATGCAGATCCGAGTCCGGCGACGGAATATCCGACGATCCTTTCCATGTACTTCGCAACCATCTTGTTACTCGGAATAGGTTACGGAGACATTGTCGCGAAATCACTACCCGACTGCTTGGCGATCATTATATGTTTGCTCGGGGGTTCGATGTTGGTCATTTATGTTATATCCGAGGCGGCAACCACTTCTAAATATTCAGCCATGGCCAGATCCGAATACCAGACGGAGATTTTCGTTGTGGATAGATTTATGAGAGACCACGAAATCCCAAGGGTGAGTTTTCCTCATCGAGAATAACAAATCTTTGGTGTTCACTCTATAATATAAAAATTTTTTTAGGATCTCCTAGAGAAGACACGAGACTATTTCCAACTCCAGTGGAACTACGATCAAGGGTTCTCATTAAAACATAACTCGATCAAAGAGAGACAAACTCCTCAAGAGAGAGAGCTTATCATAAAAGAAGTGACTCAGTGCATGAAGACTGTTCCCGTCTTTGAAGATTGTAATGCCAATTTTATAAGGGTTCGGAGAGCTCTCATTTCAAAAATATTGCCCCCCCCATACAATTATTAGTTTCAGGGTGGTGAAACAGCCCCTGTTTCCAAATCCTCCCCGAATTATTTAAATAAAACTCAATTTTACCCTTTAGATCCTGGCTAAGTCAGCAAATATTCGAGTTCTTTCGCCAAATCAGTCTGCCATGAAACCAGGAAGCTACAGACACCCGTTGTACATCCTTGAAAGAGGTCTTTGTGAAGTTCGTATCGGTGATAAGCGATATGTGATTGGTCCGATAACACCCGTCGGCTATGTCGAAATGATTTTAGGTAGAATCTAGAAACAAACCAACAAAAAATTTCAGTGAAGACTAAGCTTTGTTGTTTCATTTCACTTCCGGTTTATCTTTTATATTATATATTCCAGGGATTCCGGTCGATATGGAAATTAGAACTCTCACTCATTGTAGAATTTTCTCGCTGACTTACGCCTCCTATTTGGTAGCTGTCACAAAGCATCCTCCCATGAAAGAGCTAATTGATGACAGAATCAAAATGGACTATCCGTTGACGATTGAGAAAGGACGTACCCAGAGCTCGGAATTCCAATACACAGACATGGGCAAAATAGATGACTTGAAGGCAAAGCGACACAAGGAAATTCTGTCGAGATCCTTTATAAATGTCTACAAATATAAATCCATCGACGGTCAGAGATACTGGGACCCATTTCGCCAGTGGGGAAGATTTCGCTATTTGCAATTCATTCTGATGCCCTTTGTGGTGACACCCAATTGTGAGTATAAGTCATCTGTTATAAGTATATTCTTATACCCTTATAACTATACTATATGGGTTATAACCTCTCACAGACATATGCATTAACTGAAACCTAAGTTTACTGTGTGTCTGTCTACCGGGGAGTCGCTTTCGTTGATAATTATGCTGTCATAAAGCCAAACCACTCTTTGATCTACCAATTCTTTCATAAATAATGCACACTGAAGAACTCATTTCATTAAAAATCCATTCCATAAATATTGCACACTTTTCTCAAGGACCAAAATACTTCTTTAAGCAAATCCTCCTTCCAACAGGTTTATTCCTGAAGATTTGGATGTCAATACGAGTCGTGAGCGCTTTGGTGATAGGTTTCGTCGCGCCGATTTACTTTAGTCTTCCGCATTACACCAAAGAATGGTTTACTATAATAATCATCCTCCAAGTGTTCGCTGGCATCGACATGTATCTCATGTTTCACGTGGGTTATTACGACGAGAGAGGGCTTTTGATATTCCATCCAGCTAAGACGGCGATAAATTATTTGAAAGGTGAGGTATCTTCATTCAAACACCCAACCACCTCTCATCGACTAATTAATTAATTAAATTCATTTCACAGGAAGTTTCACTTTGGATCTGATAGCCATCTTTCCATTTTATTCGCTTTTCGCCTTACTATTTGCCACGGAAGGCCGTACTCTCAGTCTTTTGTATAAAACCCCGGGATTTTTAATGGTTTTACAATTTTACAAATTTTCTCAGGTGAGGTATATATATACAGTTGGAGATATAACTCATCAACCGGAAACTCTTATACATTTTCTCTTCTTCATTTCAGGCTTGTTACCATTTAGAATGTGAGGTTCTCGGAAAACGGAAAACATCAAAGTTTTGAAATTCATCCCTCTGACAATGATAGCTGCTAACTTGATAACAGGAATGCTGATCATATGTGAGTATGTGAGAATCTTCTCGAGCTGTGGTCCTTGACTAAAACCCTCCTACAGGAAAATTAAAATTTTCTTTTCTCCTTCGTTGAACTAGTGGAGTGTGCCGTGTACTCTCCCGAGATGGGACAGAATTTGACTCCATTGGAGGCAGAGTTTCTCGAAGGTATCGCCTTTTATTGTATCCCGCCCTCTGCCAACATGACAAGGCCGGTAAATAAAAGTTAAAAGTAGTGAAAACTTCTCTGAAATGGAAAATCGAGGTTAAAATGAAAATTAATTTTCCCCCCAAGGCAATCTCACCCATCAAATTTTACATAATCGCTTACTACTGGGTCATTCAAACGGTAACTTCTTGTGGTTTTGGTGACATACACGCTCACGATTCGATCTCGATGGTTGCCATCATAATCGTAGGTTTGGTGGGACTTCTATTATTCTGGTGAGTGTTCCGTTGTGTGTAAACTGTTTTTTGGTTTATTACGAACCGCGTAAAAAAAGTTCTAGACGTCAACTGAAATGATAATAAATTTTATTAGGATTTTGCGAGTTTGAGTTACAAAAATAAATTTCCAAATCGTGTACATTGATACTCCCAAAAAGGTTTAAACTTTTTTTATGCGATCTATAATAAACCCAAAAACTGTGATTGGATAGCGTTTCAAACCTTTCCCAGAATTTAATTTTTGAATTATTCCTTCGTCTTAAGTTACATGTTTGCCAATCTGACCAGTGGCATGTTCACGCTTCATATCAACGTGACCAAATACAGGAGTAAAGTTCTTGAGATGACGACATTCATGAAAAAGAAGCACGTGAGTCCTTCCATTCAAAGGAGACTCATCCTCCACTACGCATACAACTGGCAGCGAACAGAAGGACAGAACCCGCAATTGATGTTCACGTACCTCAACGCGAGACTGAGACAGAGCATCTTGACGAATCTCTACGGATCCGTTGTAGGGCAAATCCCGGCTTTTCTCGAACTCGAGCAGACCATACTTCAGATCATTGGGAAAAATTTGGTGGAAATATATTTCGTCCGCGGAGAAACCATCGTCAAGTACAATGACGTCCAAGAACACATTTACCTAATTTACACGGGCTCGGTAACTGTTATTAGACGAAACCGATTAAACGAATCAAAGAGTCAGCCATCTTGCTTATCGTGATATCTTTGTCAGGTTGAAGTATTAAACCCGGTAGGCCAAACGATAACGGTCATGGGAAGTGGCGGATTATTTGGGAATATTTCCAACAGGCCATTCTGTCTCAGTTCTGTTGAAGTGGTCGCGACCGAAAACATCGACGTCCTCGAACTGAACACCGAATATTTCTTTGGAGCCCTTCAGGTAATCATCAAACACCGACTAACCTATAAAAGATGTCTTTGTGTTAGACTAACTCCCAAAACTATCAAGTTTCAACCCCAATTTCCCATACACGTAGACTACAACTAGATTCACTATTCACCTCTGAATTATTTCATATAAAACGGATCCAAATTTAGGTTAAATGATTTGAATTATAGTAAGTGTGCATTATTTATGAAATAACTGATATGATTGGGACGGAAGCCTGTTAGAAACAAAAAAGTGAAAAAGTAAACAAATCTGATTAAGTATGAAATGAATACACGAAAGTGTGCATTACTTATGAAATTAATTCTTCAAAAAAACTGTGCATTAATTATGAAATGAATACTCTCTAAAAGTGTGCAATATTTTTGAAATGAATCATTCCTTCGTTTGCGTATTACTTATGAAACAAATGCAACCTAAAACTGTGCAATACTTTTGAAATGAATTCCCTCTAAAAGTGTGCAATATTTTTGAAATGAATCATTCCTTCATTTGTGTATTACTTATGAAACGAATTCAAGCTAAAACTGTGCAGTACTTTTGAAATGAATTCCCCCCAAAAGTGTGCAATATTTATGAAATTAATGCCAACTAAGTGTGCAGTACTTTTGAAATGAATTCCCTCTAAAAGTGTGCAATACTTATGAAATAAATCACTCCTTGGATTGTGCATTATTTATGAAATGAATACCCACTAAAAGTGTGCAATATTTTTGAAATGAATCACTTGAACATTTGGGCATTGTTTACGAAATGGTTCTCCTCCTAAAGTGTGCATTATTTATGAAATGAATACCCCCTAAAAGTGTGCAATATTCTTGAACTAAATCCTTCCTTTATCTGTGCATTACTTATGAAATAGATTTCCACTAAAAGTGGGCATTATTTATGCAACAAAGAGGAGATGAGTACCAAGAGATTACACTACAATTCTAAGTTTTTCTAATAACAACACAACTATTAGTGGGAGACAAGTAGGACCCAATAAAACTTTCGATGTAGACACCCTCCAGCTTAGACTTCGTCGAGGAGATGAACTTGATTCTCTAGACTCCTTTTGGAGTATGACCCAGACTGTGTATAACACCCCAAACAAATGATCCTCTTCCAGTGATTCCCAAAGTGGTCTATATCCACTCCCAGGGGTCTATGACAACCTGCAAGTGGTCTACGTCAGCGAAAAAAAATTTAGGGGTCCACGATAATGGATCTACACTGATAGTACCCATTTACTTACATTATACTATCTTATAATATAAAGACATATATATTAATAATAATAATTTCACCTTTTGTTACGTCAGGCTTTTCCAAACGCGAAACACTTAGTCAAATTCCTAACATCGAAAACTACAGACTACCTCGAACCGAGGTCATTGTCGACCGGCGAAAGGTTAAGAAAAGAATCCACACTCGCTCACATGGAAGAGGACACTATACCCTATGAAATGGAGGTGAGAATCAATCAGGCACCAATTTGAAAATTTTATTCCATCGAAACCTAAAACAGAAAAATTTCTTCTTGATGACTGTTTTACAGATCACTATGAGAGGAACACCCAGAAACTCGATCAACGAATCTGCCCGACCAGGATTACGTTTTTACATGGGGAACTCCATTTTCAGAGCGAGAAAACAGTTATACACATGTCTAATTTTACCCGAAACGTGGCTTCATAATTTTTTAGGTATTTGGCCCTCTTCCTTCCCCCTATCCCAATATTCTAACTCGCTCCAATTTCATCTTCTTCCTTCCAGGGGTTTACTTCTTCATTCTAGCATACGTCAGCTGCACTGTAACACTCTACCGATTCGCGTTTCAGGATTATTCCATAGCCATATACGTCCTAACGTATTTCTTGGATTTTATGTTTTATATCAAAATATCTTTGCAATTCTGTATGTCTTATTTTGACAAAAACCGGAATTACGTCATCAACAGGAAGAAAATAAGAGACAGGTGAGTCCTAGATGATTGGCTTGAGACTGGAAACAAAGCGTGATACGAGAAATGGCTGTTGATAAGTCTTGTAATCGAAAGAAAACACATCGACAGTACGCCAACAGCCTAATTATTATCTGTAGTGAGTTGATTTGACTCCGACAAGAGCTAAAACCAAAAAACTTGACCTTCAAATTCATTCTAAAATGAGTCATTTTGACTCGCGTCAAAAATTTAAATCACAATCAACCACTTTCAAAAATTTATGACAAATCGACGATGAGATAAATTTTGAAACTGATTACAAGGTAACAGTCGTAAGATAAATTTAAAATGAGTCAAATTAGCTCAGTGTACTCCTGGAGGATGGTATGAATGCTTCTTTTATAAACAAAATGCACCCAACAGATACTTCCAGTCAAAGAAGACTTTGGGTTTAGACATAGCTGCGAACTTGCCCCTCGATTTCCTTGCCTTGTTTGCTTCTAAGGAGATGGCACCACGGATCCTCACAATCCTTCGTCTAAACCGTCTCCTGAGAGTGAGCGTCATATTCCAATTCTACGAAGACAAATTTAAGGTTTTGATGATAAATAAAATTTATCTCGAACTGAGGTAAGTTTATTACCGGACCGTTTATTTTGAAAGTGGTCCTAGTCCGCTTGGCATGTTACTGGCTACGACATTTTTTTTTATCGACCAACTATGCCATTTATCCAAGTTGGAATGAAGCTTTGTTCTATTCTTTCAGCCGGATATTCGTTTTCATAACTTTAATGCTTCACACATTTGCCTGTTTTTGGTACTTTGTCGCATGTCCGCTAGGTTACTGTCAAAAAGAGTCGTGGGTAGAATCATTGTCTCTGGATGAGGTAACCAAAATTCTTTCCTATATGAAGTACGATTTTGCAATTGCATTCCTTCCCTTTCCTACTTATCTTTTCAGGGAGATAAAGTGTCACAGTATGCATACTCCATTTACTACATCATATATGTCACTACATCAACAGGATACGGCGATATTGTCGTCCTCACATCAGAAGAACTCATAGTATCAATCATTACAATGATCACGAGTCGATTTTTTATAGGTTTGCTAAACAAAAATTTTAACGTTTATAACCCAACTCTATCTTCAAAGAATCCACACTCTAATTTGTAAATACTTTCCAGTGCTTCTGGCGGGTTCATTAGGATCAGTGGTACATGCTCACAAAGACAGTATATTCACATACCAAGATCACATTGAAGAATTAAAATCCTACTTCATTAGACAGAGAATAAGTCAACACCAGCTCACTAAAATGTGGAATTACGTGACATCTTTGTGGTTCTTCGATAAAGGCAAACAGGTACTGGCTTTGATTTTTATTTCAACTCGAAAGCTGTTCCAGAGACTAATGATGATTAATTCACAGATTCCTGATTTCATAAATGTGGCTCCATATTCGATGAAGTGTGATGTAATGAATGCAATGTTTGGCAAACACTTATCTCAGTCTTGCATTTTCTCAAATTTGAATGATGATTTCACAAGGCAGCTGTCCATTTATTTGCAAAGGTTCATCTACTTCCCTGGTAATTATATTGTCCAACAGGGTGATATCGACAACACAATGTACTTCATACACAAGGGAGAGTTAAGTATCCCATGAAACTCACTTCAAGTCTGAATCATTGATTTTTCCCCTTTTGAAAATAATTTTTAATATTGTTTCATCATTTAGAAAGTTTATAAGTATGAAGTCTACTTATATTATTATAATTTCTTTATTTAGGTTTCCGTATTGACAATCCACATGAATCTCAAGGAAACAATTCACTTCACGCTTATAAAAAAATGATCACTTCGGACTGAAACAAGGGCTCATTGCTGAGAAACCACATCTTTTCACATACAGGGCTAAAACAACTGTTGAAATCCTAACTTTAACTTATAAAGACTGGCAACATTTGCTTAATTATTTCCCAGATCTTTCACAAAGTATGTATTACAGACTTGGTCAGCTTACCTAGATATATATATGAAGAAAATTAACCAACTTCAAACATTTATTTATTGGATAAAATCAATAAGTCCTTTCTTCATGACCTCCTCTTTCTGATTCATAATTGTCAACTAAGAGCGACTTAGATACTTTTAGTTTTATTCGATACACATCCTTGTCTTCATCAACCATCATGTCAAGAATTTCTATTCTTGTAACTGTTAAGCGATCAGGATTTTCTGATTGGACATCCTTTATAATGTCAATCTCATCACCAACATTGACCTGGAAAATGTAGAAATGAATATTTGTTAATTGTTTAAGGGTTAAATATTATAATTGAATATATAAACGATTGAAAATTGATCAAACCTTTGCTCCTTTCTTGAGTAATTTCTTCTCATTGAGTCTTAATTTATTGTCATAAAAAATTTCCTCGATTCTTCTGTTAATAAAGAGAAAATATAAATATTTTATACTGAACAAAAATCTGTGTATATAAGATCTTAAAAAATGAATAACAGTTGGAGAATATAAATCATTTCAAGTGGATTGGTTATTGTAAACGATACAAGGAAAACAGTTTGATTACCAACGTTTTATACTATTTATACAGTTATAATTATTAAAGTGACCAACTGTACTCAGTAAGTGAGTTTTGTACCCTTTTTTTGGATTTCAAATCCTGTAGACTGAAAGTACTTATTTGTATAGTTTTATACTCATTTGTATATGTAAAACATTTTTTTCAAAATTGAAGAAATGGAATGATAAGAAAATAGAACTTGACAAATGATGGATAGAGATCTTTCAGCATTTTAGAGTAGAACATATCCCACATGAAAATTTGGTGGTGGTGGTTTTAATCCTGTCTTTCACCCTTAATTTTTGGGTATAACAGGATGCAGGAGTAGGATTCGAACTCACAACCCTTTGCATCCAAGTCAGGAACTTAACCACTACACTACTTCCTCCTCCCCATGAAAATTTAAGTTTTAATAGAAATTTCCTGTCCAGGCACTAATGCTGCTGTTGGAAAGAGTATTTTCACTAGGGAATGATTATTGGAGCAGTGAGAAGTTGCAAGTTTCTGTAATGACATTATCTTCTTCTTCCCCACTATGGTGGCATTAGGGGATAACCTCTGACCCACCTTCTGTACTCCTTTAAAAACATTATCTGCCATGTTAAAAGTCAAATTTGGTGGTGGTTTTAATCCCATTTTCCACCCTTTTTTTGGGTATAAAGTTCAAATTTAATATGCAAGTTGTTCAAATATGGCTACATTATTAGACGAACATCCTCATTTAGCAAAAGGAAATCCACTCCGAATAAAAACATTTTTTTTTTAAATTAAAATTTTTATCATTTCTTCTTCTTTTTCTGTTCACCTTTGAAATACTTGCAAAGTGTACTCTTTTTGAACAAAAAACAGTTGGTCACCTTAATTTATAGATTTGTTAAGCCCTATTTCACCTACTTTCTTCCTACTTTTAAAGCTGACTTAACAACTTTATCAATCCTAGCTGAAACCGTTTGAATTGTTTTTACTTGTACACCATGAGTTTTAAATTTCTCATCATCATCTTCATCAAATCCCTCGTCTTCTTCTTCTTCATCCTCATCATCATCATCACGTTGTTGATTATACTTATTCTTGCTTCTGCCTTTAGATTTATGTCTTGAAATATCCAAAAATAAAGGTGAACTCCTTTTGAGAAGGTTACTTGTTTGGAAGGTACTATTGTAGAGTCTCATTTGTGCACGGTTATCAACTTGTAGAAAAGGCCTCAAGAGATTAATCGAATTTAAGCTCTTCTTAATTAAATAATAACGAAGGCAATACGTTTTTATAGGTAACTTAGTAAAATTAAACATTTTTGTGTTGTTAAAACAAAACTTGGCTAAATCTAATTCCTCACTAGTGTCGTGGAAGCAGACCGCCGACATCGGTTCCAACGTAAATTTCAATTTTGTCAAATATGTATTTAAAATTCAATTGCAATTAATAAAATTACGAAATAATAGTATAATAAATAACAATAATAAATATTAGTGATAAATAACTAATAATAATAAGTGAAAAAGGCAAACACAAAAGCGGCAAAATCTTGGCGGTTGTCACAGAGTACTTTAAACGGTCCCAGCCAACCAATAAATTTCTTGATTTAAGTAATTATTGTAAGATTTATTGGTAATGTTTGATATTTATTAGACGTAATTTTAATAAAATATAATTATATAAAATATTTATAAAAGTAATAAATTTTATCAATCAAGACAATCAGTCCTTTTCTGTTTATTTGGATTTTTATTATCTCTATGACATCCCCCGGTTTTTTGTATCGGAAGCAAGTTCAAAATTTGGTTTTTGAATAATTTATTAAAGTATAAGAAATATAAATTACGTATATAAAGGCATACCTTTTCCTTTATTCAATGTTTTTATACACTTTTTTCGAAAGTATACTGAGCTTTGGCAAAAAAGTCTGCTCCTAGTAATGTGGGCTGATATGATCTGATCTTGACCATGAACCTGGACAGTATGTAATTGATCTCCTCATAAAGTCAACAGCACAGGCTACCATTTATCTGATTAGAAGGCTACTGATGTTTAAGAAACCGAAGTCAAAATGGTCACAAGTTTCTGGAGGTTGATTACACTTCAGAATATCAAAAGTATATATGTCACCGCTAAATGCAGACTAACTAGAGTAATCAATTATTAGTCTAACTATACCATGACCTAAGGTGTTTGGTAGAACTAAACCATCCTTTTACAATACTTCATTTCATAAATAATGCACATTTAGATTAGAAATTCAATTCAAAACTTATGATCTAGTTAATCTGCATATCCCCTACTACGAATATACAGTCATAATGACTACAAAATGGCTTCTGTACGCTTAAATTAACATAATATTATCTATTTATCTCTCTACATCTAAACAATCAAGTTAAAACATGAAAAAATGAGGGAAAACAAATTTTTGGCTGTTAACAATACAGAAGCCATTAATAAACACGTTACTTAGGCAAAGTGTGAAAACACACCCCCACACAATAACATAGTGGATCAGTCAAGGCGGACAACAGATTTCGAACTTAAGCGGTAACATATATAATTTATGTATAACAATTGTTGAGCAAACAAACCCAAAAACGGTCTTCATTTAAGCCGTAACTTTTCTATAGCTTTCATAACGTTATTATGAATGAATTCGGCCCTTCGATGGGTTACAGCAGACATTATATATATCATTAACTTTGGACATTGTTCTGTATGGAAAATCCTAGCGTGAAATAATAAACCGCAAGCAAGAGCGAAAAGAGCCTCACCATAAGGTAACTGCGGAAGTATTTTCTCGTCGCAACCGATTTCAGTTAAAATCTGTAAAAAGAATAAAAATTTAAATTGTTTTACTTATTTACTGTAAATCCTAAACTTATGGAATGAAATGATTGTTAGATAAGCATACAGACCTGTATAATGGTTATAATTACTGTATTAAATATGGGTAGCGTCGGTTGGAATCGAAAAGCACCGCCTGCTAAGAATCCAGCCAGTGTGTCGTCCCACGGAGAATATCTTTGATTCTTTTGGTAAAGAAAACACCTGATGGCCTAGATTTTTAATTTAATTTGTTGATGAATTAATTTTGGTTTAGTATTTGTACAAATTTTAGACCCATAAATAACTTCCGCTGTATAAACAGAAAAAAATTCTCACAATAAATGCGAAAACTAATTTTCTGCGCATATCGCACACATTCTCAGAGGATTTTTTATAATAATATAACATTTACAAATTTTAATTTTTGAAATTACTTCATCGCGACACGCGTACATTATTCACGAATCCAGTGTGCAATATTTATGAAATAAATTCTCCACCCAGGTGTGCATTATTTATGAGTTGGATTCTCCATACAAATGTGTACATTACTTAAGAAATAAAATATCTACTAAAGTGTGCAATATTTATGAAATAAATTCTCCACCCGAGTGTGCATTACTTTTGAAATGAATTATTCGCGAAACTATCAGTTATTTATGTGACAGGTTTTGCTTTTGGGTGTGCATTATTTATGAAATCAATTCTCTTTTTAATTTCACATTTTACAAAGAATTCAAACCATGTTTAATGCAATATTGTAGGGAGACACCATTTCAAAAGTAATGCACACTTTCATACGTTATTCCCTCTCTCGCTAAATTTATGTAGTTGGAATTATTTATTTGTTAGAAATTGCCCACTGTAGTGA